>JACSYO010002159.1:600000-957500 GCA_016806645.1 Ophiodon elongatus
CATAACTGCCCATCAGATCCCGCCCTGATTGCCGGGAAGGATCTTCCTTTCTTTGATAGTCTTGGCATGGAAAATGCAGAGAGCTGTGTTTAGCAGCCACCAGCTAGCTTGACGCAGATTTGGACCCAGTTGGGAAAGTGATAGTGAATCTGTTCACCGACTAACGCAGCACCCTCTGTCTGCTATTGTTCTCCATGGCAAAGCAGGACGATCCAACCCTAGAGGTGGAAACATTTGCACACAGGCCAAGGCCAAGTAAGTTGGGTTATGCCTATCCAGTGCTCCACCTCATCCCTGTCCTGCTGCAGAAGGTTAGGCAGGAGCAGTTGTCAGTCGTTATGGTAGCACCTGGTTTTCATTCAGTGCAGTGCACCCAGAAGTGACTCAGATGATTGTGTCCCAGCCCTGGATCATTCCCCAGTTCTGGGGGGTAACGCTAACACTCTGGGAGGTAATTCTTGAAGTGTTTGGTGGATAGAAGTCTGTTTCATGTCACTGTTGAAGTGTATGCAGCAGCCATTTCTTGCTGCCAATGGGTTATTGTGACAGACCAGTATTTTGCCCACCTCTCGTGAAACAATCCTTGAAGGGGTGTAACGCCACCTACAAATTTAATCAGACTCATATAAGCATGGGGCACCCCTCTGTGACTTCTCAGTGAGTCAAAGAAACATGCATGTCCCGGTTTACTCAATTGAGTTTACACTAAAGGACTCCCTACTGCTACTTGATGGTCCAGCCATTGCAGAAATGAAGCTTGATAGGTAGGGAAGGACTATTTGCATACACATCCAAATTACCCAGTGTTTTCACACATACATTACTCAGGCAGGCTGCATCCTGTGAGTCCCCAGCTAGCACAACACATTCCATAAAAAAAATCTATTAGGTTAAGATGTAGCAAACAGTTTTCCTCTAGATGATTTCAACTTTAACTTCATCAAATCTGTCTGAGATGAAGCATTGTCATACATAACACGTTTGCACTTCCGGTAAAAAGCATGGATTGTAATAATTCTATATCATTGAATTTAGATGATTCAACTCATGACCTTAGTTAAGAGGTTTAAATATATTAAAGTGTTTCATTCATAAATTGTAATTTCATGTGAGCAGTTGTTTGTTTACTAATGTAAAAACACAAATCTGCTTTTTTTGTTAATGATATGTTATGACAATTATAATGATATAATTGTTGATGATATTAGTTCATACATTATCATATAAGCACATTTTTATACTGTTTTTTATACTTTATTTTCTGAAATATGTTTGTAGGATAAGACTACCTGACTTACCCCTTTTCCACTTAAAAACAGTGACACATGAACAGGCCATTATTTTGTGGGCTTGAAACCAGTGTTGCCAACTCTTTTTTAAAGAAACATGTTTTGGCCATTCAGAAAGTCACCACAATCTGACGCATTATCTTATGTACTAATTTTGATAAAGAGTACATGAATTATTTTCTGAATTATGTTTGTATGCTGGCAAAAGCAACATAGTTTCTGTTAGCTCTTGCAGGCTAATGAATTGTTTCCTAAGTATTGAATAAATGACATGGAGGCTGGTCCAATACAGCTCGTGGGTAGAAGCTCTCTGCTGTTCATGTCAGTCAACAGGACAAAGGCAGGCGCCACAAATGAAGTTGAGAGATCACACACAACCCAAACTGTGCCATTCAAAATAACCATATAACAAAGTAGCTGTGTTGTTATTGAACATTTAAATTATTATTATTAACCAATGGACATATTTGTAAAGTGACATTATCAGGATTGTTCACGTAATATTTAACGAAAAAACTAATGTTGAATTATAAAAACTGAAATCTTAATTGGTCCAAAGCCTTATTTGTATGAGACTAGTATTGCCAGGGAACCTCGTGTGAATTACCCACCTCCCTCCAAAATGCCAATCAGCACGGGCCTAATATTATGTATATTAATTTAGAAGTGACCTCTGCGTTTAATAACACAGTATAACAAACATTAAGCCTGAACTCCAAAGCACCAAATTCTGTAAATTATTGGGAACTGTGGTCTTACTCACAGGAGTGAAAATACATGTCAACCATTTATCTTGAATTAGCTGTTTATGATGTTAGTTTTTGTTGAACATAATATTTTCAATTGATCTTAACCTTTATCATTCATTCATGACTTTTCCCAACAGTTTGTTCCTAATGACTTCATATCATTGTTTTTTGTTTTTGTTTTTATTTAGTATGCATTGAATAATAATTTCAAATGCCAATGTATTGTAGTTTGGTCAAGCAAGATGCAAGATTAGCCATGGGCAGACACAGAGATGCACACTCACTCATGCACACACTCACTCACGCACACACAACTGATCTCTTCATCTTCTGGTGGATATAATTATGGTTTGAGAAGAATTTGTTTGACATTTTGCTTTGATGGTTGTATGTTACAGTTATGTATTCTTGGCATCCACAGGGACCCCAGTCGGTAGTCTTGTATGTTAATGTTGGTAGAATACGGTTTGAATAAAGTTTGTTCCTACAATGGTGCTGCAGCATGTAGACCACAAGCTCATCGGGGAGTTTTTCCTTCTTCTGGTGTTGACATAAATTGTTGGATAGTTTGCACAAATCTCTGGTTCTCTGATTTCACTGTCATAATGCTGTGGCTGCGTAATTTGGTCATCTGGGTCCGCAGCAACATCACACTGAAGAGCACTGAATGGAATAGATGAGGGCCCTGCGAGGGGGCCTGGAAATTGAAGAACGAGCTATACAAAATTAGAGGGCACATAAAGTGTTGCAGACACTGGTGAATCAGTTTTCCTTACCAATTACAGCAAGATAGCTTTTATTTCATCTGGGGAGGCCAAGAGGGGTACAGCACTATACGGCTGTCACCAAATACAAGCAAAATCTACAGCCCACAGTAAATCTTTTGGGTTTTTGAGGATATTTTAATGACTTGCCTTATATTTTACATGGCTCACAATCTGATTATTAGTCGTGGAGGACAAGAGGCTAATTGAAGTGTCACTCAGCGCTTAAGTGTCTTTATTTTTCCCATTTTGTGCTGAGAATGGAGAATCATCTATTTGAGTTAGTCAGCAGCACTTGAAATATATAAATGGCCATTGATTATGTGGCACACTTAAAAAAAATAGAATATACTGTAAAGTGGAAAAGAGGGTACAACCATTATGCATAATAAGAGAAGACCCAAGATGCTTGATACAAATCTATATTTATTATTCATGTATATAGTTTTTTGTGTAATTATTGCAGTTCAAAATGGGTTTCACCAAATTCGAACATCAAAAAGTTGCCTTTTTAAAAAGTAGAGAAAAAACATGTAGTAGCTAACCTCACTACAAGGGTTTAACAAGTCACTGGTACAAGCCTTTTTTTTTTATAGGTAACATATATTTATTGTACATCCATCCTGTGTACTCCAAAAGTTTCTGCTGCTTTGTTCAGTCTATGACAACAATGAACACCTTCCATCTCAGGTCAGTGTGACCTTCTCTGGGCCACTAATCAAGACTACAGAAGAACAGCAGTGTTCAGAGGTTGTCAAAGGAAAACACAGTCTGACCCACATAAAGTTCCCATTCAACAAAAATAGCCCTATTAACACCCCTATGATTTTACATGAAGAAAAAATTATAAAAATTGAATGCTAACGCTACGAGTAAGAATATAGTATGAATGTAACTAATATAGTAATACAGCCAGCAATATGAAGTATAATTCCTAATGCCCATTTATGTGTTTGAATGTACATGTGTTATGTCTGAAGATTAAGTTAGGTAGTGCTTTATTTCACAGTATTAAAATATTGATGAAATTGTTGTTTTTAACTTAATATCAGTTATGCTCTCTATGGCAAGATGTATGATGCAATTATGTTCATTGGGCTTCATTCACAAATATCTTATTTTTTTTTCTAAAAAAACATTCCTAATAAAATTCAAACGAAAAGACACAATTGTCCAGATCAAATTGTGCACTATAAGCGGATGATTATTATAACTTATTTCTCAAGTGCATAACACGTAATTGACATTTGCAAATTTATTACATTCATTTAAAGTAATGAAACAGACAGCTTCACTATTTACTGAATTTCATTGATTGTTTCAAAAGCTTTTCAAATGACTGTATACTGTACTGTGTATAATTCAGATACACTGTAATACAGTAGAGTATATAAAATATATACTAAAGCTATGGCCTAAAACAGTATTGTGCAGTGAACAAATACAGTAACATCTGTTTTGCAAATAGGCTACTTAGCCACAGCTTGGAGGTGGTTTCAGTGCATTTCAAAAATTGTAACCAGCCTAAAATGAACTGAAGGCTGCAATTGCCTAATATATAATATAATACAATCTATATTTATTTGATTCCATATGTTGTTATGGATGAAAAGTTCCAAAATGAAATACAGTAAGCAAATTATTTAAACACCAGCAGGAATGATTCTGTCCAAAGATTTTTTATCCATATAAGCGACTGATCACTAAAATAGCATAAATAATAACAAAATATAATGATTTAAATCCTAAACTATACAAATGTTAAATTCAAGAAAACGCAATAACTTACTATTTTGCACAAACATGTCAGCAATCAAATGCGCGTTAGTGTGTTATTGAGTGTGCGTAGATTCTGTCCTCATCTAAGAACAAAGAAAACACAGGTGAATTGCATGATCTTTGTGAAAACTGCATATGTGGGTTTTATAAAGAAATGTCTTCTTACAAATGGTTGGTGATTGAGGCCCATTATTATCACATTTGTGGTAGCTGAAATGCCAGAAAATCTTTTTCTCCGTTATATGACTATTGTACAAATAGCCTCCAAACATCAAAGACATTAGCCACTACCTCCTTCTCCTCTGTGCTAACTTCCTCCCTTCAGTGCAGCTTAGTACCTGGCTAAAGACCAGCAATTTCAGTATCGCCTTTTCTCAGCTCTTGCATATTTTATAACAACGTTCAAGCATTATATTAGTGTTTTAGCATGCTTTAGTGCAACTGGTTACAAAAGTCAGCTGCAGGCTGTACCTGGTGCCGTTCATTCTGTGTATGAGTGCTGCTACTGCACATAGTTTACTTATATTCTGATTACTGTTTGCTCCTGCAATTGACAATTTTCTTGTGAGACTAATTGCTTTTATTCATTTTTCTTTATGTATGTCCAGTCACATTCCTTTGAAATTTGAATCTGCTGAGTTAAGCTCTTTCCAACACTTATACATAGGAAATGATTCTGAAGTAAAAAGCAAAGAAAATGAATATACTCCGTAACATGGCCATTCATTTAATTAATTTAATTTCTTCAAACAAAGTAAATGGTGTATGGAGTCAGAGGTAGCAGCAGATTGTCGTTACTCATACATCTATATTTAAATATCCTTGGCGGAAAAGCTTCATACTGGGAAGCTTGCAAACAAAAGATAGAGCTACTGGAAAAAGAGGTTAAGGTGTGACATGAACACCATCGGTAACAGGATTTTCCACACCTGCCAAGGAAACCCTGGGCATCCTTCAAACTGGAGAGAATGCCTTGACTCTGAAAATATGATTATTACAGTCACAGCATCAACAAAGATTAAATCCGAACAATAAGAGCATTGAAGTTTAAAAGGAACCGCACATTGAGTGTACTACTACTACTACTAGCATGAACAAAAATGAGAAAAATAATAGGGCTATCATTACAGAATCTGTAAAGTTGCAAACGAACAGCTGGGGATTTTGTTTAAAAATTGTGAGCTGCGCAAGACTTTCAGATGTTTTCCTATAATATTTTCCATATTTTCCTGTAGTAAATTGTCTGCAGACTGGTTGATTTCCTGTAACAGAGAGGAGTCTTGCATTAGGGTCATAATGCAACAGCCTCTCACATAATAATCAATGAAAGGCTGATTCCGTCCAACAATATATGAAATATATGAAAAAAATATAAATATCAATGACATTTTCATGATTTCCCTTTTTATCGTATATAATTAATTATGAGTGCCCCTTTTCTATCTCTGGGACCTTTAAGCCCAGCTTCAGGTCAAAGGCATTGGGCAACAGCTAGCTTAGGTACATCAAAGCTTCCATCAAGCCTTTATTTAAACTTGTGTATTCAACATGTAGATTAGTTGTTCCTAGGTTATAGATTCTGCAGAACCTGGGTGAGTACAGGTGCAATATTTGAGAGTGTAGAGTGAGGGTGTCCCCTGCTGAAAGACAAATTGTTGGACAGGTAAACAAGCTAATATTGTTGGTTGCTGCGGCAATGTAGCAAACTTTATCTTAGCGTTGCATTTTCTAACATCTCTGATACTCTCTGTTGTCCCTTTCTTTCAATTCATCTTTTTTCAGTTTTAACATTTATTAAACTAATAACTTTAAATGATTAAATAAATCTAACTTTAGCTTTAACTGCGAGGTTTGGAAATACCTTGGGAGAACTCGGTGGAAAACCGGTGTTCAATTTAGAAATCTTGGGTTGCAACATAGAAACCCCTCACCCCAGATTTTTGGAGTGATGTTGGTGCAGGTTAATATCATATACTAGTTTCTGAAACCTGGATAAGGCCATATATGGCTTTGAGAAACATATATTGTCCAAGCTAGTTTGCTGTGATCAAAACCGGTTTACTCGTGCATATAAACATCTCATCTGCGTTTCATCGTCTGCAATGTGCGTTGGTGCATTCTCAACCTTATTCACATAGTAGCTTGTTTTTAAAATAAATATTAACACTGTTAAGTTAACACCAACATGCCCTGAAGTGCCCACTGAGAACTAATGACTGTGATCTATCACATCTGTGCTAATGTACAAAATAATATATTTTCTCTGATGGTATGAGGCTTCCCCGCGACCCTAAAAAGGATAAGCGGTTCGGATAATGGATGGATGGATGGATGGTATGAGGCTTTATACTGTTTCCAGTTGTTCAGTGGTTATTTACAGCCTCTAATTGTTGTTTTTGACTTTCAGTGCACTGGTGTTACAATAATTTTTTCATGCCTTGAACACATCCGTACAGCTGCTTGAGAATCGTGAGTTTAGACTTGAATTATCTCGTACATAATGCATGGTCGTCGAGTGTTTATTGTTTTGCTGTATCTGTACGCCCATAAGTAATTATTGTGTGAATTTGGGATTTGATCAGATGGGCCTGACTGAGCTGCACATGTCTAAAATTATATTGTGTGAGTGGTGTTAATTGAGAACACCACGATCTTTTGACACCCTCACCAAAAAGTATTGGGGGCAGAGGCTCCCCAGAAAGCTGGCTAGTATGTTGTTCGGGAGCAAATCTTTGCTATTTAGCAGTGTGTTGTTGTATTCAATTGATTTGCTGTTCACAAGATATAGAATTTGAATTAATAAAAATATATATATATACATCTTGCAACTTAAAAAAGCTGTGCCTGGCGTAATATGGACATCCATAAATACACATACTATCTGATCTATAAAGATGAAATGAGTAAATGTGGAAGTCGGTGTGTTATCTATGATTAGGACAATATCTGATTTGATTTGTTCAATATGGCTCTGTCAGCAGCAGTGATGGACATTGTAACTATTCAAAAAATTCCAAAATGTTCCTATGTCAAGAGTAAAAATCCTAGTACAATGAAAAGTGAATAACAGTCCATTCAAGGCAACAACACAGTAGCAATTACCACCACAGACTGCCAGATGGCTAGTTGAATGCAGCAATTTCAAGCAATGTTCTCTGCGTACTGTATAATTTTCATATAGGTTTCACACTTTCTTTAGAGCAATTTGTGTATGACGGTAAAGCCTTGGCTTTGGGCATCTGGGATGCTCAGATTAAGTGGCTCATTCTGCATTTTCAGTTAATACCATTGGCAAAACATTTACAGGTTAACCGAATAGTATTAATGGGCAGAATCAGCATATTTTATTCACGTTTTTTTTTCTGCATAACATCAGCATTTTACTTCTTTTTTGAAGAAATGGACCATGCCCATGTTTATGCTATCCCAATTCAGTGCAACGTATCCTCCACGGGGACGCGTCCCTTGGAGATTTACCCCAAAGCACTGTAAATGTCTTTCTGCAATTAAAAAAAAGAAGGAAAATCACTTATGTTTTAAGTCAGTGTGAGAAAACAAGCAATGCCCTGTTTAACTGTTAAAAAACACACAATTTGAAATAGATTTGAAAGGAAAAATTCTAAACAGAATATAGAGATGTAAGTTAATGTGAGAAATATTGATATTACAAATCTGTTTTACACAATTGTGATGGAATTTCCACAGATATCTATTGACAAACTGGTCTGAAAATGTGATTGGAATAACATACATAAATTTGTTCTTTGGCTGACATTTTCCCTTTCGCTGATGTATTCACTTCTCTTCCATTGACATACGGAGAGTCCTCTTCAAGCCTGAGGGCAAATCCATAGTTCAACACACTGCTTTTATTTACCGCGCACCAGGTCAGGGAAGAGAAGCAGCAGGGATAATGCATGCAATGAAGATGTCGATGGTCGGTGTGTCAGATGTAAAACAACATGTACACATTTCCCTTTCAAGAAATTAATCCAGCTTGACTTATGCAAAGCCCTCTGACCCCTGACAAGTTTCCTCGAGGTACATACTGCTGATCATTGCTCTTTACCGTCTCCAAAAGAGCACAGCAAAAAAATATTTGCCACTAGTTTGCATATCATGTAAAAACCTCAATTCTATGGTGTAATGAAGATGCAATTCAAATGGGAAGTCAAATGGCCAGGCCACCCTGCAGCAGTGTGAACTTAACTTAGTCATAGCAGAGCTCCACACTTAAGTAGGCTGTATACTTAGAATGGGAACATAATTTGCCACATTTACATGAACAAGACAACATGTTTGCAAAGAAATGCTGTATTGACTTTGATTTGAACAGGATTGCCAGCTGTAACATGTTGGGGTTCTTTGCCTACTAGCTCACAGTTTGTGATTAGAAGTCAACATGTAGTATACAATATTGTATTGTTGATTTTTTTCTGGTAAGATGGCATCAACATATCATTAACCGGACATTGTTTTGAGTTTATTCATGCCCACAATGGTGTTCCTTGCTATAATAACCAACAAATTATACAAACCTGCAACAAGCAGACAATAATGGAACCTTATTGCCACACAGAAAGAAAAGACAAAAATGTCTTTGTGGTGCATGGTTGTATTTAACCATGCACCTAGGAGGCTGATTAATATATCCGAAATAAATATATATATACATATATTTGTATTCAGCAGCCACATTCATGTGATGAATAGTTCATAATGAAGTCAACAGCTTACGTAGTTGTGCTCTCACTCTTATTTTAGAGCCCTGAAAATTCCCTCTCAGGTCTTGCTGTGCAGCTTGAATTTGACTCCTTTTCGAAGCATAATTATGTCTTAAGTTTAGATAAGAAAAGTGGGAGCATTGGCAGCATTGGCATTACTAAGCCAAAAGGCAGGGTCAGAGCTGATGAAGGAAGGGCTCATTGGAAATATAAACGTTTATCAATACAACATAGTCATTATTTGAATAATGTTTCAAAATAACAACAAATACATTGACATTCTTTGTTAAATGAAATGCCACCAGCACCCTTTTTCTCGGGTTCTTGTCTTAAAAAGTGCTTTGGATGAAAATGAAATGTTGTCACTCAACCAGCCTCCTTCCAACACATTGCCATACTGTTTAATTCCTTTCATTTAGATCCTCTGCTCTGCCACCTCGCAGAATTGATTAGAATGAGAATCTGAGGCATCAGGGCTAGATATGTAGCATCTCTGGGGAATTATCTGACTGACAAAGATTGAGTGGATGTCCTTCCTTGAAAGATAACTGGCTGATTTGCTAATTTCAAAATACAAATTGACGGTAACACACACGTAAAACACACATGCACACTGGGACACACACAGCAGTGTTTCAGACATGTCTGTGTCTCAACAGCAGATATGCAGGCCCAAGAGAAATAAACAGATATGTCACTTTCTATTTAGCTCAAAAACAGAGTGCCTGTCCATCATATTAATGTGTCACTTTTTGAGTATGAGGATGAGACTTTGCTTTTCATCTGGTGAGGAAATGAGGGGGGAGGCAAAATATTTTACGGATGGCATGTAATAAAAAAGGCAAGCAGTACAGCTTTGACACTTCAAAACTATATTTTTCTCCCCATGGCAACCCTATTGTTATGATATAATTTAGTAAATGTTATACTTCGTTTATTTTTCTCCATGCCAAGCATTATATTTTCCATAAACAATTTGGCATTCAGTGCCATGAAGAATTACCTCCACTGAATTGCATTTTTCCTCCTGCACTTAGTTTTTGATTGATTCTCGATCTGTTCTTGGTCATTTTTAAGCCTCAAAAGTTTCAAAGGTCACTTTGTGAACCAACCTGATTAATTAAATTAGTTACGAGCCCCTGTTTTGCTGTGCGCTGCAAGATGTTCTCCTTGACTTTTGACATACAGGCTTGAGAAAGAAAATAAATAAAATGTATTGCCATTTCTCACTTTTAGAGAAACTGCTCGCTGCCCTGCCTTATCCTATGTTGTGTTGACTAACATGAACAAAATAGTCCCCCTGTTACAACATTCTGGAATACAGTAAGTATTAATATTTAAATAGAGGTGTATTTCTTTGTTGCACAGTTATATTATATGATACAATCTGGCTTGGAGATGTCAAAAGCATGTTAATATAACTGTGGCTTTGAGCCATGTTAAACCCTATAATAAGCAAAGATATACAAGATGGGTATTTGCATTGGACTGTATCTGTGCAAAGCAAGCAGTAGTGAATCAGAACCACATCTTTTTTGTTACTTCTTCAATGTTTTGCTTTTCAATTGTTTTTCAACAGTTGAACAGATTAACAAAGAGGTCATGAAACATTAACCCTCATCAATATATTACCATCCATCCATCCATTTTCATCCGTTTATCCGGGGTCGGGTCGCGGTGGCAGCAGGCCCAGCAGGCTGACCCAGACTTCCCTCTCACCCGCAACATTTTTCAGCTCATTCTGGGGGATCCCGAGGAGTTCCCTGGCCAGCTGGGAGATATAATCCCTCCAGCGTGTTCTGGGTCTTCCACGGGGTCTCCTACCAGTTGGGCGTGCCCGGAAAACCTCCAGCGGGAGGCGCCCTGGAGGCATCCTGATTAGATGCCTGAACCACCTCAGCTGACTCCTTTTGATACGAAGGAGTAGTGCCTCAACCCCAATTTCCCTCCTGATGTCCGAGCTCCTTACCCTATCTCTAAGGCTGAGCCCGGCCACCCTACGGAGAAAACTCATTTCGGCCGCTTGTATCTGAGACCTTGTTCTTTCGGTCACGAACCAGAGTTCATGACCATAGGTGAGGGTCGGATGTAGACCGATCGGTAAATTGAGAGCTTTGTCTTCCGGCTCAGCTCCCTCTTCACCAAGACGGTCCGGTGCAGCGCCTGTTTTACTGCTGCAGCCGCACCGATCCACATGTCGATCTCCCGCTCCATCTTAAGGTGCGTTCACACCAAAAGTTTTTTTTCCACGTGAGTTTACTCGTCGTACTATTTGTGGTTATTTCGCGTCATTCGCTTTTTCGCGCTAGACTCACCACCGGAGAGGGGGCGTGGCTTATCTCCGTGGAAATAGTTAATTTCTGCCATCCACCGTGGATGAAATTCTCATCCCCGCCGCTTCACACTCGGCTGCAAATCGCCCCAGTAAATGCTGGAGGTCACGGTCCGAGGAGGCCAACAGGACCACATCATCTGCGAACAGCAGAGAGGCGATCCCGAGACCCCTGAACCTGACGTTCTCCTCCCCCTGGCTGCGCCTAGATATCCATGCATGAAAGTCACAAACGGGACCAGTGATAAAGGGCAGCCCTGGTGGAAGCCAGCACCCACCCGTGTCTGACTTAATGCTGAGAATACGAACACAGCTCCTACTGCAGTTGTACAGAGACCGGATGGCCTGTTGCAACAGGTCCGGCACCCCATACTCCCGCAGCACCCCCCACAAAGAACCCTGATGGACCTGGATCAATATATTTAACATACAATAACTACTGACTGGAGCCCAATAATAAACTACTGTAAGAAACAGTAATACATGTTAGTTGTTCTTGTTTAAGGTTTGCCATCTACACCGAAGGGAAAAGGGTATGTGGGAAAACATAGCATTTTGTGTCTGCCGAATGTGATCAACATTGATGCTCACAGCACCATACCATATAGGACAACATATGAATGTACTTTGCTAAGTTAACACGACACGTGGTGATTGAATTCCAGTTGATGGAAGATCCAAGATAAGCAAAACACATTTTCAAAACAGTTCTGGGGCGACTGTGGACCAGTGATAGAGCAGGGTCGTCCTTCAATCAGAGGTACGATGGTTCGATACCCACCTCCGCTAGTCCATTTTGATCTGTCTTTGGGCAAGACACCTAAACCCAAATTGCTCCCGTAGGCTGTGCCTGCAGTGTATGAATTGGTACGAATGGTTAGATAGAGTTCTTGCATGGCAGCCCCTGCCGTCAGTGTGTGAATGGGTGAATGATAACATGTAGTGTTAAAGCGCCTTGAGTGGTCGGAAGTCCATTTACCATTTAAAATACTGACATGGAGTATACTGACACAGTTATGACACAGTTGTAAATATGGGGGTAGATCTTCCTTGTAGATTTTCTTGTGAATTCATGAAATTATAACTTCGGGTCAGACGACCTTGGACATCTGCAGTTGAGAGTATGGGGGATTTACCTGCAACACAATTAGTGTTATATCTTCATATTGTTTAAACTCAATTTGACTTTCTCCTTTTTAACTGTGGATTATAGTCATAGCTGGTATAAAGAGGCTTTTAAACTCTGAGAAGAGGAGTTCCCTGTCTGCCGAGTCATTTAAGATTATGCCCCCTGTGGGTGCACTGTGGGTTTATCAGTGTATGAGCCCTTTTCTAGACTTCACATCTACTAATGTTTCCCCTCTGCCTGTGTAAGGACATTATAATACAAAGCATGTCATTGATGTCATTTTTTTATTTTTTTATGTAATTTTTTCCTTTCCTGTGTTCAGTTTCTTTGACTAGTTGAGTAATCTTGCGCTTGCACTTTAGGCTGTAAACATAGTAAAATGCTGGTGTTGTTGCATTGATCTATATGCGTAAATGGCAGAATGAGAATCAGGCTTCTGTAAACTCTCTCTCCATGTTACAACTTGAAATTAGTCAATTAGAATGAACCTCTTTATTGTAGGATTTTGATCTCATTTAATATTGATTGACAAGATGACTTCAGTTCAGCTCATCATCCTTGAATGTGTCCAAATATTTCAGATATTAAAGTAAAAAATATCATCCAGGCTGAGGGTTTATTGTACCATGTATAGGATTGTGGGTTGTGGACATAAACATTTGTTTTCCTGTTTACCTCGTTTACCCTCATTACTCAACCTTCAAGCACATAAGCTGCATTGTTATTCGTTGCCCCTACTCATCATGTTCTTAGGCAGAATGCAAATTTGTTATCCTCTGGTTCGGCCGCAGTGGGGTTGTTTTTGTGTGTAGCTGTTAGTTGCACTGATGAAAAGACCACCTGCCATCCTCTGGCCCTTTGATTAGATTAGGAAGTCAAAGGGATAGATTAAATTGATATGACGCAGACTTGGCCCCCATGCAGTGCTCACTGTGTCTTTATCAGAGTTCTCATCTGAGGCTCTGGGCTTTACTGTACATCTTATATTAATTGAGGGTATGTCCCTCTAGTCCAGATGTGAATGTCAATCATTTTTTATAAGAAAGAGGTTCATCTATTTTTGCTTCTAGATTCTGGTTATGACGTCGCTGAGGTCCTAAGATGTCTAGAAGGAGGAGAAAGTCAAGGGTGAACTGTGCTGTTTGCTCTTCAAGATATTTCGCCAGCATTTTAAAAGGCTTTATCTCTTCCAGAATATAAAATAAGAAAGGTATGACCTAAGATTTGCCTAATTTGTTTTATAAAGAAGAAATAATAAAAACGACAACAATTCAATCAATAATATTATTAATAATATCAGCATTGGTTATAATAATCAAACAATAGTCTACAGCACGCTAGCAGGTCTGTGAGGCTGCAGGCACAACGCATGGTGTTTTAAGCTAAATGCCAACGTTAGCATGCTAACACGCTCACAATGCAATGCCTTGATAATAAGCACTAAGCAAAAAGTACAGCTGAGGCCAATAGAAATATTATTTACTTTAGAAGCCTATTTTGTTGAAATTCTCTTCAGTCTACAGTCTTTTCAAAATAAACGTATGTCTTCACAGTAAACGACTCAGTTTAGCCTGCATAACTAGTTGGTTAGGGTAAGGAAAATATTGTGAAGTACCTAGTTAACTTCAGGAAAAGGTTATCGTTTGGGTTAAAATAACTACGGAAGTACTTTATCTGAAGTACGCAAGTCATGTGACGAATAAATCAACGTTGACTTTTATGGGGTGTCAATCACAGTGCATTATTTTTTGTAGGTATAGCTACAAATGCTGGATGAGACCAGCCTGCCTCCCAACCTTCATGCACTCTGCCAGTGAACTCATTGCACGTGACCGGAGTCTACAACAAGGCTATGCAGACACAATCGTTCTATACTAACATGCTAGCTTGAGAGTTGTGAATACTAACAACAGCCATGTTCGTTGTTTGGGTTCAATTTGACAATGGTCGTTGTTTTCTTACACGTGAATGAGACATGAGGTCGTGTGAAATCGTTAGCGACGACAGCGCTGCGCTTCTCTCCCCAACGCTCTCTCGTGGACTCGTCCTTTCAGCAGTAGTCAGGCAGCAAAGGCAAAGTTATTACAATTCAGCCTGAGGGGGCGCACAAATTTATGAGCTAAATTTCATGGCAATTTAAAAAAAAGAAAGTAAAACAAGGAATTGGAACTCATGGTGGCGCTGGATAATGGGTTAGGGGTTCACCAAAGTGAATAGGATTCATCTCCTGGGGCACATGTATTTCTTGAAGAAATGTCATTGCAATCCATCCATTGTTTAGATATTTTAATCTGGATCAAAGTGGTGGTTCAGATGATAGTCCGACATGGCAATAACTAGAGCCATACAGCTAGCATAGATAAAACACTGGAGATTATTTCCCAAAAATGTTTCTAAAGGAAGATATAGAAACTACTCCAATTGGAAAAATAATTAATATAATAATAAAAGTTTCCTCAAAAGTTCCTCATGAAACTGCAAGGTTGCTTTGTATACAATATTACCACTCAAATATAGAGTTCAGACATAGTCAGGCAGTGACACAAACAATTGAGGAGTTCCACCTGTAGCCATGACAACGAGAGACTTAATTTATAAGTGCTTCAATAATATCATACTATTCATCTGGAGATGACATATTTATCTTTATTTATTTGAGAGAGAAAATGCAACACAACTCTTTAATTTGAGGTACAAATTAATAATAATAAATATTCAAGTTGATATTATTAAATGAATTTGCGTGCATACAGAATGAAATTGAATGGTAACTTTCTTTCCTTGAAACCCTTTAGTGTCCTTTATATACAGTACAGCATGGTGTTTTATAGTACAAGACATGTAGGGCGCTCTTTTATTCGTGGACTGGCCTGGAACATATGCTTCTTTTTAAATAATTAACAAGCATAACCAAGAGAACTTGTTTGTGAGCATGCAATGCACTTTAGCATTTTATGATGTCTCGCATCGTCGCTCCTTGAGTGAGTGACTCCAATTCACCCCTAATAAAATTTAAAAAGATACTATTTAATACTACAACTATGGTTTTGAATGCTAATGGGGTCTTGTCCATTCTCAGGGATGGCAGCTCATAGTTAAATTATATGCCGTCCATAGAATCCAAAAAAGGCAGGGGGTCAAAACAGGGAGGAGGGGTGACACTACACTTTTTGTTTTGTGGATGCCTGTGTTATTTGTAGCTATAGAGGCCAAGTCGCTCCTATTCTCATTCTAATTGCACCCTCTCTGTTTTCCCCACGGCAGCTCTCGTTCCCAGAGTGAGGACCCGAGTCTCCCAGCCTCTCACTCAGCCGCAGCCACCCAGACAGCCAGGCTGAGAGGAAGAGAGGGAGCGAGAGAGAGAGAGAGAGAGAGAGAGAGAGAGAGAGACGGAGGGTGGGAGGGAGGAGTCTAGTTGTGGAGCTCCATCCCCTGACTGTGTCTGCTATGTGATGTGAGTGGTGGAGCAAGAGAGAGAGAGAGAGAGAGAGAGAGAGAGATAGAGAGAGAGAGAGAGAGAGAGAGAGAGAGCATGAGAGAGAAGTAAGGGGTAGAGGGAGGGGGGAGGCAAGTGAGTGCTGAAGAGACTGAGAATGGATGGGCAATGAGAAACCGTGTGAGCGAGAGAGGAAGAGTGAGCGTGTGTGTGCTCAGAGTCAGCAGCGAAGACACAGAAAGTCTACGGGCACACATCAACAAGGGAGCGTGCGAGGCAGCGCTGACCACCGACAACTCTGAAGAGTAACACAGAAGGGAAGGAGACTCGTGGAGAGTGAGAGAAGAGGAAGAATCAGCAGAAGAAGAGACGGACTGAAGACAGACTACCAGCCTGGTAAAAGGAGACACCACTGAGGGACTGTAGCATCCGTCCCCCCAAGCAGCACAGAGGAGCACTGTCTCATCTCGTGCATGTGTTTGTGCCTGCCAACTTCAATTTCACACTCGCCCACTGTTTTTCGTAGGTTTTGCCCTCTCCACTCCACAGTCATGATCCCTCGGGTTCTTCTGCTCCTGTGGATCTCCGGACATGGTAAGTTTTCCATATTAAGTTGCTTATTCAGCCCATCTCGTGTGCTTGTGACTGCTGTGTGACTTGCTTTGCTGGGAACGGTGTCTCCGAAATTCATCTTGCTGTGATGTCTGAGTTTATCCTACCAACGTTTGGTTCACATGCTTATAATATAGCGCTCCCATGTGCACTGTTAGGTCTGATGCAAAACGAGAAAGGAGGAAATTAGAGGAAAAAGTCTCTGTGGCTGTCCTGGGGCTGTGAATAGTTGTGCGCTGCACTCTTTCCCATCAGTAGCTCATCGTAGGCTTCAGACCAGACAAGTTAAATACTTCCTATGCAGGCTTTATATTCCTGTCCCACACATTGACACACAGAAACGAAGCCCTTTAACCCCAGATCAGTTCAGTCAAGCGTTCACTCCTGAGTCACATTGTTTTGAAATGACAGCCCTTCCCCATTCAGTCCAACCACAGGGGGGGGGGCGGGCGCGGGATGGGGGTCTGGGCAAAAGAAAAGAGAGAGAAAAAGTTCACGGCAAAGTGCTTTAGAAGGCAGGCTCATGAGTAAAGCTTGGCAACTCCAGCCCTTTGGACAGTATCCGCTGTTGTTATTTCTATTCCTCGACAGTCTGTTTGTGGACAGAATGAGGATGGATTAGTTGTTTCCCCAGCTTGCCACCAGGTGGTTGTCTTTGGAAGACAATAGAGGTTGAGTAAAGTGCAGCAGAACTCTACCTCTGTGGCGTCTGTGAGATTTGGATGAAGCGGACGCACACAGCTGAATCAGACGGTGGATATGTGTCAGCTCCTCGCATCATGCCGGGCCCACAACGAGCGCCCTGGTTTACGCTCCGCAGGGTCGGGGTCAATGACACAGCGGCCACCTCTTTTTCAAAGCATGACCCCGTCGCGTCGGACTACATTCTAAGGAGGGCACCGCATGAATGGATGTGTGTGTGTGTGTGTCTATGTGTGTGTGCTTGTTTAGTTTTGTGTCCCCGAGCGAGTTGTAACCTTTTTCACAGAATAAGGCAAAATCTGCGAACATGAGATCTCAGTTTGTTGACATGTTGCGTTGAAATGTACAGCTCAAAGTCGGCAGCACAACAGCAAAAGAAACAAGAAAAATTTCTACGGCATTGAGCTCGGCCGTTTCACATGTTGATGTACAGCCTATCACACGTAAAATATATAAACAAAACACTATACTCATCAAACACAACATTTTTTTCTGTGATTATACTTTTCTGCTGGCTCATTTTTCATGTTGAAAAGAGAAGAAATTGATGATATCAGCACGGACTAATTTGAAACTGACTGGAGTGATGATGCTTCCGATTCCCTCTCCACTTCTCCCGTGCTTTAACGGGTGTAGATCTCTTCCAGAGATGGTGTCAGCTGTATGCTCTGTTTTCTTTATGACTTCGGTATGACCGTGCGTGACCTGGGACAGTTGCACAAGCTGTCCACCCAGAGATTGGATGGAGTCAAGGCAATGGAAGCTTTCTCTCTAGGTCGTGGCCTTCGTTACGGGGAAGTTATAGTACATCAGACACGGCACTGAGGCTGTAATTACTGGCGTTGCTGCTTTGCTGTATTCTCTCCCTCTTTTTTCACTGTCAAGTATTTCTGTACCATCTGTGCGTACTGTGACGCAGATATACATGATCAGTCATTAGTCTCTTCTCCTACACTCTGTTAAGCATCTGTTGAGTTTCCTATCCACAACTTACTTCCGCTGTATTTCCCTGCTTTTTCCATTTCTCGCGAGTTTTTTTTTCCATGAATCACGTCCTAGTTGTATTATACATATAAAAAAAAAAAACATTTTCATTAACACGCTATCACAGGCTTAGCTCCGGTTATAGGAACAACTAACACCATATCTACGGAAGCAGCAGCTGGAATGAGAAGGGATTGCTGTGTATTTCAGCACAGTTAGGTATTACCATAAAATAAAACACTTCTTTCCCCCTCAGGTAAACAGGGGATAACAACCTACCATCTCTATGCGTACCTCTGAGGAGTAAAAAAAGTGCTTCCCCGTAGCTTACTGTCGTTGAACAAATTACGGGCCTGTTTATGTACCGAGTCGGTGTCAGCAAAAAGCTACGGAAAACAATTTTGTTTTTATGAACAGGGGGACAGAGGGGAGTTGTGGCCATAGCAGTCATCTACTTAGACGCAGTTATCCTGCGAGAGCGCGAGAAGGAAGGGAGAGAATGAGCGAGGGAGAAGAGTCGATCCATATGCTGAGGCACTGGGCACTTTTCTTCTCTCAACTTTGGTCTGGAGCAAAAAAAGAGAGGGAGACCTAGCAGGAGGGAAGTTGCTGCGAGACGCTCCCGACTGCCCTCCCTCATCTAGGGCACCTTTTCTTTCGCCGTCACTTCTCCTGCCAGTGACAGATCACACAGCACCAGTCAGGAGCATCTGTCTCTAGGGACACATTCACCTCAGGCCAAACTTATCCAGGACCTCATCCATCTCCTCGCAACACCTCTTACCCATTTTTCCTCCCATCTCATCTTTTATTTTTTTATTTCTAATTCTTTTGCTGTGAGATGCACTGTGACGGAGAAACCCCAGCCTCAGTCGGTCGGGGGGGAAAGGGTAATTTATGTGAGAGCATGATGTCCCGGTGGAGGAGGGGCAGTTTAAGAATAGTCTTGTCCTGGATGTGCCAGGCTCTGAAGAAAATGTGCTTGAGGAAAGTCGCACATTGTCATTGTTAAGTGTATGGGCTCAGTTCGTCTCCCCCTCTGCCTCTTTTCCTCTGTGTCTCTCTGTTCTCTGTTTTTCTTTCTCTGAATGACACTTTGTGAAATGTATACGCGTCTTGGCCACTGGGTTTTTGGTCCACTGTCTCAGGGAAATTAAATCTTGACGGGCTGTCGTCGCTCAAGGTTTGCCCACTAGGGGCAGTGCTGCTGCACAGGAATGTAATCCCAATCTTCCAAAAAATCTCCCCCCCTTCCCAATCGCCTTCATTAAATCCCAGCGCCTCGTGTCAGAACCCCAGATTTCACCACCCAGCCAGACTAAGCTGTTTCTTAGTCCTGGAAAGCATGTCTTAGCACCCCCAACTGCCCCTATTTCATTTACTGCTGTCTATTAACTGCTGACTGACGACTCTAAATCCGCTTTTCATGGGCGCCAGACTTTGATACATATTTCTCAACCAAAGTATAATTAAATGTCTTTCCAATGTAATGTCTGGATGTGTGGATTTTTTATAGACGGAGAAATCATTCTCACTTCTCCAAAGGGAAAGAAAAAAAGAGATACAGCCCATTACGTTGCACAACACTCCTCAAACATAAATACCAATTTTCAGCCTCATTATTATGAATGGTTATTTGTAAGCAGGACACACTGCAGTCTTATGGACAGATTATGATCATGATGACACAGAGATATTCAATTGATTTATCCCGATTACATCAGAATTCTAAAACCAATGTACATTTTCTTGCATGTTAAGCAAGAAATAAGCCTTCCAACACAAGTAAGATGACAACCACAGAACACAGACTAAATATGACTATATTCCGAGGAGTCTGGTACATGTCTGGTAGGAAACACGAAAGTGTCCTTTCCTGTTCGTATGACTTGCCCTCACCATGGCAGTTGGTATGAGTAATGCTAATCCTGCCTGGATTATGCCATACAAACACCGTGAGTGACAGATGATGCCATCAATTCATGATGGGGCCCAGTGGCATGCAGTTTGTTTTCTTGTTTGTGCTTCATGTCCCATCAAGGCTAGCCAGCTTAAGTCACCTCAGCTGCTGTGACCCCTGCTCATTTCTGTGCCACGATAGATTAAACCCCCTGTAATCCCTCTGAGCCGAGTGCCCTGTTGGATATTTATGGTAATAAGTAAACATATGAATAAATAATCTAAGAGGCTGCTGCTGGACTGCTCGAACTTGTAAGTCCCAATGTTTGGCAGTGGTTGTCGCAACAACGAGATATGCTATTTCCAAGAAAAATCAGTTTTGGCTAAGACTTTTATTTGGTTGAACACTAGATACCAATAAACAAAGAGATGGGCATGTTTTCATGTAAGAGTGCAACCTTCCAAATGTTTCAGTTGCAGGCAGTGCCAAGTTAAAAATTCAGAATTTGAGTAAGTGTAGTATATCCGGTGACTGAAGTACTGGATGAAAGCCTCATTTCGAGTCTGTCAGGATTCAGGTCAGCCAGAGAAGGGAATATGATTAGTTTGGAGTGTTCTTGGAAAACCAGGCAATGATCTGCTTCCTCTCATGCAACCAGTCAACAAAATCAAGCTGTTTACGGTCGGGCTTCATTATCCATCTAGAAGACTCTCTTACCAGCCCCAACAGTTTTCTTTAGTACCAACCAATCAACCCCCAAGCGCCTCATCTCCTCTCTCCCTGAGACCCTGCTGCTGGATCTCATTCCTCAGGGATGAATTTATCCAGATTGGAGCACTCAGCAAAAGGGCATTATCCCGGATTACATGTCCGTTGGACGGCAGTGTTAAGTAATTCAACCAGATGCTGTTGTGATCACTGGGTCACCTGCAAAGGCTGGGTTAGCAGCTGCACTTCTTCATTCTTTATTTACGTATCTCCATCCACCTGAGACTTTATCCTTGGATGACAGGAAGAGAGATAGTTGGACCTCGATGATTTTTAAGAAACTTGTAAAAGTGCTGGTAAATGTAGGGAATCGTGCGGAAGCCCTTTCTAGTCAGGATTTTATTTGGTAACAGATTATGGGATGGATTAATGGCTTCTAAATTGCAGTTTAATGCACATGAAACAACAAGCAAAGCGACTAAAGTCGGCTCCGCAGGGCTGTGTGTGTTAAGTTGTGGGGGTGCTGTGAGTAGAGCAGTGGTGGATCATACTGTGTTATTTTTCCTCGGAGAGGACAAAGCATCGGCACAGCGGGGCTTACATAAAAAAATAAAATGTTGGTGTTTTTAGCTTGACTGTCTATTTTCTGCTAATCCCATTCCTACCTAGCCGAGAATTTGATAGATAGAATTTTTAACTCGCTACTGGGATCTGTTGAACACTGGTGCTCTACAAGGTGGGTTCAAACCATGTAAAAATACAAAGTTTGTTCCTTTCTTGTCAAAACCCTGCTTTGCAAAGCTGAGGCATTAAGAAGACTTTTGTTCAAGATATTCACACTGAGAAAATTTTCATTTTGTCTCACTTTCAGCCTTCACATATCTTTTCCTTTTGACTGAATGAAAATTCTCCCCAAAGGGTTGCGTGGATGTAATTGTTTTCAAATAGGGATTATATGGAGCTAATTTCCTTCCAAAACTTAACAAACAAACACAATATATTTTACAAATGCTCTTCGAGTCACTTGTTTTGCAAATACAAAACATACCTATCAAAAAAAAACATATTTCCAATGCTTCAGAAACAAATATATCTTACAACTGTGAAGAATATGGTCCCCAGCTTCTGAAGAATATATCCCTCGAGACGCGCAACGAAGAGGCCGAGCCCCAATGATGAATCCGCTAATAAACAAGCCGAATGCTAGTTCGAAGTTACAGTAAAAAAGTATTTACTTTGAAAAGAAAACCATTACACCTTGAATACACGGTATGAAAAATAACAAATGATTCATGAAGCAGAATTGCGCAGCAGCTCTCTCTCCTCCGCGTCTACCTGTGCAAGTCCCGTCACGTGGCCACGTCCCGTCCCTTTAAATCTCATGGGACGCATTTTTAGTGCGTCATTCTGCTGCGACCTTGCGCAGTTCTGCTTCCGGTTTTGCGAGAGCCCCTGCGACTGCGTAACATATCGTGTCCTTGATTTAGTTTCTTTAATTCCATGTCCTGGTTCAATGTCCTTAATTCCATTTCCTGGTTCAATGTCCTTGTTTCACTGTCCTTGTTTCAAGTCCTGGTACGATTTATACACCCGCGGATTATGAGACAGTTTAAACACGCGGTAAATGTGACAGTCTAGCCATAGCGATTATGAAATACTTTAAACATACGGTAATTATGAAATAGTCTACACATACGGATTATGAAATTGTCACAAAATATCAATTATGAAAATGTTACAAAATATTAATTATGAAAAATTACAAAACATTTATTATGACAAAGTTACACAATAAAAGCATAAGACAGTTGTTTTAGGAGCTTTCTTCATTCAACCTTAACACAACTACAAAAGAAAACATATCCTACAAAGAATAACAAATATCATCTGACTTTTGGCCCAATCGTTCTGCTGTGACGGCCATTCACCCTCCACAACAGTAAGTGGCGCTATGTTTAAATGCACAGGGGCTTTGCAAACAGCAAAAAAGAAGATGTCCAATCATGTTTTTCTTTCCACAAAGTAAGTTACTACCGAACTGCAAGTATCGAGATTTGTCCTTTTGAGAGGCGAAGCAATGGATTATCTATTTGATTTATTTATTCATCCAATAATTGAACAGAATAATGAAAAGCTAAATTCTGTCTTTTGAATTATTTGCCCTTGTAATTTAAATACAAACGGATTTCATAAAGACCGGCTCAAGATTATTTTGCGGGGTTTGGAAAGCAATGCTCTTCTTTCTATTTAGTTTGTAATCTCTACTTGCCATTAGCCACCATATTTCCCTTTTTTAGTTTGTCTACTATGTAGCCTATTGTTGAATGCAACTGGCGTTCCACAATTACTACTGAAGGTCACTTTTGCTCAATCCTTTGCTTACTTTTTTCAGCACAAATATTGTTTCACCACTAGCGTTTTGTAGTCTTTTGACTTAACATGAGTAATACTGTATCTCTACACTTATATGGAGGTAGCATTTGCAGTTTTGTGTGCATGCAATGTAGTAATTACATGCAAATTTGAATGCAGTGCGATCTTTGCTTTAAATTAAAGTTCTTAGTAATGTAATGAAGTCATGAATCAAGTTGAAGGAGCTTTAATACTGATGCCTCTGTACGACCTACATAAGTAAACGAGACCATCAACAAGAAGATTGGCCATTTCGATAGTTATTATTATTGCTTTATTATTGGCTTTTTATGTGCCACCTGGTTCGATTCCCGCAAAATCAGACAACATCATGCAGGTTCACCAGAAACTCCTTCGGCTCAGGCTGCAGCAGGTCCTCTGGCTCCATAGTTTTACCTTTTCCGTGAATTATACTGTACAGAGGCATTGAGCTGAGAAAAAGGCACTTTTCCCGATATTCGAAACACAGAAAAATATCCATAAACACGAGTTCTGCTATTGTTAGTGCACCTTGGTTACCATGCACGGTTGACACCACTGTGTTTGAGTCAACATCTGTCATGGAAACAGGTGCGCAAACAAGAACACAAGGTTATGCAGGTTTCTTTTCTTTTCACAAATCCCTCAGACATTTTACAAAAAAACAAAAAGTGATATCCTTTAATTATTTTCTATTCTTTTTCAAAAGTATATTATGTTAAACTATATTTACCTTTGACTAAAATCTAGATTTAAGCTAAGAGTTGTGATGTTTGTAATAAATAAATTGTTTAGCTTGTTACCGTAATGCCAACTGGGCAGGTTAGGGTTATATACATTCATTGCCATACATAAAACAAGTTGGTCAATGGCAATTTCACTGAACAGCAACAACAACGGATTGCTATGACATGTCATATTTGACAAAAGTTTGTATGTGACGAAAGTTTACATATTACTGCTTAAATATGAAGATAATACAGTGAAGTAGATATGATCTTGGGAGAAATACGGTTTCACTAATGATTAAAATATGTAATTGAATTACTCAGCGTGTTAGTCACACAGAATTGATTGAAAATACCCCTCATACGTAAATTTGACACCTGGGTCAGTGCAGCTTTAAGTCTGACAGTCAAGGATTATAACGTGTGTATTATTAGTGTTGTCGCTCTAGCTGATTAGTATACTGAGCACATACACCCTACCTCATTTTTAATATAGTATGTTGTTACATACTCCTAAGAGGCTGATGCATGGTCAGCAATGTACATGTATCCTACGCAGAGAGCTTTCGTCACCGCTTGTTTACAGAAACCTGCCGGCCATGCCTGGCTGACTAATTAGTTTGTGCAAAACAATCACGTATTAATTTGACTTGTCCTGGTCTCTGGGAGAGTGCTATCTGTGGAGTAAATCACATGCAAGCGCTGACTGCACGCAGCACAGTTCTGCAACCTGTGTCACGTTGGGTGTCCCGCTATTACTCGAAACATTTGTGAGTAAACCAGCAAGCCAATGCATCGACATGATTGTGAAGGGCTGTTAGGAAGGAGCGCAGAAGATGCATGTGGTGCTTCAGCACAGGAGGCACTTGAGGAATTGGGTTGCTGATCTGATAATGACTTCCTGGTGTTTGGCGGGAAGTTTCTGGGACAGCTCAATATTACACCCGGATAAACTCGCCCATCTCTCCACTGCCCCATTTTCTCCCCATCACTTCCTCTGCTCCTCACTGTCTCAACGTTCTCATGCCGAAGGTTCATCACAATGGCTCATACCGCACACGTCACATGCATTTGGTGTGTGTATGCATGTGAATGCGTGTCGATTCTGTGCATTTGCTGCTGTGCCACGATAATTACAGCTGCAAGCCTTGAATGGCAATATAAATGCAAATCAGCCTTTTAACGTGTACAAGCAGAATCAGGGGAGGGAGAAGCTTCTCACCTGTGAATGAATGCGGATATGTCGCTGCCCTGCCATTACAACTTCAGCGCATGTTTTGAAAACGACATGGTAATAGATAGCATGTACAGTTGTTCGTAAACCTTGAGGCTGTTGCATGTGCCTGGACTCCAATATAATAAAGTCCACTCTTGGGAAGAGTTGTAAAACACCATGGTGTGGGACAGTCAAATGTACTGATGTGCCTCTGGCACATACCTCCCTACTAGTGTGCTTCCATTTCAGTAGATACATCTAAATTGTGCTCAGCAGTGCTAAATGGAAGGGCTCGACAGCTTCTATTTTATAAAATAGTTCCCTCTATGGTACCAGACACCAATAGTGAGAGGCATGGCTCTTTGAAAGGCTATTTGATCTGGCACTGAAACCAAACGATGTTTTATTCAGGGAAGCACATCAGACACAATAGCGACACAAACTTGCTCTTGATTGAAGCCAAAACTTTTGAAATCCGCAAAGGGGAAATGTGAAGCTTTGAAAATGAAAAATGTCTGCCACCCTCCCCCAACTCTCCCACACACTATGTAGATGTGCATGTTTTCTTTTTTTCCCTTTTTTTTCACCAGATGCCAAATGAGGCTTTGAGCCACCTGCCTGTCCCACTAAGACAATTGGGCGATTGGAAAGAAAGGGCCATTCACTAGTGAAGATCGCAATGTTAGCATAGGAGCCAGATACTGCCCTGCATACGACCCCTCCCCCAACAAAACACTCTTTCAACACCACTAATCTTGGCACTGCGCCAACTCCGCTCCTATCTGTATTTGTTGAGGGAATTTATCACCAGTCGTAGGAAAACTGTGACACGGGGTGCTTGGTTTGCATGTTGATAGAAAATCCCTCTATTGGACCCAGATGAATTCAGCTTGAGCCCTGTGGCTCTGTGTCATAACAGTTGTTTACAAGGCAAAGCTTCTTCTGGCACAGCCATCACACAAGAAGACATGCATTGCAAGACATGCTCACGCATACACATACACACACACACATTCTATACCTCACTCGCATTACCAAAGAGCAATCTGCCAGAGCAGAATAACGGATAAGAAACCCTTAAGTGTGTGAGCAGTGAGGGCTGAACAGTATTGGTCGGTTCTACAGCAAGCTACAAATTAGGGTTTGTATTGATCTTCAAACATTAATATATCCTTATATAAGAAAATAGCTGTATTGATTGCAAGACTGTGAGTCTGATGTTTCTTTAATATGGTACTGCTGGGATTCACTCTGCCCACTTTAATGTGCAGCCTATTTTTATACGCTATAATAATGTGGTGCCACAAGCAGGATCAGCTAAAGGCAATCCTTAGATATATTTCAGTTCTCTGGGTCCCTCCAACACTGCCCCTTGCAGTGCTTTCTATCTTAAGTTCTTTCTTTTTCAGCTGAGTCTCCTGAAACTGATGTCAGAAACCTGATAAAATAAACAAAGTGAATTAAAGTATGCCGTAATTAATTTTTAGAGGCCACTCCAATATTCACTTTGCTGATTTGGAGGTTGAAGAGCTCTTGTCGCACTCTCTGATTTTTATTTTATTTTATCAAGTGCAATTTAATATTGTGGAGGCTGGCCCAGGCACTGAAAAAATGCTAATGCACATTGCGGAATTTAAATGATTTGCTATCCTTTCAAATCTGTTGGCAGGGGTTTCAATCTGGCTGGCGTCCTGGGGGGAATTCACAGTGGTCATTGCTCAATCCCTGGGGGACATTAGTGCAAATCACAAAGGAGCGCAGAAGTCATTTCAGTTTTCCACTTTCCTTTGGCCGCCGCCCAATGCTAAATGGCATAGGACTGGCTCGCAATACTAGGCAGGGCAACCCTCTTGCCTCCCTCGGTCTCTAACCTTTTAAACCTGATTTAATCAAATCAAAATACCACAGTGCAGACCCATTTGAGACAACCTGAAGTCCAAGAGTCAAGGAAGCAGAAGGCCTTGGGGTGAACCAAGGGCAAGGCCATCCATTACTTCCTGTGCAACCAAGAGCACAGCGACACAGAAAATGCCTGCGGTGCACGATGATGAACTGACTCCTCATCAGAGATTGGATTAGAGTGGCAAGAAAGAGAGCCCTAAAAGCAATGCAGAGTTTATTGAAGCCTTATTGAAAGCGATAATGTTACTAGAGAAAGGCCTGTGTAATGACTGATAAGTGGACAGCGCCCTGGAAAGAACTAACATCAGACGAGATGGGTATGGTGGATAGGCAGATCTGCCATGGTCAACTCATCTTCTTTTAGGAGCAGGAAGTAGGACCAGGGGATAGTTACAATAAAATGGACTGTCAATTGCTGGCATCCTGGTTACCCTGCACTGTCATCATCACAGGTGTATCTAGTTTAGAGAGGCTCAGTGCTCAGGTTCACTGCAATTTAGGTCCCATTTCATCACTGATACCCATGTGGCGTTTTGGGGGAAATGGTAGCAGTGTTATTGCCGAGATTTGTAGTCTCTCTGAAAGCACTGATCTCTGCAGTGGTTGGGTTTGTGATCTATGAAATCTACTGTACGTCTGACCATGCACTGTCTCTATATATAACATTCTTTATCTAGGGGAATGTGGAGTGAGATGGTCACTACTGATGCACAGAAAATAGAGTGAGAAGCAAGAGGAAAATAGAAAGTACATCTGAAGGATTTCATGGTGTCTTTCAGGGGGAAAGCAAAGCATTTAGGTACAATTTGATCTCATTTTTTCAGGATGACTAGAGGATTTCCTCCCAGCAGAAATGCAATGTTATCTTACTGTAGACGGATGATCGTAATGACAACACAATGCCTTCCAAGGTAAACAAATATATGTAGCGCTCGGGAAAGAAAGTTAGGAGAAGAAAGAACGACAAAGAAAGGAAAAGAAAGGAAAATACAAATCTCTAAAGGGAGCGCATTCTTGTCACAAATTAAACATATCTGCGTCTTGCAGCCGTAATCCTTAATGCCAGTGTGTTTGTTCTCTCGGTATAATATTTGTGCACATGTGCAAAGAAGCACAAATGCGATTATTTCTCACTTTCATTGTATGCTAATTTTATTACTTCATATTGTTTGCCTATCTTAGTCTAAACAGATTTGGTTCACACTACTTCATAACTGCTTTTCAAGGGAATACCCCCCCGACCCCCCCGACCCCCCCAAAAAACCTCCAGTCCTACACCTCCTGGCCCCTAAACTTTCCCCAGGTTGTGAGCGTGAATTATTAACAAGGCTTTCATTAAAAAAAAGCAATTTGCTCAGACTCAGCAGAAACTCCAATGCAGACTCATTTGAAACATGGAGAAACTATCTTATCCATTTATGTTGGATCTCCTGCAATCTCCTCCAGATGGGTGCGCTCCACAATAAGTGGAGAGTTCATGGCTTGTCGTCAACTGTCAATCCTCATCGGCAGGCTCTCTCTAACAGCTTAATGCTGATTTTTTTCTTTCTTCGAGATATAATCATAATCTATTTCATGAATTCATTATTTTCGATACATTATACCTAAATTGATTAGTAAAAGACCATGCAATTAGTCCACACTCATTTCTAACATTGTAAAAAATATGAATAAATACAGCTACAAGTAATATGTGTTCTGACCCTTTAGATTCATCAACACCAAAGACACTTCAAATACAAAAAATAGTGATATGTCTTCACGCTAGCATTAGCTGAAGAGAACCTTAAAAGAGTGCCTTCTGTGGGTCTGGGGATTGGTATTGTTGTTGTTTACTCCAAAGCAGACATCTTTTAGCTTCTCCCTCAGCTCTGATCCTTTTGATCAGCACCTCCATATTGGATATAAAATGGAGAATGAACAGCTCTGCAATACAAGTGACTTTCAGAGTTCTGTGACTCTTTGAAGGCTGCCAAACAAGTGTCTTTCATCTCAAAAACCAGCAGCTGCCTTGTACAAAAGAAGAACAGGACAAAATGAGAGAGAGAGGCAGTATCCAGGGCTGGGAAATGAAATAGTGAAGATTGTGGGGTCTCTTTGTGATCACATTTTCCTCTAAACCCTCCTGTGAGGGAAATGACATGTACTTCATACAGCATTGATAGGCGGGCATCTGTCAAACATCCTGAACTTGGAGTAGGGTGAGAACAAAACAAAAAAAGGCAATTTAGCAAGCCAAGCAAACTGTTTTCTTTTTCGGATAGCCGTGCTAATTCCTTCCATCGTTTAATGAGGTGACAAACCAAAAATGTGTTGCATGCATGGATGGGCCTCAACAGGTAATGCAGAATGAATCTCACAGACATACTAATGCTATTTCAATCTGTCTCTAATTTGATTAAGCACTTTTCCCCACCGAGAGCCATTATATCCCTCTTCTGTCTCAGTATACATGTGGTTATCGTGCTTTGAAGATGCTGATGCTCAGATTGATTTGAGCAATAAACATCCTGACCATTATGCATGTATGGAGGGAGCGGAGCAGGGAGTGAATTAAACAGAAACAATTGGCAACAATGGAGAAAAAAAGAGGCTCATACTCCCGGAATCTGTTATCCTTGAATTAATGATGGAACAGGAGCAGTAGTGTTCCCCCACTGAGACATGAACTAGATTTCAACCGAGAGCTCCCTGGAGGTGAGGGCCGGCATCTCTCTGACAGGACATCTGGTCCCTGAGCATGGCCACCAGGGGGTCGATGTCGCCACCTTAATTGTAATGTCTCCCTCTTCCGCCCTGTTAAAAAACTAGGGCAGCTTTCCATAAAAGGAGAAGGGGAAGGGGGGAGCCTCCATTTGCCGGGCCGTGTCGGCATGCCACATCATTTACAGCTGACAGCACTAATAAATTGCAGCAACAGATCGCTGTGAACAAACAAAGCTTAATGGAAATAAAGTGAGAATTATCAGCCAAGATATAAAAGGAAAAAAATAATTAGATTAGTGCAAAGAGGGTGGATGAAAGGATGTCAGGCCCGCATAACACAAGCATTAAATGGGCAAATTGCCACTTTGAGAGATAGGAAATGTTTGGTACTCATTCCGGCTTCTGTTGAAAATGGAGAATAATGAGAGAATCCTTGAGCAGACCTATCACAAGTCCTCAGAATTTCCCCCCTCTGTCGTTCTCCTCCCCCTCTCTTTGTTTTGCCCCTCCAGAAGAAAAAAAAATCTGTAGATTGTTCTGCTCTGTAGGACCCTTGCTCCATCAATTCAGCCAGGCCAGAGAATGCCTGGAAGCCTATGTCGTTAAAATGCTTAGACATGTGGAAGAGGACAAGAAGAGATGGGAGTAGGGTGAAGTGGTATGTCGGGGGAAGCAATTGTCAGGTGCTATCAGTTTGAAAGCTGTCCATTTAGAGACCTCTGAAAGAAAAGCAGGTCAGAACGGGTCCAAATGGACCATTCGAACTTCGTGACTTTGTCTCGGGGAAAAAACAAAACACACAATAAGTCAAATGCAAGAAGAACTACGACCAGCCAATATTAAAAATGCACAAGAGCCCCTTCAGAACATGAACTGCCAGGTGCACAGTGAGTGTTGTTAAATCTAATTTGAAAGAATGAAAGCTCCCAGCTTGTCAAAGTGAACGCACTGCCTCTGAGTCATATCCATTTGATAGAATACAGGTAAAGCTAATTAAAGCCATCCAAGGTGAGTTTAATAACTTGGCACCATGGGCAGTTAAGGCCAATCATAGATTATCTTGTGACATTAAATACAGGCTTCCTCAATCCAGTCTATTTTTTTTTTTTATAAAGAATAAAAAAAGATCAGATTTTGAATTAATTGAATTGTATTACTAACATTTAAATTAGTTTTGATTTCCAAAAAGCCCTCAGCTTTGTAAGCTGTGATATCTGGTCTTGTAGGATAGGCTTTCTGTCCAAGTTTAATCAGGTCCCAAAAGAAGAGACTGTGGTAGGGGGATTGCCATTTGGCTTTTCCAGAAAAAAAATAATATTGTTTTAGTTCTCAGTGGAGTGGTTGAAGATGCTGAATTAAATACTGAAGGATCTGAGCCCTGCGGGGAGGTCCTTAACTGTGGCTGAAGTTTTCTCTAGCCCACTTTGTTAGCCAGAATATATTGGACCTGAGCCAAGGCTAGCCGGCACCACGGACGTAGAATCCCATTGCTTTTATAATGAGCTGTGAAAAAGAACTCGAGAGGTCAGACACCACGAGACTCTGATGAAAACTAATTGAGAATGTCACTCAATAACAATAAACCAATAAGCAGAACTGCTTCCTCTTCATGCATGGGAGCTGTTTGGGTAAGCACTTATAGTGGAACCAGGAGGGGTATCTAGGGGAGAGAGGTGTGAGGCGTAATGTGTGTGCCTGGGGGACACTGTACATCCTGCTTTTTAAGCCCACATTCTGTGTGTATTTTTTGTCTTCACATATTCTCATGTTTGTGTGTGTCCCTGCATGTACCTGTGCGCGTCTCTGCACGCCTTGTGTGTGGGCATGTACTCTGCGGAGTTTGTGCACTTAGTCTTTGTGTGGAGGCATGTGTGTGAGTGTGAAGAGACCACAGAGGGCCATCCAACAGAGAGCACTGCATTTCGAAAGGTGCCACAATGAGTTTGTCACAGAGAGCGTAAACCTGAGGAGAAAGGGACTGCGGAGAGAGAGAGAGACTTTCCCTTAGGCACCTAGAGTCTGTCAGACTGATTAAGTCACACGGCTGCAGTAAGAGTTGGGGAAACTGAACCAGAGCATGCTAGGGGAGAATAGTATGACAGCAATGAAATAAAGAAATAAATAGCCACATGTAAGTATTAACATGATTTCATGTCACATGTGCACTTTCTTATACCTGACCCTGGAGACTCATGCTGGGACACTGTACACCAGCATGCATCCCATCATCCCAACCCGCAAATTCCTCAGCCTCAGGCGACATAAAGCAGGTCAGGGGCATCTTAAAGTTCACAAAATGCAACATGACAGGACAACGCTAACATATGCCTGTGTGACAGTGAAGCAAATAGTTGACTGATGGCAGACATGTTTTAAAGGGAAAGGGAGGAAATGCAGTATAACTAAGGCTAAATGTATCTTTCTCTCCCTTTCCTTACTTCTGCTTTACGTGTCTTTTGTAGACATACAAAAAAATTGTCAAAAGCTGGATGTTTTAACTTGAGAATGTATCGTTCTATACCTATTTATGAAATATAAACATGATACCAGCCCACTCGCAGGCCTGTCACTGGTGCTGTATGTGTCAGAAATGTCAAGGACCTTGGTGCCCTCAAGAAAGAATGGCAGTCTATTATGCCACGTGGTCGAATCATCCACCAGACTAAAAGATGAACTCTTGTTATTTGTTCAGGGGACCCTGGCTGCTCTGAGATGGCCTACTTGGTCTCTATTCCTCTCTATCCGTCACTCTCTGCCACACTAAGGAGCACTGCAGACTTGTTGGTATATAGCAGAAGGGCAGCATCATTAACCATACTGAAGGCTATCCACATAGAAAACTTTTGGCATGAAGTGCAAATGAGACAAGAGATGTGGAATGGCTTCCGGTAATGCCCTCAGTAAAGCCAGGTACGTGGTTGATATTGCTCACTAGCTGGAAATGTAAAAAAGGCTGCCATCTCTACTTAGTCCTCCCACGACCACCCCCATACTGAAATTAACATCACTCGTCCTCTCCTCCACAGTCTCTACAATCCCACTGCTATGCCAAAGCACAATCTATAGCACCTCTAGCATCAAATACTAATTGCTCAGTATTCAAGGAGAGAAAAGGGCTCCCTGAATTAAGAGTCATTTAGCGAGACACTGAGTTCAGCACAGCACAGCACTGCATTGCCTACGAGCTTATTCCTCTGCTGTCTGTGTGGAGCTCTAAAAGTGCGGTGCCAAATGAAAATGGGCTCTCTCCACATTATGATGCAAATTCAAACCTGTGCTTAGCTCCACGAGTAGTTGCTACGGCAGAACAAAACAGCACAGTTAATAGGTTCAAAGTATTCCGTCAAACAAGAAACAAGAAAACTACCTCTGTGAGTGAGTATGGCAAAATCAATGTGTACTAAACAGCGCTTTGGTCTTTGCACAGATTTTAATTTGTCAGACAAGAACTTGATTCAGCTGTGTTGCTTTCAAAGGGAATTGAAACAGATATATTTCTCAGTATTGAGGAGCACGGCAGGAAGTCCCCCCCCACCCCCACCGCACCCCCCCCCCACCATTGGTGCAAACAATGGGGGCAGTGTGCGCCTTTGATCAAGGGCATGTTGATGACAATGAGAAATCTGCAGGCTGTCCCAAGAGTGTTGTAACCCTACCTTCAAAGTACACTTGTTTTCCTTCCCAGCATCCTCTTTCTCTGCTGCTTCCTTCACTGTGTCGACTGAATCTTTTATTTGTCAAGATCAGTCAGCAACGCCAACAAAGCATCACAGAACTAAAACGGCTTATTATACATTTTGACAACATTTTTGTTCAACTTGCAATGCAAACAGACATTAAACAAACAAACAAGCAAATTAATTATGTATTAAGTATTCATACATGTTATTAAAAAAAGTTAATTATGTATCACTAAAGTAATAGTAAAACTCAATGACTGTGATGCGTCTACATGGTGTCGTTTCGGATATGTGTCCATGCGTGGATGTGTTTTTAGTGGATATGTGTTCAGTGTTAGAGGCCAATTCCTCTTTCTGGTCCATCTCCAGTTTTCTTAAGGCCATCCACTGACACTTTATTGTGCCCTCTGTCTCAGCTGTATCAGCGAGATGGGCATAAAGAGCAATGCTATATGACTGGTCTGGGACCAACCCCAATGCTGTGGTGGGTCAAGGTCTGGGCCAGAGACAGCAGCTGGGTCCCTCTGCCACTTGCAATACATACTTGGATAGTATCAAACAACTGCAGATAGCTTGTGGGGGTCATAGTGACAGACACTTGTAGACCACTTTGATTATATCACAGAGTTCCCTGATCTCTCTCTCTCTTTTCTCTCTCTCTCTCTCTCTTGCTCTCTCTCTCTCGATCTTGCTCTCTCGCTCTCTCTCGCTCTCTCTCTCTCACTCTCTCTCGACTTTGTATTTAATTGGAAATCACCTCCAACTAACAATATCCTGGTCACTCTAATTAGGCAGATAATGTGTATCGGTGTCTTACGATTGAGTCTTGTGGTTTGAACATATAGAAGCTTAATTAGGGAACCTTTCCAATGTGCCTGCCTTAAATAAGCCTTTAATTAAGACTCCCATTAGGCTCTAAGAGCTTGCAAATTAGTGGATCCTCAAATATAAAGATATAGGTCCTTGGACACTCAGCCTTCGTCATGGGAAGCACGTGTCAACCAACTTAATTATTTATTGAACTACAAATTGTAAAATTGCAATACAAAGAAATAAGCAACAAAGAAAAAAATGTTTACTTGATTACCACATAAATATTCTAGAATTGAGAGGCACTGATCATTGAGAGCTCTAATCTGTTTACTAGAGAAAGTGAGTCTGAGCCGCCAGCCTCTAGAGGCTGCGATATTCAATAAAACACACAATACATTGGATGAATCAAACCGCAAACAGATGTCAAAAGGGTTGAGCTCTAGACACAGTTACTGGTGGAAATTTGCCCGTTTGGTTTTGCAGTCCATTATCTTATAGTGTTGAAATTATGGCCTATGGTGGGTGAAAAGTCTCGGGGAACACCAAAAACACCAATCTTGCCAGTAGTTATTAAGATATAGTGTGGTTTCTTTGGACAAACAGACAGAACAATTCACAGAAGAAGAAAAAATCCAGCAGAATAACATTACCAGTCGTTGGCTGGAAAATGAAAAGAATATGCCCACTGAGCCAGAGACAGAGCCAGCGCGACTCTTTAATCCAGGCACCCCTTTTTCCTCCGCTTCTCCTTGCAGAGTGCTGTGAACCTGCTGCGAAATTGAATTTTCCACCCCTGTGTGTACGTGAACCAACCAAGCACTGCATTGTCAGAGTACTCAATTAGCTCCCAAGGCGGAAGCCAAAATGTTTTCCAACAGCAAATGTATTCTTCACAGGGCAAGCTCTCATTTGCATAATGCTTCTGTTTCTATAGCATAGTTAAGCGTGCCTTCCCAAGGTTGAAAACAAAACCGGCAAAAACAGCCTGAAGCTTTAATATCAGTGTCCCTCCATGCCATATCATATATACTTAGGGGTAGTGTAGCCTCCAGTAAAAAGAAATGTTAACCCCTGCTTAAAATATCTCATTAACATTAGTAAATACCCTTCCTGGTGTGCATAGCACCTAACAGAGACACTGTAAGGACCTGCATCCCTTCCTTTTCTTCACATCTGAATTCGCATGATACTTACAGCACTCCTCTGAGTCTCGTAGAACTGGAAAATTGAAAAAGCTGAGCATACAAAATGCAGGTCCAGTAATAAATCAAGACAACAAAGGAGATCTCATGTTTTAAGAACATATAATTCTCACTGAAAGTTGTTGTAAGTTTACAGAAAATAAATAATGTTGTTTACTGAATGTGCTGACATTGAAACAGTTGGCTAAAGCATTAGAAATAATCTGCACAGACATGTAGCTAAACAGTTCTCTGACAGTGTGACATTGAAGTCAAACAACTATAAAAACTTTCTGTTTTCCAATTGACTGGCTGAAAGGAGGCAATAGAAAAGAAAAGCGTACAGACAAAAGCAAGTCTCAACAACTGGTGACACTCAGTAGCAATGGCAACTCTTAGTTGGAACCCACACACTCACTATTGTTTGACCAAAGTGGCACTGCGGCCGCACTGAGTCGATGTAGCACAGGCGGCCATATAGTCGGGTTTGTAATCTTGCCTGCTAGTGCCCTTTGGTTTCCCCTCACTCTCATTATTAAGGTGCCGCCAACTCCAAATTTAGAGCTCCTGTGTTTGTCACCTGCCCTGGGCCTTGTATATCACCCCAACACACACACACACACACACACACACACACACACACACACACACACACACACGACAGCTCACATCACCCAGACGAGGCATGGATACGAAATGGGATGTGGGGGGTTTTGTTAATGGTTTGTGGTGGTGGGAGTCTCACTCACACCACACACTGGTGTAAATTGTGCCGACAGCTAATTTCTTGCAGAAGTTCCTGTCACAAATATTGAGCAGAGATCAAAAGTGAGACGAAGTGTCACTCTGCCAAAACAGCTTCATGTGAGTGGGACTGCAGGCAAGGCAAGGTGACATGGGTAATAGTGTTCCGTGTAATCCTTACCTTGTTATCCCCCCCCACCCCCCCCCTAATTTTCCTTTTTTAATTGAACCTTATCTTTCACTGACAATTTTCATGTAATTATTATTTCTTTAATTTATTTCGAGGAAATCTAGTAAAGAACCTGCCAGTGGTCATAAAATCAAGTATCTGTTTTTTTTCCCCGCTTGATTGCTGATGAAATTATCTCGTGTTTTTACCATGTGTTAAAAACGACTGGGGCAAAACCGTTAATGAGTGAAATTGATTCACTGTACAGTCATGTTGCTATTCAATTTGAGGTTGAAGTAATTAGAGGTAAGAAAGTGTGAAAATGAATGGAACTGGCTGTGTTTTTCCTTTGTGGAAATCAGAGTTGCAAGAACATACATAAAAGCTGAGATGTTAACCATCAAGAATGAGATTGGAAAAAAAAGTCCCACTGTCCTATCTATAATTGTATTCCTGAAGGCTAAAATGTTGATTGGCTATGTATACAAAGGTGTGTGTGTGTGTGTGTGTTTGTGTGTGTGTGTGTGTGTGTGTGTGTGTGTGTGTGTGTGTGTGTGTGTGTGTGTGTGTGTGTGGAGGCATGTCTTTCAAAGTGGGCATTTGTATCTTCTGTAAAGCTTCAGAGTTAACCTTCCCGAATCTATTAATGGAGCACTCAGATTAGTGCGCCCTCTATAAGGCAGAGACAGCACCAGGATTAACCTTGTTTTAAATGTGCCATTTGAGAAAGATTGGTTGACCTTACTGTGACCTAGGCTTTGGACAAACCATCGCACTTGATAGAAACTGGCTGTTAATGGACTTCACAGTGCCAAGAAACACCCGGACGACATATGCTCATGTTTGAGATTAATATCGTTTGCCTTCCAACACTCACTACTTGCTTTTGCTTCAAATTAATTTCCTTCTTTGGCAAGTTGTTTTGGCCCCTGTCCCTTGGCAGACCTTCTCTGAAGCAGATTTTTTTTTTGGATTCTCAGAACGACTATAATCTAATTGTGTGATTTGATCTGATCTCACCTGCCTAACCAGGAACAATCTAAATCTTTATACCTGAGAGTCAACACTTCCTGCACCGCTTGTGTCAAGGCTTTCCTAAGTGATGTGTAGAGGTATAAACAGGCCCAACATACAAGTAAATTCAGTCAAAAAGCTTGCGTGTCAAATGTTTCATAATATTGGCATAAATGATGACATTTGGACCAAAGATGGTCCCAATCAGGTCAGAAGAGATACAGACGCAACGCAAAACCAGGGGAAGAGGTACATTTAATCCTCCCCATTAACAGAGTCCATTGCCTGGGATTGGGGCAGTTGGAATCTCTGTCTGAGATGAGCTGCACTTCCCGAGAAAATGAAACAGGATGATGGAGATCAGTGACAATACCGGCAGGATAATCATGCCCAAATCACAGCAATCTGCTCTCAATCTCCACCCTGATATACGCGCACTATCGTCAATCTCTCCCCACCAAATCCCTAAATCCTGACAATCTGTAGCACTCAGTTTAGGACCTCTGTTAATCCACCTAGCATGCCCATAACTGGACAGGAAGGTACACAATCCCCTGAACCCTGCCTCCCTCTTTAAACCAAATTTGGCCTTTTAACGGTATGTGCAAATTTTTATACTCAGCATAACCAATCCATTGCTGTTTGATGGCCTCCTCTTAAAGCAAGCAGCTGTGAAGTCATTTTAATGTGGTCCAATGTATCTACACTGTCGTTGATACATGAAGTGCAGGAAGATGGGAACAAAAAATACATTTAGTTTTAGTCTAAATCATCTATTTATTCAACAACAACTGGAGTAACAATTTACATACCAGCAATGCATGGCGGAAATGCAAAAAGAGAGGACTTACTGATTATGGGGAGATGCCTTGACAGCAAGCCTGATGTGGGTGGAATAATGTTAGGTTTATGAAAAGATATGTGCTTTTGGATGGTGTGATTCAAGTACATATTGCCACCAGAGGAAAGGGAATGCACTGAATTGCTACAATATAATCTTTCTTTTTTTTTTTTTACCAGTAACAGACAAAGTACAAGCAACAATATTGTACCAAAGAGCGGATGTGTTGCTTGTGGGCTGTTGGAAACAAAGGGTCCCAGCCTTGTGGTTAATGGGCAATTTCAGGGGCCTGAAATACCAATTGGCTCACTGTTGAGTTTGATAGGATGAGAAATCTTGATAAATGAAATGTACCTTGACTTTTCGTGATGAATTCACTCGGCTGCAAACCTCAACCCCAGCACCAATTATTGCCTGGAATCCCAGTTTGTGATTGGTGTGACCGTCAAAGAGGTCAGCAACCAATATATTTCTCTTGAGCATTGATACAGAAAGTGGTTAAAAATGTAATTGATGAAGTGCATTAAATGAAGCAGATTCTCCTTGACAGCCAGTTCAGACGCTTATGTATATAAACAAGGATAGTCTGTCTTTTCACAGTATCAAACAACATTAAACAGTATCAAACAGTCTATATATATCTATATATCTATAGATATATAGATATATATACACACATTGACTCTTGTTTGCAAAACCCTTCTGATGATTTTTTTTTGTTTAAGCTTCTGCTGAAGTTGTAAATCTGTGCCCATGAAACATAGGCTGACTGCTGCTGCATAGCTCTATGTAACCTCCTGGGGCTATGTGAAGGTCTCTCTGTCCATATACATGCTGTGGCAAGGGAGGGATTTCTTCCACCATACTCAATAAATCTTCTTTCAAAGGAACATGGAGGAAAACGGACAAGGAGCTCTTTAAGTCACTTTCAGAAAGGGAGGACTAATCTTTGCGTGTGCCAGTCTTTTTGAGTACACGTCCTACTACTAGACAGGGCTGTAGTCAAGACCAACTTAATCAAGTCCAAGTTTAGTCCAAGACCAGGTCCAGTCATGTCTGAGCAAGTCCAAAGGCAATCTAGACCAAGTCAAGACCAATTCCAGAGCAAATCGAGTTCTGGTCAAGATCATAATAGGCAATAGTGTCTTTCCAATGGTAATAAAGTGATCAAGGAGTTAGGATGGACAGAAATATTCTAGCCATAGATAATATCTACTGTATGTTATTCTAACATCAAACTAATCAACGTCTAGTATTAGGGTTATAGGACCATTACAGTCTAATGTTTCTACCCGAGGACCAACACGAATAAGCTCACAAACAATTGAATTTTTTACTTAGTTCATGGACACAGGAAGTAGGACAAAGTCGAACAACCATCAATTGATAATGTTTAAACTAAGTGTTAAAACTATAGTGTTGTCTCCTTTCTTCCAGGGATATAGGCTAAATGTGTAGGCTATTACACACATATTTGAGGTGGGAAAGTGGATTTGCTTTTTTTCTATTTATTTTAGAGAGATACTGTGGACAGATGTGTTGCTGTAATACAAAAAGTCCAGGCACCGTCTCACTCCCTCTTTCTCTCCTTGCAGTTCTCCTACTTGTAGAACTTTTAGTTACCACATCTGATGGACTGGTGGCCCAAATTGTGTTTAGGGATATTTTTAGCAGTGGCGCGAAGCATTTAGCAGTGGAGCTGCACCACTGTTGAATGCATAGAGAGGAAACACTTTGTTGGTAGAATCAGGCAACGTTCTGTACAGCTGATCCCAAATCAGCAGCCAGGAACAACTTAACTAGTTCTTAACAGCTGAGCCTGAGACCAAGACAAATACGAATCCAACCAGGCACGAGACCAAGACAAATGCAAGACTTAAGCAATGTTTCAAGAGCTCCCTGTCAAGTGCATCAGTTTTTCCTTCAAAAATGGTTCCTATCCAACCATTATAAATGTTTTGGTTTTATTTTAATTTAGTGGCCATCCACAAGAAAATAACTGCTGACCTCTAAAAATCCCACTCATATGAAATCTGTGTTCTGAGTGAGTTTTTGATCGGCTTCCACAACTTCCCTCTCTCTCCTTGGGGTTCATTACCACAGATAAACAGTTGTGTACAGCTTCATTTGATTTATTGCCTTGTTTATTCAACTTAATTTCAAATACACACAGCTGAGCTAAACCTATGGGAGCGAGATGAGTATTCGTCCTTGCCAAACAAAAGGACTGACCGACTCATTGAAGGGAGCTTATATTCTTCACGTCTTCTTTTGAGGCAGTGGAGTCTCAAAGAAACTGGCAAGCACCTCTGGTTTCCTTTCCAACAAAAGTACCCCAAGAGTATTGAAATTAAGTAGGATTAGACTACAGAATACAGTCACATTTGTTAATGCAAGTGTGGCTTCACCAGAAAAAAAAATTCTAAGTTGACTTATCATCATAGGATTGCTTTCTTTTAAGAGTAGTTGATCTATTTAAAAAAGTTTTTCAGCAGAGGAACACCAGAGGGATTCCTTTTCAGTATTGTCAAGTACCGTACTTGGTATCACATTGAAATATCACAAAAACAAACTGACTTAAGTTTTTGTCATTCACCAAGGGCCCTCATCAACAAAGATTGGGAAGCCATAGAAATAACACTCACTTAAAAGATTGTGAGGCTTGATATGTATTAATTTTGAGATATGTACTGAGTATCAGTAGCGGCAGGGATAAATCCGCAATGACTCAGGCTGCATCCCTTTTAATGTGAGCCTGCACTAAGACAAGGCTTTGTCACAATATTTATGAACAGTCTTTGTCTTGTCAAGTTGGAGATTGTTGCTCAGGTGGCAATCTGAAATGCTGCCATTTAACAAGAACGTCCCCATCATCCTTTTCGGATTTGCCCAACGCTATCTGTTTGTTTGCTTCACAGCTGTGAGTTCAGCAACGCTAACCTGAGATGGCAACCCAAGCTACTTGGTATCTTTTGTCAGTTTGTCCCCAGCATGTCAGCTCTGCTTTTGATCATTCAATGTGCATTTTTCATTTAAAAGTCTGTCATGAAGTGAAACACAAAATACCATCTGCAACATCTGCTCCATATGTAAACAAACAGCAGCTGCCAATAACTGTGGCGGATTAGCCCTTGAAATACCCTAAATGCTGCACGACACAGGGCCGATTTTTAAGCTCAATAACTTCCTGAGAAAACGACCATAAATGTCCTATCTAGTCTAACTCTGAGTAATGAATAGAAAGGACATTCATAAGCAGACATTTCCTACAACATTAAGTTATATATTTGCTAGCTATTGCAAGCGTCAGTTATATGTGGTTTTATATCTTCTGCAGCTTGAAGGTCAACTTTGCAGAGTCTTCGCATCTGCATCTGCAGTTGATTGTCATATGCTTGTAGAGAGGATATGGAACCTAAAAGCCTGTACTTAGAGACTGTGTAGACACCAAATCTTCACTGTAGGTTGGGAGTACTTAGTGTAAGTTGCTATGGTAATAAGCGAAGCAGGCATGTTGGGGGAATTCAATGTGGGGCGGAATATGGATGACTAATATGTGCTGTGCTCAACTAGCTTTGCAGATGAAGAGATCGTATCTTTATACAAGATTGAGCCGCCCTCCATTTAGAACGAGCTGTGTTAGACGGGTATAGGACATTATCATTTTTATTGATTGCATTTGTTTGATCATTTATAAATACACACACTTACCTACGTACCACTAAACTATAGTGACTCACATCTTTAACATTCAAAATAAATACTGATTATTTCACCATTTTAAAAATACAAACAAAAGTAATGAGTCCAGTTAATAGTCAAGGGACATACTGCTCTAATCCTTGCTTATAACTGCAGTTAAGGCAAAAGCTGCATTTAAACACATTTTCATCCAAATGAAATGCAGAAACATTTCATTTTCTTGTCATGTTCGACAACGGACAAACCAGACTATTTATAATTTACGCTCAGAGATGCAGTGTACAAAAATCCCTTGTTTAATAAATTGACTTTCATATTTACTGTTCTGAGCAACATGCATTACAGGATTGTTACAAAGTCAAGGTGAGCAATTGAAGTAGTGGAACACTGACGACTGTTCTTCGCTGAAGATTATCTAGCCCAAGAGCCATCCATTTAAGTGACTTTATCATTACCAGGCACAGAGTATGGATCCACAGAGCGAAATGGAATAGCTGGGAAACTAATGGCACTTGACAGATACTGGCATCAGATAGTCCGCTTATCTTTGTATTATGTGAAAAGAAGGCATTTTCCCTGATCACAGTGTGTGTGGTGGAATGGGGGGGTGGTGGGTCGGGGAAGTTGTGGCAGTCAGTTGGGAGGGGGTGGTAAAGAAAAAGATATACAACCCACTTCGCCACTTTCAAACTATTAATTTGGGATGGTTTCTTAAAAGTTACGTGCGATCTGTTGCTTTCCGAGGGAACATGAAACGTACCAAAAATATGAATTTTTGCTTCAGAAAATGGCAATAAATCATCTACTTTACATTTCTCATTTTTTTTGCCGCCTCTTCACTTGAACGCAATCAAACCACCACTGTGGCACTCCCTAGAGCAATAGATTTGTCTTAGTAACACTGTGGTGTGAACATGCCAGACAAGATTTTAAAAAATTAAAACACATTTAAGGTAGATTCCAGTTGCAAGGAACTGCATTGTCATATGAATGAGCTTCAATCACACATCGCAGTTGGTTTTACGTCTTTGTTCCTCAAGCAATAAGTTACTGTATGCCTCATTAATTCCGCTATACGAACAAGATGATTGATTCATATTCCATCTGAGGCTCTGACATCTCTGACAAGCTCTAAAAGTGACAGCAGGGTTGTGAGCCTCCCTGGCGGTAGACATATACTGCTCTCTACAAGGTGGGTGGTTCCACCCTCTGATTGCTAATTACAATTAGTTACGATTCAATTACACAAGGTCAGTGACTAAATCAATCTTTGACAGGCACAGTTATGTGTCAGGCTATTGACTGAGGGGTACCACTCAACATGCACAGAGCTATAATTTTAATATCCACTCCGCATCTGAATCACCATTTAAAAAAAAAAACTCAGATGTCATAAATATAGGAAGAAGGATGTAATATATATAGGCTTACCTCTCAACGACACCCCGTGGGGTAGCCACTTTGTCATGAGTGATGGACTGGTGGTATGGGGGTGTGCCGTTCTCTCAATCTCCTTTTTCTTTTTTTTTTGCACCGATCTGAGACTTGAGTGAGCATCACCGGAGATTGCATTACCTCCCCATTGGCTGTTTACAAAGCCTAAGTGATAAGAGAATTTAGTTGGTAAATAACTAAGATTTCCCTGTAAGCTCTCTTCCTGTGTGTGTGTGTGTGTGTGTGTGTGTGTGTGTGTGTGTGTGTGTGTGTGTGTGTCAGAGAGAGAGTGTTTGATACACTCATCTACTAAACTGCTCTCAATTAACTGGGTGATTGTTTTCACCAGATTGGCCCCAGTGATTAGACAGTGTGTCCCGGGCCCGGGTGTATTTGTGTGTATGCGTGAGTCTGTTTAGTGTGTGTGCGTTTTCAACAGTCTGAAGGATGCTCTGATCAAGGTCGCGCTGAAGGAGAGCCTGATTAGACTTGTATAAGACGATATGTAACATATCAGTATCTCTCCCACTGATGCTGTCAGTGTTGCCTACTGAACACTGTCATTAAGGGGAAATCTGCCGGTTTTGATTCAATAAACTGTTTACTGAGGCATACTGATCTGACTTGGATATTGCTGATTATACACTGAAAAAGCTCATAAATCTTACATTGGTCTATGAGATGAGGTCATTTAAATGCATGGTGGGACCGACTGCTAAACATCCCTATAGAAAAAAAAGAGATTTGCAGGCTCTCAATGTGTGCAATGCATAATGCAATTTCTACAACTGCTGCAACCACATGTTATTGGTTTTCTAATTTAGAGTCACCAAGACTGGCCATGGGTTATGAGACTACATTTTTCTAATTAAGCCGGATAAAATGCTTCTATTTTCTCTACAGTAATTGGCATCCATTACTGGTCTATTTGCTATCACTGCAATGGTTTTCAACATCATAACTTCTATAGCCATATGACTGGAGTTTTGTTTATACCTGAATGAGATAGAGAAGTCCCACCCATCATTTTCCACTTCCACCGCCTCTGTGTCTTTTTGGATTTAACAAGCCGCATGGTAACACAGCCCAAAATCAAAGCTCATCCACTTCTCCTCGCAGCGCAGATTAATCTGAGGCACTCAGCATGAAATTAAGAATTGATTATTGTAAGACGATTCTGCTTGGTTAACTCGATTCAGTGGCATTCGCTCATACAGACTAACGCGCCATCCTGTCCCCCGGGCCATGGCATTAATTCTCTTAAATCTGTGCAGGTGACCTCAGTGTTTAAAGATTTACACTGGTGAGACATTGCTCCCAGTGTCCTTGCCAATGTGAGCTTCGCAGCTCACGTGTGACAGCCAAAGCTCATTGTTGCCGTTACGTATGGAGATCAGAGGAATCAGCCATGCAGGTTCTCATACGTCTCTTCTTCAAAAGCGGATGTCTATGCTTAGATGCACTGCAGTGTGGCGGCAGGCAGTCCGTCAGTGACAGGTAGGACGGAAATGTTCTCTCAAGTAAAATGTTCAGGACAAAGCTGTTGTATCTTTGATGACTTGTGGTTCCTCCCTCACCGTTGTGGCTTGAGCTCAGAATTACTCAATAATGCAGATGCCTCTGATGTGATGGATGCCTGCAATCAATGCAACATCCCCACCCCACCCCTCCCAGTATTACAGCTACATTTTGCCTGGCTAAAGTGCACCCAGTGTCTGTCTAACTGCATTTGGAACATCTCAGACAATGCATCCCAGAAATTCCTGAACAGAAATGCTCAGCTAGGACTATGTGTGTGCGACTGCGTGTCTGTCTGCCTGTCTCCCTCACCACATATGTCTGTTGGACACAGAACATAGTCACACCTAGTGCGTAATCCTACACAACATGTTGTCCAGACAGGGGCTAAAATCTTGAGATAAGTCTTTGGGTTTTATGGACACACACAGAGATCCATCCGGGGAGCCTCACTGGTATCCCTCGCCTGCCTCTGTCCCCATTTCCTTATCCAACATAGCCTTCCCTTAGCCGTCTTAGAACTAATCTGAAGAACAGCTTCCCTGTTCAGGATGATAATCAGGTTCTTACGCTCTAAGAATTAAAAGCAGATAAATGCTCCCTCATGTTGATTACTATAATAGTATACAGTAGATATTGTTCCTAGTTCATGTTTTTTTTAATGCTATCATCCAGCAGAAATATTAACATTTTAGTTGAAGTTTTTCTGCACTTTAGGCTTTCTTTTCTGACATAAGGTATTGCTTGCCCGTTCTAAGAAGAATTCAACCCACATTTTGTTTTATTGTTCCTTGTGGTTCTTTGTGGGGTTTTTTTAATAGTGGGGGGGTTAGGAGTGGTCCCCCAGAGGATTCACAGATAATCAATAGAAGCTAGAAGAGGGGAGCTCATTGATGCTTTGTCTGCTTCATCTTCTTTTGTCTCCTGCACCACATGATGGAAATCTCTGCTGATACTCTTCTTTTTATGTCTATCCTTGCTCTGTCCAGCCTTGTGTCTGTATCATCTGTACCCCACTACCCCTCAACCACCCTCTCATTCTCTGTCTGTCTACTCTTGTCTGGCTCCTCAGCTCAGTGCTCCCGACACTCAGGTGCTGGTTCGCCTGTGGCCAAATGACCACCCGCTCACTATGCTCCCTGATACAATAATTCCACCCCATGCACTGGCCTGTTATTTGTCAGCTTAAGGGCTGTGAGGGGGCTCTGTCTGTCATTTAGCAAGACAGCGGTGCATACTTATTTGCCATTCTATTTTGAGGTTTGATTGACGTGCTGGCAGCCTTGACATTCTTGCAGGCGTTGTGGAGCCTGTTATTATGCATACATTAACATTCTGATAAACACATGGTCGGCCATTGAGGAAATAATTACATGCCATCACTCTACTGTCTGGAAAGAGCGCGCTTTGTTGAGTGTGTATGCACGCACACACATTAATCTGCATGTTTCATCCCATAAATATGATCTCTGTCCCTCTCGTTCCTCCCCGTCCATTAATGAGTTGAACAGCAGCACATCTCATTTGGTATGCACTCTGCCGATCATCATACCACATCTCTCAGAACCCACGCAGAAAGTCTTAGTATATATATTTTGTTTTTGCATGGTAAATACTTCTCTCTAAGATTTGCGATTGCAACAATGTAAATCACTCACTCCCTTGGGTGTGATGCTCTTTGAATCTTGAACTGAGCTGTTGAGAAACAGCATGCAAGCTTGTTTGTGACATTCTATGTCTCCAACAGTTTGGTTAAAAAGAAAAAAATATCTGCATTAAAGTGTATTAATAGATTGCTCCTGGAGTAACTGTGCCAACAGTTTTTGGATTAAGTCCTTTTGATGTGATGTAAACTAATGTTGGATGCTTTCATGGCTTTGTTAAAATACAGTATTTTCAAAATAAAACAATTGTAACAATCACAATGACTTGAGTACCACCAGTGAAACACATAATGAAATATGTTATCATGTCTTCAAGTAGAATTTGTTATTTTCTGTAACATTCATATATACACTATGACACCTTTGTCTAACCATCACTTTTCACAAATTACATACATATTAGAGTTGACAATTGACTCACAATGTTACCTTGCCCCAGCACAAAGGACCCACTGGGCTAATTATAGTTTGGCAAGCAACATATTGACTAACTTCCCAGAGGCTCTCAGTCAGCACCTAAATCGAATTCTGTTCACAGCACAATGACACCGTATCAATCAAGCAGCCTGTATCACCCGACACCTCAGATCTGATTGATGGGTCATGGCAGTGAATGATCATAGAGTGTCAGTGGGTTGCTTAATCTGCAGAGCTCTGACATTAACTTCTCGATACGAGTATATAAACAGCTAATTTTATATAAACAACAGACCCCTAATGTCAAGACTAATATTATATGTTGTGGTTAATGGTAGTACAGCACCCCCCCCCCTTCCTCTCCACCCCCTTTCTCTTCTTCACACCTTGATCTGCAGCCCTGACACTTTAGGAAATATACATGTGTCAGCAAATGCAGTGTATGCAGCTCCCAAAACACTCCTAAAATACCTTTATAAAACCATGAAGCAAACAATAAAAAAAAGGCTAAGAGTTGCAAGTCTGGCAAAAGGTGTCAGATTATGCTACAGTCAGCCAAGCTAATTTAGTGGTAACTCCTGATGATTTTGTATGCTCCTGCACCTGGTTCCATGCATGTGTGATCGTATGGGTGTTTGCTCTGACACAGTATGTTTGTGTGTTTGACAGCTTAAGATTTGGCTACAGTTCAGGTTCAGTTGACCCTTTTGCCTGCATTTGTATTCCAGTGAAACCTGTGACAATCATGGATTCTTACTCCACCATGCTTCTGTCTAAGAGGAGAGCCCTCTGGAGGCTTCATAGGAAGGAAAACCCCCTTGGTAAAAGTGCAAATGGCAACATGAAGTATGTCAAACTGACAAGTAGGACCCGCAGGTCCTGAGGGAGCCTTGTCGGTTAACTGCGGTGTACTAAGCCCAGTATTTGGTGCAGTTTGACTCCCAAGCTCCTTTTATCTTACGGGGCCCCCATCGGTAAATCAAAGACTGCAAACACTATCTCCCCTTTGTACCTTGAATAGAGCTCAGGCACTCATGGGAGAGACAGAACTTACGTGAAAGAATACCTAATGCCTTTGTGCCAACAGGGGCTGCCCGGCACTAGAGCGGAAACCGACTGGAAAAGTGAAAGCAATGTGATGTGATCGTCAGGCTCTTTTAACACGTAGTCCTAGCGAGAATGGGGCTTTCAATTATTCAACCTTTTTTCTTTGCCCTTGAAGTGTACATTAGTCTTGTTTTATTCTCGATGTGTTAACAAGCAATGTCTGGCCTGCTCTGGCAAGGATGTGGCTGTCACCACCATTTCACTTCATTGCTCCTTTTGGGGAGGGGTGGATAAAAGGCCAAAGTATAGCGTTGTCGTGAGACATCAGCTAAAAGCAGCTTGGTGACAAGTAAATGGAACCGCTGTTTTTTTTTTACAACATAGCCTTCCAAATCAAACACCTGAGTATAGACTCTTGAGGATAAAGACAACGTGTCGTGATAATGGATTTAGCAGTGTGTGTGTGTGCACAGATGTAAATCTCTGCGAATACACACACAAACGTGGCAAACATTTGGAATTTGGATTTGGAATTTGTTATCAACAGTACTGCTTCATTTCGCAGAAAAGCATTACATATTCTGTGTTACAAAGCTGGGAAAAGCAAAAATGTACCGCTGAGAAATGTCTCTCCAATTGTTTTGTATGTATTACATATTTTCAAATTAATTTCTAAAGTAAATTCAGTGCTGAGTTTTGTCACAATGTCTCTTATTACACGTATTGAATTCAGTCGTTATTATACAGTATGTGAGACTCAAAGACATAGAGAGGTTCAGTGGAAATTACAAAGATTTAGTCTAAACCATGCCATTTTACACTGTGCAGAGACACATTTTCCTATTTTATACCCACACTACGATGTAAATACAATTCACTTGTAACAGAGACTATGGTGACCATCTAGATGAGGAATTTAAATGGCTGCTGTGCAGTAGAGCTTGCTAGCGAGAGAGTTCTCTTGACACCAATACCACAAGCTAGTAGAACCATATCCGCTCTTATATTGAATTCATCAAGCCAAAAACAGCAGATCTTTTTTCATGATTTAATAAAAAAGAAAAGAAGAAAAAAAAAGATGTTGGTCACCTTGAAAGGTATTGCTACGCACCTTGCCATGGAAAAATCTCAATCCATCCATCCATGCATCATCCTTTCTGGTAATCCGGGGCCGGGTCGCGATGGGAAGCAGGCTTAGCAGGGCATTACAGACGTCCCTCTCCACAGCTATGTTTTCGAGCTCTTCCCCCCCTCCCTTTTCCGTGGCGTTCCCAGGGCAGACAAGCTCCTCACCCTAACTCAAAGGCTGAGCTCAGCCGCCCTACAGAGAAAGCTCACTTGGGTGGCGATCAGTTGACAGCTCTGCTCCTCTCTTAAACCAAGTGTCCAAGAGATACGGCCGCAGATCTGATGATACAACCACATAGCTGATCATTGATTTTTTGTGTTTAGGTGCCATGTGCACTTATGCACTGCCCTATGCTCGAACATGGTGTTGGTAATGGACAATCCATGACTGGCACAGGATAAGGATAGAGTCCAGCCCTCTCAAGTAGTTTGGTTCCAGAACCAGTGCTTTGCCTGGAGGAGAGCCCAATTATATCTAGTTGATACCTACACCTACTGCTCCAGCTTACACCATGCCTTGTTAACTAGTGCTAGGAACAGCTTAAAGCTCAAAGCAAAGTTGTCTCCCCCTGACCTGAATTTCAACATTGTCTCAAGACTGGGTCTGCAACATGTGCCAGCCAGCACAGCTTGAGTGCTTATATTTAGACAAGACTGCCGTCTGCCCCAAAATTACTCATGCTGTGGCTCCCCTGGGATTCCTGTTAGCTCATCCACAGCTCCTTTCTTCAAAAAGGCAAAGGGGCTGTGACCTTTCCGTGCTGCCTGTGGTGTTTGTCCTTTGCATGGTGCCATACCTTGACCTTTTCAATCCTTTTAGATTCCAGCAGGTAATCAATTAGCTGCTACTTAGATTAACACAGTCAAAGGTGAATAACACTGCGGTGGTATGAATTGAATGAAATATTGTTTTTAATGATTTCTCAGCTTTCCTAGTCCCTTGGGTATGTGAGGTGAATTGAGGCATGAAGTGTTAGTCTGTAACTTTCTCGTTTTGTGCGGGGAGCAGGTATGTTGTTGTGATGGGATTTGCCCTTGAAGTCACTGGAAGGACACGGGAAAATGCCTAAGGTGGTTTTTAGATTGTTAACACGCAAACGGGGCTCTGTTTGTCTCTGCTAAGGGTTTAGGGAATGCAGAAAACAGGCAAAAGGGTCTAGGAAAACAATGAACATTTCTCAATCTGTACTATGTTAATTAACTGACTACGCTATCAGAGTCTGATAATTTGTGTCAAGCCTTATCTAACCAGCCCATGTTTCCACCTTGTGTAGAAAGACTCTTTTTTGGGGCTTTTTTTAAGCAAGTGATTGGGCAGTTATTTTTCTTTTTTTTCTCCCCCTGACAGTCCCTCTCTTAATGAGTCTATGGTGTGTCTCTAAAAATATTTTAGGGTAAAGTACTTTAGCTTTTCTGCAGGATTAAAGCATGCCCTTTGATTGAGGAAATGGGCCTCCCTGGTGACCACAAAGCCTGTTTGGTGGAGCATCGACCTTCAACCTGTAAAGGAGCCCAGTACTCTTTTGGGACAACAAAGCGTATGCTCATGGCTGCCTCCACTTGAGTTTGTGGGATGGGTTAAAGATTTGCCAGTGTTCATAGTCAAGTATGAAAGTTATTTGGCATGCATAATGGTGTGTGTGCGTTTGATACAAAGCTTGGAGGAGGAGGAAGCTCAGGATGAGTCATAAAGATTCAGGTTTGGCAGGAGGTAAAAAAAGTCGCTGCTCGAGTCAATCGGAGACGACAGGTAGGTGGAGACTTCAAGATGGAACCAGCCTGTTGCTGTCTGAAATCCTACAGATAAAATGGGGAGCCTGTTCAGTCAGCTGGAGCCTGTTGAGAGGTGTTACAACATTTGGGGTGATGGGTATTGACCAGGTTTATTCAGACTGGTTTTCCACAAATGGACCTTGTGGCCAATGACATACAATGGTTTAAACCTTGACATTTTTAACTTAAAGGGATAGTTTGGATTTATTGAAGTAGGGTTGTATGACGTACTTATCCAAAGTAAGTGTATTAGCTACAGTATATGTCGGTCAGCATGCTCCCATTTTTGAAAGGCACCACGGTAGCAAAAAAACCCAGGAAAGTTTGTTCTGCGTTTTTGACAAAATCTTTTCAACATCATCACTTATACAATGTGCTGACAAGAAGTAAAGGCTGAGTTTACACTGAATTTCCCCTCACACATATTCATTCACTTCACACTATTATTGATCGGATGCTCCCTATAAACAAAAGCTTGAGATTTAAGGTTCAAGACAAATAAGTTTACACACTCCCTGACACGCATGTATTCACCACTTGTAGCCTGCTCCTTTATTCCTCCCATATCATTTTTGTTGTGTCTGTTCCTCTCCTTCTGTCCCTGCTTCTCTGACTCTCTTCTCTCCCTCTCCTTTCCCTCCCAAGGCTTCCTTTAAGGAGTACACACACCGCTTTATCACACTGATGAATCTGGTGAGCTTCTCAAGGGGAGGCCGTCCGCCTGTAATGCAAAGACAAATGCCCCCTGTCCCCCGTCTGCCGCTTCTTATGTTTAAGGTGATGCAGAGGGACAGGTTGATTAAAAGAAGGTTAAGAGATGCGCTGGGGCCGTCACTCAGCCATCATGACGGATTGGTGACAAGCGGGTCAAGGGTGTTGCCGCTCAGAGGTGGTGGTGGAAGAATGAAAATAGTCCCCTTAGAACACCCCCTCACCGACATCCACACAAACCTCTCTCTCCTTCGTTCCCCTTGCTCTCACCGTGCCAACGGAGTTCAGCTGGATTTACGATCGTACAGGTGTTCACATGAGAGATGTCTCAGCCATGTTTTAATTAAGCCAGACATTTACTCAGGAACAGTGGCAAAGTCACATAGAGGGGAATGGGACCTGGAGGGATGAGAATTTTGACCTTTTCATAGTTTGTCTTACTGAATGATTCAAATTCACTGAGCTCCATAATTCATGCTAAAACGTGTAGTATTTTGCACGGCCTTTATCTGTGGGTCGAGGATTACTGTGCGTGTCTGAAACAAACTAATTCCAGAATTTTTTTTATCTTAACAAATCTGTTTGTGCTCATACAAGGATGGGGATTCAGCATGAATAACAAGAATAGAGTATGTAGGAAAAATCAATATCAACTGGTTAATAGATGCTTTGTTCTTCTGCTGGAATCAGTTGCTTTTCTCAGGTAATTTGTTTGACCTTGTACATAACATAGCTGTGAAAAATAGGCCTGGTTGGAGAGACAGGGAGAGGGAGTAACTCCGCCTGCACCCATTCAACCATATCTGGACCAGAGATCCACGCTGTCACTGCAGAATTATGTATGCTGAGAGCTACACATTTGCACACAAACACAGGCACATACAGTTTGAGCATTCGCACACATAACAGACCAGCTGCGAAGATAACTAGAAAAGTGCACTCAGTAGAGTAGAGATCTCCGCCAGGTGTGTCTGCAACGACCACCGCTGTAATGTTTGATTGAATGAATATAAACCACAATAGCCCCCCGTCTAGGCCGCGAGCGTTTCAGATGTTGTTTTACACTCGCACGTCTCACACAACAGATCCACTTTCATTTTAATCAAGGCAGTTGTCTGCACTGTCTCCGTGCAGCTAAACTGCAGTTCACTGTGTATGTTCACTCTTTAATGCTTACTCTGAACAGTCGGTCATGCTGTATGTTTATGCTGTGTTTCAGACAACTCAGAGATCGTAAGTTTCCCAGTTGAAAGCGTTCTAGGTGCACGACCCCAAAGGTAAACAAAAAAACATGGCTGACTGTTGCAAACTGATGTTTTTTTGACAAGTGTACACACAATGGAAATCTAAGCACTGCATCCACCACATTTTAAAAAAAACTTTTTCCCAAATATCTTTTCTGCAGAGAAAATAACCTTTCTTTGTTGTGTGACAACAGACAACTGCTTCTTCACAAAGTTGGGTAGATGGAGTTTACAAGAACTCTGTCTGTGAGTGGCGTTTCATTTAACCTTTTTCTGGTAGGAGGTCTACCAGTTGTTTGGGACATCTTTGCCCAGCAGGGTTGAACAATATGTAAAAAAATTTGACCGGCCAACATCAACTGGAGTTTTCCAATGAATTCACAAAGGTATGTGTGCATGTGTATGCTGAGCAACGCTGGTCCTTCAGAGGCCATTAAACAATAAAATTACAAAAATCATCCAAGAAATTAGATTAAAAAAGAAGTAGTTGTTGAGCACTTGATCACCATCAATGACGGTATTAAACAGTTGTCATTTAAATATGTTTAAAAAAAATTGTGATTGATTCTGAATCACTGATACCACAAGATGTCCTTTAACATACATTTATAAATGAGCAGAAAAAATGATTAGACTGATGGGTCAGGCAATATGCAAGATTGCAAGATAGCCATGGACAGACAGTGATGGACAGAAAGAGATACACACACATGCCCACACGACCGAATACATGATCTCCCAGCAGAGATAATTACTGCTGAGTTTCCATATTTAAAATAGGCATAATCTGAAATACATTGGTTTGCGATTATTTTAGGGCAAGTGATTAAATAATAGGTTAATTTATGCACAACTTGAGTAAAGAAACCATCTCAAATAACTTGATGAAGCTCTTTGAATAACAAACAGCTTAATTTTATTTAAGAGCATAGGATAACTGTTGTGCTAGTACTCCAAGACATTCTCAGGGGTCAATGTGTCATCTTGGCGTTAGCTTATGGCTGAGATGCAGCGGGCTGAATATGGTGTGCTGTGAGCTTAAAAGAGAATACTAGAAAAGGCTCCAGTATGCAAAGTTAAACACTAAACCAAGGCTTCTGTCACTGTGTTGTTTTTCTTGCCTGAGCTAATGTTATTATTGTTTCTGATGTTCTGCAGCTGTTTCTTTCCTGTCTTCATAATGCATGAGCTAGACTGTGGGCCTGTTATTATTTTGGAAGTGTTGGCCTTGCAACATCAAACAGAGCGACTTAAGGGAGGAAGCAGGCAGCACATCCAACTAGTATAATCTCAGCAGCCATCTGTCTGTCACACGGCCTCGGGAGGGAAGAATCAAACCAGACAAAGATGGATTGTTACTTTTCTGGATTCCGATTCAGATCCATGAGAGTTGGCACACGCATACTTGTTTAGCACCTGAGAATTACACAGCAAAGCCGGATTGTTGACTGAGAACCATTTATCTAAGATTTCCACCACTCTTATATTATTTGCTACTGAGATTTGCCCGGGAATATTGCCTAAAGTTAAATTCAGAAAGATAAATTGTGTGCGTGGGATTAAGAAGGCACCGGTCCCGCTCTCTCCGTCCGGTCTCAAATGACTACAACATCATGCGTTCCATGAGCCCAGCTCGAGTGCCGGTAACGTGGAAAAGATTGTCTGTGGATTTCCATGTATTACTCTGGGAGAAACTCTGGGAGAAACTCTCTCTTCATTTCATTCTGAAATAGGGAAAGATGAGGAGAAGATCCATCTTTGAAATTCTCCCCCGCCCCCCACCCCCATTACTTTTCCCAGTGGCATCTGAGGTATGCTTATCTAAAGCACCAGATGCACAGAGCTCATGGGACCTCATCAGAAAGACTCTGTGAAGGCATACCTGCTGTCGGTGAACCGTTACCTCCATTCCTTCACCAGCCTTTTGAGCCCCCTAACCCCTAGCCTTCTGGGCTGAGGGACAGGAACACCAATTACTTAAACCAGGGAAGAAGCTAATACCATATGTAGTGGAGTGACAAACACACATGGGGAAGGTCCCATCTAGCTTCAAATACTTTTTTCCTCAAGAGCAAATGCATAGCAAGTGGTGCCTCGAGAGTACAGGGCCAGAATACTGGGTAGGGATGAGCAATGGAGATACTGAATGCTTCTGTGGAGCACTGCTTCGGGAAGTGAAGTCATACACCACCCACTTGTATACAACCCAAAGCTGCAAATTAGGAGGAGTCTATTTTGGGGCTTTGACTGGTAATTACTTTGTCCTTTGAGGGGAGTAATTTGTTGGGGGGCGGGTTTTGTCTAACAATACAAATCACTTGGATCAGGGTCTGGTGTTAGGGGAAGACACCTGTGTTTGCATTTGGTCCTGAGCTAAAGTGCCCATTTAACTTGTGCAGTGTATGAAAAATGAATCCTGATGGCACATTTAGATGTAAAATTTGTAATGCATTAAGAACCCGCAATTATTTTCAAATGCACGCTTTTCCATCATGTCGTATTAAACTAAGGCTTAAACTAAACCCCAAAAAAATGGGTTAAAATAGTCTGGTAGGCATGTCGCTGCATGCTGCCGAATTATACTGCCAGGGAGGTCATGGCTAAATTAGAGCACCAATCTGCTCAGGAACGCAGCTATAAGGGCATAATCAGACTTTGGAGCGTTCACCGACTACAAGATATACTGTAACTAAAGGGACAAGCTTCATTATTTCCTGAGGGTTTTTTCGATGGCCTCACAATGCCATTTGCAGTGTGCCATGCTTATAGTAAAATATTAAGGATAGCAAATTATGTTTGGACACTGCTATGGACAAGGGACAGGTCTTGTGTGCATGTTGTGTGTTGTATGATCATTGACAGCGGAGAGGACCAGGGGACTCACAAGGTTCATTTTGGCCTACATGGGTACAGGCATCACCAACACATCAGCCATAACGGAACTTTGCAAAGTGGTCTTGAATGTGTGTGATGGGTTGTGTGTGTGTGTGTGTGTGTGTGTGTGTGTGTGTGTGTGTGTGTGTGTGTGTGTGTATGTGTGTGTGTGTGTGTGTGTTAGAGACAGAGAGACAGAGATAGACACGGTCATAAATAATGACAGTGTCCTTTAGCATGATTGCATGTGTATATTTGTTTATTTGCTTCCGTAAACTGAACATGTACTATCTACTAAAATATCTCTCCAAAAGTTCTCCACGGAAATACATATCTTTTCAAATTTCGCTTCAGTTCACCTGCCCTTCAACAGCCTCATTTCAATCCTTCTTTTTTCAGGGGGTTGGTATTTAGACTTATCAAATCAAACATGATTTCCAGATTATGACTCTGCTCATATCATCCCACCAGCCTCTGTTGTGATAGGGAAAAACAGTAGCTTTGCCTCTTCACTTCCATTATCACTCTGGGGGCTGTTGTGTTCGGTATATTTTTGAACTCTCTCTTCCCTTTATCAGGAAACTGCAGGTATACAGTTCATACATGTCAGCACAGGCCAGAGTCTCTAAATGCTCAGGGGTGAAAACAATGTGTTTTCTGCAATTATCCAGTGTTTCTGCAAGACGTGCCCGCTCTCAGCCCACAGCTACTATTGGCGTAGCATCATAGCGATTGTTTAAAGGCAACTAACCTTTCCATTACCTTGAAGAAAGGTGTCTCATAACATAATCTGCCACATGTGAACAGAGATAAGGGATCTGAATAGCAGGAATTAAATAATCAGGTGCAGGAAAATAGCATTTTCATGATCATCACACAGAAAATGACCTTTGCCACTGATTCATCACTGAACATAACAGTTTTACAATACTTAATAAGCAGAGCAGAAATTTGATTAAATAAAATACCAGTATTTTTTTTTTTGTTATAGCAGAGATAGCCGTTTTTACCTGCTGAGTGAGCATTCTATTTTCAAGAAAACCTCCCATTTATATCCATTAAACCCAATCTGATTCTCCAGGTCTGTTGTATGTCAGTGAGTAGCTCTACGAGAGTTCAGGGTTAAGTTCCTTGCTCATGCTTTTTGCTGTATATATGTTTAAATAAGTGTCACTTGTTCACTTTCCCTGCCCATTTTTCCTGTTTTTTCCAATTATAAAGTCTGAACCAGTGATATTTAAATCATACTAAAATAAAACCCTTTATTTTTATTTTAGCCAAGAGGGGGACTTGAAATTGTGTGATTGCTCACACAGATACGCAACAACAAAGTCAGAAGATGTAGTGAAAACAAGGGAATGCCAAGACTGATATCCAATCCTTAGATACTTGATTAGAATTGATCCCAGCAAGCTCTACAGTTGAAACATCTGCACCAGTGATTGTTTCCCTCCTTTGTGTGTGCGTTTGTGTAACTGTTCCCCAAAGAGCACTTTCCACTTAGTGCAAGCAAGAGTCTTAATTGCTGAAAATGTTGTGCTGCACCGCACAGGACTTGTTAAGACATTCTGCCTCTCTGGCAGGTGCTAATTGATCACCCTTTGAATGATTTTTGACTTGACATAAACTAAGAGAGGAAGAAAATTTTGTTACTGTTGGAAGCACACACTTCTTTTGATTAAAATGTAACTTTTCTGGAGCTCTGCCTTCATTAAAAACAAATGGTGCTAAATTACATGTGCTAACTAATGGCATCCAATCCATTTGTTGAGCTGACACGTCAATGTTTTTTTTTCTAACTCGTTAACAGGCAATTTGACCAGCATACATTGAACCCGTTGGGAGTAAGGTCTGATAGATTCTTTCTTTATTCTTTATTAACTGGATCCCCATTAGCTGACGAAGGACAAAATATAATACATACAAAAATGTGCAAAACATAACGTGAAACAAACAGTTAAAAATAGTACAAACAGAACAATAAAATAAAAATAAAAATAGTACAGTCAGATACCTAGTGCAGTCGAGGACTAGGATGTATATTGTGCAGTGCATCCATAATTTATACAAAGAAAAATCGTAAGATAGGGTAGGCAAGTTAGGGTAAGGCTATAGAAATGCCCAGACTCTCTCCTCATCGTAATTTCACGCAATCATTACATAAAGATCATTCTGTGTCAGGTGCTGTAAGTTGTCAATTAGAGAAAAAGTGTACTGAATTCATTGTCATTTATGTCTCTGTCATTGTTGTTAAATTAAATCCATTGTTTTAAACAATGTAGCAAACCCCATTGATATTGTATTCTACCATGGGGAAAAAAATAAAAGCTTAGAAATACGGTTTAACCATTGACTCACAGCATGTAAATGGCAGAAGTTCCTTTTCAGTGATTTGCCCAACCTTACAGGTCACATGGTTCAATAACTTTTTCTGCCCAAACTTGACACCCTGTGACTGGCACTGCCACCGTATAATCCAGTACGGAATGCATATTTTTGGAAACAACCAGGGGAATAACACATCCAGTGCTTGCGAAGCCCTTGGAAGGTGGGCAGCGGTGGAACTGTTATCCACAGAAGGTGAAGCTTAATGGAAGCTGGGGAAGGGGAAGTGAGAAAGCTGTACTTGAGATAGGGCCAAGGAGGAGTTGTCAGCTTTGATTTATTAAGTGCAGCTCCTGCTCTGACTGCTGGTAACTTGTCAGTCCCCACATAATAGATGGGGCTCACAGCCCACTGCTCCGTGATTGGCTTTTTTTTTCCCCGGACCCTGTCCGTCGAGTCTCTCATCCATCGCTATCTTGCTCCCATTTCTAATTAATTTGTTATTCACAACCTCCACTACTTTTCCTGTTTTCCTGAGTACAGAGGACCCAGCAGGCTGCTCTTTTTCTCACTTTCGCTCTCACCTACACATATTCAATATTCTCACTCGTGTTTGACAAAGCCTCCCTGTGGTGTCAAAGTTGGCAAATGACTACCACCCCCCCCCCCACCCCCCACGCCCCCCACGCCCCCCACGCCCCCCACACACACACACACCCCAAACACCAATCCCATTCTTCAAAAATGGTGGCGGTCCACAGCAGTATAACCTCGCTCAGCATTCACTCAGCGGAGATGCTTGGAAGCTTTGTCTCTATCCTTCACCGTGGAGTCAGTGATTTCATAGGCTTAAGTCCACGCAGAGCCCTCTTACCACCTCTATCCTGGGTAGGTAAAAAAAAGAATGTGGCAAGCTTCTTTAGCTCTTTACTGTGCTAAATGACCCCAGAGTGAATTGAATCCTTAGCCATTATCCCAAGAGCGCTCTAAAAATTCGCACACTTCCTGAGAAATGAAATACATATTGATGCTGAAGTACAAGAGAAGCATGGTGGCGGAAAAGGAGGAGAAAAAAAAGACATGATTGAATTAAAATAGCTTGGGTCTATTCCAATTTCAGTGCTCTGCAATTCAGACGAGGCTCTTGGAAGCTTGAGTTTAGCCCTCCATACAAAATACAGCGTGCAATGAACTTCTCATCTTGTCAACTCACATAACGGATGTTCGTAAACAAATATACGTCTTATAAAAAGATGAGACAATGTTGGCTACTTTATTTGGAATAACATTAAACTATAGTGATAGCAGCAACTGTCAAGGATGACTAATGTTGTTTGTCTTATAAATAGTCAGCCACAGAAAATTGGCAAAAGTATCTTTTATGCCTGGCAAAGCAATCGCAGCTTTGGGTGGTCTTCGCTTTTAAAGCACAGCTTGCAGACACCAATGCATCCGGCCACTTACACAAAAAAAAAACAAGAAAAAAAAAAACAAGCCACACAAAGAAGATATAGAGTTTGAGGTAAGCCCCTGTGATGTTTGTGCAATGACCCCCACACTGAGCTCATGATCGAAGCGGCACACACGCACATTTACGCACACACAAACATCACACCCAGCGTGAGCCTAGCTGCCCCGCGGTGGGCCCATCCACTGCAATCCCTCACATCACCATCCTCCACGATTAGCTTTGTCTTTGGCCAGATGCAGTGCAGCGGGCCTGGAGGATCTAACACAGTGTGTGGAGCTATTACTCAAAAACAATCAGTCACAACCCACTCTGATTTCATGTTGTTGTCGTTTTTTTCCCCCCTCTAGTCTTTGTACTTCAACCGCTTCACAAGATGTGAGCACAGCAGGATTGCTTCCTTTGGACTCGCATGTGTTTTTTTCCAGCATGAAGACAAATTTGTTATTCTAAATGTCATGCTTTAGCCCATTTATCAACTCCTCCTGACCGTGTGAGACAATTTATTTAGGATAATAAGGCTTTTGCAGTGGTCAGCATCTTGGCCTCTGGTGCTGTCAGCCATCTCTTGGCTATTTTACATTGAGATGACCAGATTAATGCTGTCATGACTGGTCACTGATGACAAATTACGTTTCAATGAAAACATATTTTGTTGTGGATTATGTATGTATCACAAATACATATCAAATGAGTCCGCAGACGAGGTCGGTGTGGCGGATGGGTCAAAAAGGTACTTTTCTTGCCTAGACATAACCAAGTAGTACGTTTGTTACCTGAACCTAACCAAGAACTTTTGTTTTTTCTTGTTTTGTTTCAGTTTGGTAGTTTTTAGTAAACCTAACCAAGAAGTTTAATCGGAGACAGGTTTGCATCAGCAACTAACAAATATTTTCATAATCAATTTAACTTGATTCATTGTTTTTCTAATGATAGAAAAAAATAAAAAGTGACACTCATGTCTGAAAATGTGTCGTACTGGAATGCATAGTTGATTTATTCATTTGTTGTTTATTCATTTATGTCAATCAACCAGACACCCTTCAGCACAAAAAAAATCGAATTTACAAAAACTAATGATTAAGGCAAATTAAGATAGAAATAATGAAATAATTATCTCACATAATGCACTGTGCAGGTAAGGGTTCATAGCAAGTGAATGGAAAAGGGGCAAAAGTGTGATTAGAAAGTGACATGGTAAACAAATAGAAGTGTCGTTAGCTGACAGGTCTGGACCTCAAGGGAAGGAGGTTGATTCCTTTTACAAGACAGAGTTATTGATTTGAATAACTGTACCCTGCACCTAATGGGGTACCTCATCTGACGCCTACCCCTGCGGCATCCACAATCCATCTCTTAGCTGCCAAGTGTGGCACAGGGGTGCACACCCGTATTTGTGTGATTTATGAAACATTTCATTGAAGGGGCAGTTGGTCATTCACAAGCATCTGATATTCGGTTCATCCATAGACCGGCCGCATCTTAGGTGGGAGTGCATGGGAGACAAAACGGAGAAGAGGAACAAGGGGTATTTATCGAGAGAAAATTACGGATTGTCGACAAGGAAGCAAAAATCTATACTTTTTAATGCTGTCGGAGATGAAGGGCAAGGTGAAATGCAATGATTTTAAATTAATCCAGTAATGATCCAATCCACATTACTATTTCATCACTCATAGCGCACAGAAATATTTCTCATTTAAAAGGCAAAAAAACTATTTTATTTCCTACTCTCGCTCTCCGATCAGACTCTGTTTTTGTCAGTGTATGTTTAATAGTCAATGACAGCTGCAACCTAAGAAAAATAAACAGTAGCACACCATAAATTCTCCTGGTCTCTGACAAACACACACACAAACATACACACACAAACAGTGCGAGCGGTGGAATGTTATTCTCTCTGACGAATGCCTATTTGACACGTGAAGGTCAATACACGAATTGCAAATCACACACTGGTTAGCAGCTTCTGAGAGCTGCCAGTAACTTCTTTGTTTGCTTTCTTTTATCTTCTGCAAAAAAAAAAAAAGCTTCCTGTGAACACACACACACTCACACACACACAGAAACACACTTTCCAGCTCAGATGTGGCAAAAGATTGTGTGTGTGTAGGCGTCACAAGGACTCTGGCTGAACCAAAATGTTATCCTCTTGAACACGATTTATACCAATCACCTTGACTAAATCACAGTCACCGGGGGATTGTTTGGTTTTGACACCAATGAGCCTACTAGCATATTCAATTCAATTAGTACGAAAACACCTGTCGGCAAACCTGCTGAAGACTTTGTTGAATTTTATCTCCCTGCTTCTTGCCTCGTTAAATACATAGCTGTAACATATGGTTCATCCCTTTCCAGTGAAATGTCCAAAAGGAGGCATACAGTCAGTTTGCATTTCGCTGCTGTCTAACACTAAACCCTCCTGTGGAGATAATGCAAAAAAAAATGCATGTTGCATATACTGGATACGGCAATCTTTATACCCTTAACAAATAACCATGTCATCTTGCATTCCATTGATATTTTCACTACTTGCAGTGAATTCTACTTGACTGTTGGAGAAGCAGCATCCGTTGCCGCCCATGTGATCTAAACATCCAGGATGGTGGTTTATCTAATGAGAAATGAGAAATGCTGCTGGGACGTCTGTAGCAAAAGCAGTCAAAGTGATAGGCGTATCATTGCTGGATTACTTTGAAGCTCTGAGGTAAAACGGCTCCTTAATTCAATGGGAGAGTGGATGTATGATTCATGTAGGACGGTAGAACATGTGCTTCCGAAAGCCTTAAGGTTGATCAGTCTCTTCTGTGTTCACTTTCTCCCAAAGCAAAAAACAAAACTCAATATGGCAAAAAATGAAATCTATCGCTGAAATACTGGCACAAACATCACATAAAGATGTTCAAAATAGATCAAATCATGTTGACGCTTTAGCGACAAGGGAATATAATATAGTTTCTGTTCCCTTCTGCTGTATGCTTTCATTAGGCTGTGCAGGGCCATAATACAAATCAGATACTGCCAGTAATGCTCAAAGCGATTTAGAGCCACAGTTTGAGCCGCAACAGCCTGTGACATGAGCACAAGTTTAACTGGAAAGCGTTACATGCACACCCAAAAGGAGCATAGATGTTAAATTTGAACTACATACGTGACTACCGCACGTGACTCTGTCTAACGACACTACCAACTAACATGACTTACGACCGACGTGGTGAAATGTGAAGATTTACTTTTAGTTTCGCACTGGAAACACATCCAAAATGGTGAAAAACTGTTTAGTATTCATTACGTAGTTCCCAGTCTTTTCACATGTTGTTTCCTATATGCCCACAGGTGCCAAACTTTGCAATGCATCATGATACCATGTAAATCTTTTCTTATGTTATTAATTTCCTCTGCTTTCAACCGCCTCTTCATTCGCTCAAGGACCCAGCAATTTGATAAACACGTGCAATCAAAATATTTCAGAGCATATAACTATTGTTTAGTGGCTGCGGGGCAAGTCTTCTGAAGAACCATCATCCCAGAAAAGCAGGATTTATTTCCCTGCCTTAAGTGTACTGTCCTCTGACCATCGATGTGAGACCATTTCATTTGGTGACCGGCTGAAGTATGTCCCGGTTCTGTTTCACTCCCTTTTACATTCAAGAAAGACATTCCTAAATCTGACAACACGGTAAGACTTTAAACGCACAATTCATGGCTGTGGCAATCCAAAGGATGGGTCCTTTAATACTGATATTGCAATTAGGAGGACACTGTTTTTTTTTTTTAAAACCACATCAGCCCATCGTGTACCCATCGTTGTCTTGGGTTTCAATATATGCAATGTGGCATAAATGCAATATCTCCAGCAGAATGAAGGACGAAAAACAGCAAATAAATGCCTTTTATGACCAAGAAGGTAATCTCATCTCACAATCCAATGGCTCTCTATTCAGGCCAGATTCGTGCAACCCTGGTGAAAGTTCTATTAACATAGAGGATGCTGATGACACTGTATCCAGTGTACAGAGCAGAGGACCTGCAAATTAATCAATGGGGGACAAAAGACTGTTCCATGTGTTATCTCTCACTGCTTGTCCTTGAAGAGGCTTTCTATTCTCTGTGATTGCCTTGTGTTTTCATGAGGCCACTTTTTTTTTAATCACAGCTATTCAGTCACATTTTTCCCTGTATGGTCAGCAACTATTGGCACCTTATTAGTGCACAGCAAATGAAGGGTGGGTGTGCTATTGTGTGCTATTTAATCAATCTAAAAAATGCATGAACTTGTGGGAAAACAACATTACACCTCATCACATTTTTCTTTACAAATTTGATAGAAAACGTCTTAATTACACCAAATAAAGACATATTTAGGAAACGGTAACAAGCTAAGCTGGGAGTAAATTGAATCCATTTGACCAAGGTCAACACACAATTGTTTATTAAAAGTAAAATAGTAACCACATAAACTTATTTTGTCATGGCCAGGATCCTGATACTTCTGTAGCATTTTCTTTTTCTCCTCTCCATGCTTCCTCCTTGAACCCCTTATCATCTCTCTCCTTCTCTTGCTCACTTATTTGCCAGCCCTCGTTTATCTCGACAATCCAATAATTTATACTTAGAAGCGACTGGGCCAAGGGAAGCAGCGGCAGTTGAGCCAAAAGAGCTAGCGATAGTGGCTAATTACCTACAGCTGCTGATGGGACTGCTCCTCAACGGCTGCCAGAGGAGCCTTGACAAAATTGTTATCAAATGCAATCAGAAAAGACGAGCCATTTTTCACCACATTAAGATCCTGGGCAAATTGTAGATATAGTGGGAGAAGGAGAGAATGACAAAAGGGTGCTCTGTGAGAACAAAATGTGTGAGTGAGTGCGTGCAAGGGAAACAGGCTCATGAGATGAAGCATTGGGACATATATATATATATATATATGTGTGTGTGTTACCTGTTTCACTGGTCAGGTGAGCCATTTTTCACTAAATGAGGCTACAGAGTAGGGCACCGACAAGCACCCAGGAGAGCACTTTTCATCTTGGCATAACCTCGCACTATGGCTGCTTTCACGCACCAGTTGTCCCAGCCATGCTTCCATAATGTCTTAGTGTTACCACGACAGATTGAGCGTCAGTCTACCTACCGCACATGTGTTGATTCTGTTATTTTTCACTATGCATATATAGATACAGTGCATGCCCATGTCCACGACCCTGCAATCTAGTCATCCAAAGATTTCCGTAGAACAATAGGTAAGGGACCTGTTTGAGGAAGAGGCTGCAAGGCTTCTTCTTCTTCAGACCTGGCTATAAATACATACTGACACACAGACAGTGAAGTGAAATACACAGCGCAGTATCATAGATAGTGGTACGAGCAGCATGTTGCTACGGGACGTTGTGCTCGGGGGTATAACAAGGTAACGCTGCATGTGACAAAATGTATCGAGTCATTCATGCAACCACAGATCGCCAATTATCTGCGGCTTGCGCGGTTTCATTTTATGTTAACTGTGGTCAAATGGATTCAGCTCGCTCCCGCCCCCGCATCAAGCCCCTGCGACCTCACTTATTCTGAAATCATTCTCAGGCTTTGCAGAGATCACGCTCAAAGGGTTATTTTCAGGAATCTGTGCGTGTGTGGGTTCGTGGTGTGGTGTGTATACGGATGTAAGCGCGTGGGTTTCTGTGTGTGTCCGTGGTGTCTCTCCCAGGTGTTTACCCTGGCGTTAGGTCTTGGTCTGGGGAGGCCTGTGAGGGCCAGCCTGCTGGCAGCAGCTGGAGAGTGTCAGCAGATGTGAATTGTCAAGCGTTCTGTTTGGTTCATTAGCTGCTCTTCCACTTGTACCAAACACAGCTGTTGCCTGGCCCACAGAGCAAAGGGGAATGAGTGTGCGTGTGTGTGTCTGTGTGTGTGTGTGTGTGTGTGAGAGAGAGAGGGTTCTGTTTTTATTCATGTGCGTTGTTGTACATGTGCATTCCAAGTCTAACAATGTAAATACATAGATTAACCAGTTAAGGACAGTGACATGTTGATCTTTTTTTCTCTCCTTTCAATCCCCTCAGTATGGTGTTGGATCCTGTCTTTCCTTGTTTATACTGCTTCAACATGTCATAGACAACTGTTCGGTGGTTCTTGCAGCTAACTAGACCAAGACTCCCAGTTATTCTTTTCCATCAGTCAACAACTTCTTTAACTGAGCGGTTTGCTGTGTGAGTACTCATCTGCACTCTGTGAACATAGAACATTGAAGACATGAGCAAAACTTTTGTTATTTCAAATTTCAACCAACCGTACTGTTGGTCAACAAGATCCCTAAGCCTTTCACCTAAACAACTCAGGAAAATAATGAAATTAACTTCTATTTCTGGTCCAAAATATGTGCTTGTCCCATTTTTGCTCCATACGGTTTTGCTTAACTAACCACATACAATAGTCCCTTACATAAGCGTCAATGCATCTATGTTTAGCATTTGTGGCTTGGTAGTAATTAAAGAGCACTGCAATACTCTACCCACACATCTATGTTAACAAAATGTAATGTAAATGTAATTTATTTTTTTCTGATGTTGTTTACTTGCTGCATATCCAACCATTGTTCTGGCTGGCCAGGGCTTGCTTGTGTACAATATGCATGCAGATTGTTGTACCCTCTGAATAAATATTTATTCAGAGCCAAGGTCTGTTGTAATTAACAGAAAGGCGGCAGGAGAAATTCTATTACCCTTCTCCCTGGAGTCACCAGCAGCTCTACAAGTCTCAGGTCAGCTGGTCCGGTTATGGAGATGTCTCGTTCACATGTCTACACAGTGTGTGTGATGCGTGCTCATGAATATGTGTGTAACTGCATGCATATGTATCTGTGTGTGTGTGTGTGTGTGTGTGTGTGTGTGTGTGTGTGTGTGTGTGTGTGTGTGTGTGTGTGTGTGTGTGTGTGTGTGTGTGTGTGTGGAAATGTTGGCAGAAACCAGATACAGAGCAAGTCAGTCAACAAATGTTATAACTGCATCAGGCTAGTATTTGCTATGCCAGGAATCTAATTGGATGGTAAATTGTTGTTGCGTTTAGTGGATAAGAGATATCGAGAGATTCATAAACATGAAGTCTGGCAATATTGGTATTCATAATTTAGATGAATGCAATGTTAACAGGAAAGATGGTGAATATCAGTAAATGCTACTGCTATATATGGTGTTCATTGCACTGATGAAAGCTAAGAACAATACGCAATTCACAAAAGATTGCAAGGATTATTTTGAAAGATAATTTTTTTTAGCACATTGGCCCCAATGGCCCTCTTTTAAATGGTACATTGCATGCCTGCACATCTGACATAAAAAATATATAATAAAAGCAAGGACATGACATTTTTAAGTTTAAGAGCTAAGAAAGAGGTAAGAAGAGGTAAGGGGGTCTCACTGGGGTAGGGTCTGGGTTGCAATTTATGCAGCAGGTTCCTTTAGAATTGCCGATGCGAGTGGAAAGCCCCCCCTCGCCTATGTTTTAGCGAAATCCCTCCAGTCTAATTAGGTCAAAAAATACAAGATGTTTATGAAGCATTCTAGGCAGCCAAAGACAGCCACTAAAGAGTCATTGACTGCGAAGTGGCGACAGGGTGGATCGACGTGCCCACAGAAGAATACGCCATGAGGGTATTTACCCTGAACCTGCAGAGCTTGCACAGATGACATCTTAATAAGCTGAGCACTATGATACATTTTTAGCAGAGCCAGTCGGCCTCTCCGGAGGACTGTGCACCAGTACCCACATCTAATTGGGTTTTCCCTTCCTCTAGCATCATTGTAGCATTACATTGTTGTTGTATAAAGTTATATCCCTATCCCCAAGTACTTTACTGAGGATTGTCCAGCCATGACACATTTCTATTTTTTTCTCCCTCTCTCTACTTCATATATTTTGTTTTGTAATACTTTTTCTATCAAGTTAGGATGACATCACCTATCAAGAAACACACTAAAGTGTGAGACCTTCACGCCCCTTCCAGTTAGTTACACATCTCTCATTCGTGCCATTGGTTCCATCACTACGCAGCTTTTAATAGTAAAGGCATTGGCACTGTATGCATGAATGGTATTGTGACGGAAGTATTTGTGATGATATTTTCAGTGCAATGGAATGCCATGTAAATAACACACTGATGAAATTTGATGCATTTTCCCAGCAAACAAGAATGTGGGCAGCTATTTGAAATAAATATTGTCCTGCATTCACATACCACTCGCGTAGAAGTCAGTGTGGCTTTAACAAAAAGTGTTTTTAGCAGCTAATGACCAGCTGGTCAGTATGTGGGAACAGAACATTAACTGTTTCTTACTGTGGACATTAAATGCAGATTTTATGTTTGACAGTCCCTTGCATCCATAATAAATGTTTTCTCACTTTCTTAAAACATGAGGTGGATTGACCTTTTCTGAAAGTGAGTCTTTATTGGTACCACTCGGTAGCATTCAAGTGTTTCGGACATGTGCCAGAGTTTATGCTGCAGCCAATGTCTCTCGCCCAAGTGAGCCACAATGCGAAGGAACACAGCTTTAATATTTTTATTCACACAGATTTTGTTTGCATGTGAACTGGTTTTGGCCGTGCACATCATGTCAACAGACACATCAAAGACACTGCTGCGACAGTCTGTATCAAACACAGACACAGCCTAGGTCAAACGGGACAGAGTGCCAAGCAACAAGAAAATATATATATACTGTATATATATATATATATATATTATCTGTCTCCTATGGGTTAAGCAGCACAATGGTACACTCCCAGCCTTCCCACAAATTGCTCACCTTGTGAGACACCAGAGTGGGAGTTGTATCTCTGGAGGCCTGGTGGTTTTGGCAGAGGGGGGGAACCATGCACAGCCTGCATGAGCTGCCAGCAAATCTGTTAATTAAGCATGCTAATGGTTGTAATTGTAGCTGGTGGTGAACCCAGCTGCTGAGGTAAACGCTAGATTTAGCCCACTGGTTGTCAGTGTTGAACTCTATGTGTGCATACATGTGTGTGTGTATGTGTGTGTGTGTGTGTGCATTATATGCAAGCACACATATTTTTATGCATGAGCGAAGAAGGAAGCTGGCAGAGAGACAGTCTAGCCTTGCTGCAGAGTGGGAAGGAGGTGAGAGGTAAGCAAGAGGCAGGAAGGGCTATGGGAGATACAACGTCAAAGAAGAGAGATGTGTTTTTTAACCTCATGGCTTTCCGTCTTCCTCTCTGCCTCGGGCATCATTTCTGAAGCTGCTTCCAGAAGAAAAAAAGCCAATAGTTTGCCCTCTGCCCAAGGATTAGGTTGCCTTGGCTGGGCTAATGTCAGGCTAATGCTGATCACACCTAAGTTGGCAGCAGGTGTGCAGAGGCAACTTTACAGACAGGTGTAGAGGTAGTGTTAACCCTCGGCCAATTTGTCAGATGTTTATTCCAATTATCCAGCTGTCTTGGAGTTTTCATTTTAAATTATTAAATTGAATGGATTAATTCACTTGGTATGCTCAAGGGGTAATAGCAGGATGTAACTAGAGAAGGGAATTTTTGAAGAAATTGTGGTGTGAATGCTCGATGTTGAAAATCTGAAGCTAAACTGGATTGCCGGCTTTAAAACTTGAATAATGTCCATAATGCATGGAATATGTGGAATAGTTTAATGTGTGAGTGGATTCTCTATAATTAGAGGTTACAATAAGTGCTTGAAATAATATTAAAATGTCTGTTCCAAGTCCTGTATGTATTTTTGTGTGTCAGACTAACAATTAGCTCATCCCTGTTAGCTGGCTAATTTGTGGTCTCGAAAATGTGGGAATAGGAGCAATTAGATAACTGGCACTGTTTGCTTTCTTCCAGTCTTCTCAGTTTCTTTGGCAGTCAATTGAGAGATTTTTTTTGTCATGTAATTTTGAAGCTAAATTATGTATGAAGAGTGAAAGTTATGTGAATGACAAATCTGAATGTAAAAGTCTTTTTTTTTACTATGGTTCAAAAATGGTTGAATGTTTTAAAAAGTGTTAGGTGGATTTAAAAGTGCAATAATACCCAGAATGCTTCAATTTGGTTCCTTCCATTCATTCTGAAATTCTGAAAGTATGAAGTACTACCGCACATGTCATAATTGAGCTGAACCTTTTGATATTTGAATGAAGTTTCTCTGTTTAAAATGAGGAATAATAATAAAAAGCAAGAAGAGCATAGGTTTTGAGTGCTTCAAGCATTCACACCAAACTAAAAAGCTACAAAGTAATTCATCAATTTCAAAAAGAGTGCAATTTGAAAAGCACTTTTGTCATTACCGTGTGTGTTCAATGTTCTCTTTATCTTTATCTTTGACATTTTGTGGGATGTCAGGGGACTTTGTGTGTCTTTATTTGTCCGTTGGGGTATATATTCACTCATAAGAGAGATACTAGGCCTACCACCAAATACAGATGCTTGTCTCTGGACAGAAGAGTCCTCTTTCATAAAATATTCACAAAGGGTACAAAAGGGCCATTTGACGGGGCAGAGAGTGCAATGAAATATGAATCAGACTGGGAAAACAGTTGCATTTCATCATTCTGTCTTATGTTAAGAGTGAATTGGATGTGAGCCTCGGTATTTCTACATTCTGTTTGAGTGTGTCAACAACAGGGATTTTCATTTTCTAAAGGATTTCATTCTAGAATGTGTAACTTAATTTAGTTTTAAAAAAAAATATTTTACGTCAGCTAGTCATTTTTTGTTTGATGTTAATACATTAATCATGGTTGTACTTGTTGCATATTCAGCTGTATGGCTCTTGTTTCCTTTCAGGCTGCAGTTCCAATAATGTTTTTTTTTCAAACCAGAGCTGTGACACATCAAGTGATGCAATATCTGCTCTTATTGCAGTTTAACACATTGAAATCAACAACACAAGTCCAGCTATTCAGTAAGATCACAAAATAGATGTAGCAGTGATGTGTTTAAGTCATAGTATGTGTGTCCACATGCAGTCCAGTATGTCCACAATGTCCCAACATTTTATCTCAGGCTAAATAATTTATGCCAATAAAGTACTTTAGCCAAACTCCTAAATTCTTTGTAAAAGGGGTACTAATTGAAACTTGTCTACTTCGAAGTAATTTGGCTACTTCTCTCAGGCCGTAAGTAATAATATCACAAAATTGGAGACACTTTCTTGTTCTTTTTGAAAATTGGTCCAAAAGGGATCTTACCCCAGAGAGTTTAAAGAAAGATATTTTTGTTTACAACCATGCCCTGCGATGAAATGGCGACCTGTCCAGGGTGTACCCTGCCTTCGCCCGATGTCAGCTGGGATCGGCTCCAGCGCCCCGCGACCCTAAAAAGGATAAGCGGTTCGGATAATGGATGGATGGATGGATGTTTACAACCAGAGATAACAAGGGAAATAAGTGTGAGTCCTGCTCTTTTAGTCTTTTCTGTTCGTAATTGTATCCATGATTTAGTACATGTATGTTAATTTGCCAAAGCTGTCCGCTCAGCACAGTGGGGATCATCGGGATCATAGGGCTAAGCAACATTTTGTAAACATCCTGTGATCGCTGCAAGGAGCCAGGTCTAATAACCTCTGTCAGAAATCTTTCTTGTCGGTAAGATCTATTGCGAAGCATTCTACAACTAACATTACATGACGGTAATGGGCATTTAGCTAATTTGTAACACAATGGTAAATTACATACTGTGCTTTGAGAAAACCCTGTGACACGAACACATCATAACATTAAAACTGCCCGGACGTCGCTGTGTTTTCTTCCACACTTGTTGACATTCTGAGCAATGTTGGCACTGTATAATTGAAGCTTATTCAAATTCTCAGCTTATTGTGGCTGCGTCGGATACATGTATCGCCTAAATGCTTAAAATTGAATTGTAAATTGTACCCTGTTGCATTTACTGTCATAAAAATGCATGCATCTATTCTTAATGCCGCGCCATTGTGTGCAGCACACTGTGCATATGCTTAATAGGAAATAATGAAATCAGGCACGGGGTAGTAAATGCTTTCTTTGGTTGCCAAAACCTGTGCACAAGCTGAAGCATAAACCTGTCACAAAGATGTTGCATGCGGAGGCCTGAGGGGAATTAGACATTGATGTTATAAATAACCTCTGTTCAAGTCAATAAGCAATTTGACGTTACTCGTCTGTTAATCACAGAGGAGTGATCGAGGCAGGGCGGGGGAGCTGTGTGTTTAGCAGGGAGAGATTGGACTGTGTGTCGTGCAGGTTTGTGTATGCAAGGTAAGAGAGACAGACATAATCTAGCACGCACAGATAGATAGAGAGACAGAAAGCTGTAGTTTACTAACACACACACACACACACACACACACACACACACACACACACACACACAGCATGTCCTTCCTCTGTCCTGTTGTCTGCTGGCCTGTTAGACCCTAATCCTTTTTATCTGTCTGCGCTGTGTTTGCGAGTCTTTGTGTTTGTTCGGGCATTGGTGCGTGCATGTGCATGTGTGCGCGTGCGACCGAGCGGCCATGTGTGTTTGTGTGACCGAGCGGCCATGTGTGTTTGTGTGTGGTTGTTTGCAATGAAGATGTCAGAGGCAGCTGATTAGCCGCCTGTTACCTTCTCTCCCAGGAGATGGGGTCTTGCCACGGGCAGAGTGACAGATGCACACCCATATCATTACTGTAAGAGAGAGCGCTGGATGGAATTTATTTTTCCAAAACACAATTTAGGGATACTTGACTGTTTTCCGTGTTTGTGTATGTCTTTCTCAATATATATGATTATGTATGTATGTATGTATGTATGTATGTGGTGTGTAAATGCATCCAGATTCACAAATATTCGAGGGGGACATGAGCAAGCTTGTAGAACGAGACTTGCAAAATATCCATGTGAACTTGTGACCTTGACAGTGCTATAAACCGAATGTGGTTTATGCACTGGAGAGTCTCATAGGTACTTAGACCGCTGCAGAGAGCCGGAGGACACGGCAGCAGAATGAGATCAGAATCTGTTTTCTTGGCTTTGGGATAGCTTCTGATATTGAGCTTGGAATTACTTTCATGTAATCCATTCATTCTCATAACTGATTCCTGGAGGAACCACATTTCGATGATTACTCTGGTAATCTCCTCCAAAGTTTGGTCTGTCGATCAGTCAGCAGTGTACAGTATAGTTTCGACATTTCTCAGTGGTGTCAAGGAAATAGATGATGTCAACACCTGTAAAAGCTTCATCTTTTTTTTCTAATAGTGTAACCTGTGTTATTATCTAACCAGTAGTGAATAAAAATATGTTTAGACTATTTCAGAATGTCATGAAATTAACGTTATACACAACCAACAATTGAATATATTTTACCACAAAGGTGTTGCAGTGATAGATCTTTCAGATGCAACAGAGTTCAAAATGAGGCGAAATCAACATTCTGAAGAAGGCCATGGCTACAAATTGACGGAAACCCAGCCCTGGCCAAACCTTCAAGTCATTGATGTATGTTCTGCCTGGAGGGCATGAGACAGGCACAGTAAGACAGGCAGAAAATGTTTATATGTACCCCTTCAGACCGCTCAGCACACCTCCCCACCGCCAACTTGCGAAGCCAACCATTCCCTGGCGGTGTGTTTTCGATTCAGTGGGAGAGAGAGAAATGTGGGAGAAAGGAAGCTTCCCTGTTGCCAGTGCATCCTTTGACATCGATCTGTGCTATTACTCCTTTTGACACCTGGTTCCATGTGACCAGATGGCCTACAGGCTGGACAACTAAGACAAGGAAAAGGGGTAACAGATACAAATGACCCCCCTCAGGCCATTGCTTTTCATGTTTTTTGTGGGGCGAGAAGGGGGGGCCAGAGAGAGAGATACAATAAGGTTACCCTACACACCACACCGTGTGGAGGCACTCCCAGAGGTGGAGATGTGCTGGATCCTCTACCTGATAATGATGGACATCGGGGCAGAGAGAGAAAAGTGGTTAAACTAAGGGCTCTACCTACACAGGAAATCAATGATTACAGGGATACATACGGGAATAGATTCTCCGTTGGGCGTTCTTAGCAGCTTGTTCACCTCTCTTTGAACAGCAACTCACTAATAGTATTAGCACACAGCCCACTCGCAGCCATTTCCCCTCCATGTGAAAAGACGTTATGAATGCTCAAAAAGTCGCCGTCATCATTTTGACTCGGGTAACCATGTGGAAGAAAACAGCGAGGCAACAGGTTGCGTCAGGGCCCATTAGAGGTAGAAACCTTGCCTCAGAAATGTATTATTATTTTTTTTTGGGGTCTTTTAATGTTGTTTACAGTGGTATGCTACAGTTAGGAAGAGGCATTATTGATAGGTTTAGATAACGAGTCTTTCATCGAGGGCTGGGTTCTTCTCCCAGCCTACGGCGAAAGTCATTAGCAAGCTGCTGAGGGAAAGTAACCAGCAGTGAAAGGCTGAGTGCAGACAAACCTGTGCAACAAACACAGGTGGCAGCATAAAAGGAACAGGGCTTCCAAGTACCAGCGACGGCTGGGTTATCATCATGTCACCCCTGTCCCAAAAAACAAAAAAGAGGACTGAATGGCCAACCTGCTTTTTCTCTACGCCCACGAAAGGTCATTTGCACAGAGGCAGCGCTTTCAAACAAAATGTGGCAGACTTTTCTCTTGGATGGCCTTGGTGGTAGTACAGATGCTTCTTCCTAGGTAAATATTTATCCTACAATTTAGATTCTCAAGTTGCCTCAAGCTTGCCAGCTTGTATAACTAATTTAATACAACATCATTTGGAATTGTGCAGAAAACACTCTATCCAGCTCTACATTGCAGCGAGGGAGGATGAGGAGTCTGTGTGACGGGGAGTAAGGAGAATTTGTGTTTTGTTCTTCACAATCCTGAATGTGAGGATTGGGCGAGGGTAACCTGCAAATGAATAAACAAAAATGTTAACCTCTTTTTTTATTCAACAGGAGCCGTAATTCCACTCACTAAATCATTGTCAAAATCACTCTGATCCCTTTTGTGGCCGTCCTCCGTCTATATGTGGGAAACCTGGATGTCACTTTTTCTCACTGTTCGCCTATTAGATGGAGTATGTGTTTTCTAATTATCTTTACTGTCGCGCCATCCATGAGGGAGGTGCAAACGGATACACTGCAGTCGGATGACTATGATAATCACTTGTCTTTATGTTTATTAGCAGTATAGACCCCTTTACATGGGTCCAACTGTCTTAAAAATGTGGGACGTTAAGGAGAGAAGAGGATTTGTGTGGATAGCGGGGATGAGTGATTTAGAGAAAGAGGGGGATGCTTTTAATCCGGTATGTCGCCACTTAAATACCAGTCACTTAATTTAACCTTCTTTTGTTTAATTAACCTCAGATTTCAAAGCTAATTAGGTTCAGGTATTAAAGACAGATTATTTTTTTCTCACTCTAGCTGCTGGCAGAAGTGTGAATGTGGTCTCGTATTGCATCAGATGAGATCCGATCTGGCGTCAGATTGAGCCTTTAGGAAAGATGGAATCCAGTGATGAGGAGTGAACGTGCTTGTGTGTGTGTGTGTGTGTGGGGGGCGGGGGGGTGGGGGGGGTGTCCGTGAAAATTTTTTACGGCGTGAGGATTCAAGTGTCAATTCCATCATGCTGAAATGTCGGTGTTTTTGTGTTATGCATTCAGTAACATGTATTATATCTTGAGACACAGCGACTATTAGCACACTGCAGAACAATGGTCGGCCACAGAGAACAAAAGCTTATTTTCCATGTTCAGAAAAACTAATCAAGAACAGTAAAAAGGATCAAGGTTTTCTTTTCAGTTCTTTTCTTTCAGACTTTGTGCTTGTAGATGCTCGAAAAAGTGTCAAAGTGTGTTTCCTTTTATGTGACCACACATACTTATACTAAATCAGTTCTTCTGCTTTGTTCTCCAAATACTGTTTATGGTCTAGCAAGCCTGATCTCATAATTGATTCCACAAATATATTGCCCTGCTGTGATGGAGCACTGTGCTCTTTGCTGGAACACAAACATTGAAATGCGCATCAGAACAGTTTTTTGACCCATGCTTTTAACAAGGCCCTATAGCCGGACAACAGCACTGCACTGTGGGGCGATTGGCACCAGTGTGTACTGCTCAGTGACAGAACAGCCACAAGCAGCGTCCCCTGTTCACCCAATCACCAAAGCTGTCATGGCGGGCCTCATTAGCCTGATGGGGGATCCATAGCATGGGGCCCCCGCACTAACCTCCCGTGGTCCACAAATCAATGTGCTCACAGCAGGGTGTGGGAGGGAGAGCGACATGAGCATCCATCCAATCTCTTGGTCCACACTACTTGGGGTTAATTATTGAGGCGGTGATTGCAAATGGCTGGGCCACTTGTTCAAATGGAGCGTAAACAAAAGCAAATTGGAAACAGGTATTATACTGCTTCCATATTAGGCCTCCCAGAGGGCTTCGTCTGATTACAACAATCACTGCATGTGTCTCGGGGAAACATAAGTGAGGCACATTGAGTGGTTTTAAAGCACAGGCATGCACATCTATCCCTCCATCCATATATCCATCCATCGCTCCTGCTTGAGCCTCGACTGCCACTTATCCATATTTGAAATTACAAAAGCCTCTCTTATGGGTGGCTTATCGCCCATGTGATGACAAAGTTCAAATGTGAATCCATCCACACAGCTCAGAAAGCCATTGAAATCCACTCCAAGAGGCACTGGTGGCCACGGCAACTACTGACAACTTACAAAGTATGTTGGGGTCTAAAAAAAAAGGGATTGAAATTGTGTGGCTGTAGATTGAAAATGAGTTCAACACTCTTACGGATAGAGAGCTACATCCGTTGTATAACATGCATTTTAGAGAGGACTGACTGATGTTGTTGTTTTTTTAGTTACAGCAAATTGAGGTCCCTCATATTGTGTGGCTACACCATTTATTAAATGTGGATGGTAATAATTTCTGTGCACATGGCTAGGCACATGGCACAAGGTTAAAGGGGCGAACATGAAGCATTGCAAAAATATCCAATAACAGAAAATAGTTGCAAAAGACTTAAATGGGAAATACTTTTCAACAATCCATATAAAATAGCTGGAATACAGAAACATGCAATGTCAATGCCACATATTTAGGCTGCATTAATCTATACTCAGACACTTAAACCTTCAAAATAAACTGAAGGCACTTTCACAGAAATGCCAAATCTCATTTTACGCTTTTTTTGGTTCCTGCTCAAAAAGGGCCAGCATCATATGTTTGTTTATATCAACACTCAGACCTGAGAGAAAATGCCAAACGCCTGTAAATCATTTATATTGTAGCTCGGCGCAGGTGACTTTTTCATGAAAGAGACTCTTTTCATTCCTCTGACTTTGCCTTTTTTCATCACTACCATTTCCCACATGCATATGAGGGCTCCCAAAATCCCCTTAAACCAGCGGAAAAAAAAGCAATTGGTGCATATTTCTGATCTTCTGATCGAAGATGTTTATATTTTCATGTAGTTTACTTTCATACCCTGCACCGCAAATAGTAAAGTGCATCCACACACACTCACACACACATGCACCCCTTCATCTATCTTACAGCCTGAACCTTCAAATAAATAAATCATTGGAATTGTCAAAGGTTTGCAGTTATCTCACCGACTGAAGAATATTTAACATGAGGTGATTCTCACTGTAAGATACGGCTGTGATATTGATGTTTCTTAGCCTGCCTTTTTGAGTTGAAACCACCAGAGGCAAACAGACACACATACACACACACACACACACACACACACACACACACACACCTCAAAAACTTAACACGGCACAACAACAACAGAAACACAATGGAGGGCCTCTCATCCAGGGCCTCAGTATAATTAACTGGAGAGGCTGAGTTAAGGGATTACTCCAGGAGGGGCGGTGAATTAAAGCTCAGCTAATGAGTTGAAGTTTCTTAATTTGTTCTCCTCCGTAATTCCAGAATGGATTAGCAGTAGCTTTAGTCGCCTCTTCCCACCGATTAGCATGGCTCGCTCGGTTTAGCATTTAACGGCAAGGAGGAGAGAGGAAAGGGAAGCAGTGGGGGTGGTTACACAGCTTATGAGTCAACTTGTTCACTGGTAAATGCGCAGCAGTGCCTACTCGGGAGTCAGAGACAATGAAATAGGGTCCATTGTCCCAATTAAATCATTGTGATAAGGAGTAAGAGAACATTTAGTTGTAATATTTCAGCCCGCTTGGCTATGGTTTTGCATTTCCCACAGAATCTGGTTATTCATTGTGCTAAGATTCAATTTAGAAATAATTTCAAATGTGTGTTATTGTTTATGTTAATTTATTGCAAAAAGACTGGAACACATTAGTCATGAGAGAGTCTTGAATTCCATGGGGTTACACAGAACATTCTCACTGTTTCTGCTGTATATATACAATATCTCTATGTGTCTCTTCCTCAGTCTCCCCCTCTCCCTCCCCTACCACTCAGTACATCCCCTCAGTAGCTTCAGGATAGTGGACTTTAGACTTCAGTCAATTAGCATTAAAATGCTCTGAGGGTGGTGGGGAGCAGCCGAGCATAACTGCTGGACCTGGCACAGCACCTGATGCCGAATAATGGAAATTGACAGGCATTGTTTCTAATTCTCCTGCTACTCAGCGGCAGTCGCAGCCAGCTAACGGAAAATACTCCACTCTGTATAGGATGTAAGCGGCACCAACACATCGTTTTGTAGTCGTGTCTCCTGTTCCCAGTAAAATGAGATGTGATCTCATATGAACGTTCCTCCTTTTTAGTTTTGGTATTATATAGTATGCCTTCACTGAAACCTCTAATCAAAACTTTAAAGGATCAACAATGTTATCCTTGCCAGCCAGGGAATGTGGCCTGCTCAGTGCATTTTACGGGTGCTATACACTTTCCATTGATGTTTGGATCTAGGAGACTGACAGCAAAGTGCTTGAGATATATTTATATATAGAGTTTTAAGAGTGAGAATGTTTTTTTGCACACCTGCAACAAGTATATAATCTTCTTTACATGCATCGGGCTCTCATGACTCATCTACTCAAATCTGCCTTTTGTCTCTCATAAACTCCACTAAGAGCCCACTTATAATCCCATGTCATTTAAGCAACAAGTCATGTTTAAAAACATATTTTGAGATCCCACATCATGAGTTAAGATTATGCACTGGATGGTTTGTTTTTGACATTTCGTTGTTATGGATGGTGGAAGGTGAATGTACACAAGGAATCATATGTTATGTGATCTCATGAAGAAAATAAACTGGTAATATTCCCACAATGATCAGTCACAAAGTTATAGAGCAATAATAGGATCGAAAGATACAGATCTTGCCTGATTACGCGACTACATTTCTTCAGCTTTTTGTTGCAACATTTGAGAACAAAATGGGACTCAACAATGAAATGAAAACCGTGCGAGGCTGTTGGCAGTATTTTGGCTCCCACACTGTCATAACATCCAATAAAGTAGGTGAGAAGGTCCTGTAGCCAATTAGGGAGCAGTAAAAGACCGAAGCTCGGGAGAGGTTTTATTGTGAAACAGATTCACTTTAACATCCTCAGATTATTTTTAGCCTCTGCCCCAGAGCAGAGGCTTGTGAAAGGTGTGTGAATATGCCCTTGCCTGGGAAATGTCACACCCGCACCGCAACATCAAGTGTTGAATTCAGTCCTAGCTTAAGGTATAAAGTCAAAACGACTCTCAGTCTAGAGCTGAACATGTGCAATCTCATTAGGATCTCTTGTGCCTGTAGTGGGGAGAGAAAAAAAAAGGGGAATGTGCATATTCTAAAGCCTACGGCTGACAAATTAGTGGGTAGATGCTCCGCTGTGAGCATGAACAGCTTGTCTGACCGAATAGAGTGACGTCGGTATCTCATTGGTGGACGGCTTTCATCAGGAAACTCAATTGCCATGGCGACAGCCACATTACTCAGGGTGGGAGCAGTGGGCGTGCTTGTGACATACAGTGTCATATTTGCAGGCACTTATATGGCTTATGGTACTTGTGCTGATTTTTGTTTATCATAGCTTGCTGTTGTTTCACCACGGAGGGATACTTTGTCTGAGTGAGTGGTAGTGAAGTGGAGAGTGGTCATTCAGTAAAATGTGAGGGGCCCTTGGGTGTCAGTGCCTGACTAATGATTCACTATTGTTTGTTAATTTAGGAGTTATATCACATGCAGGATATCAGAAGTTTATGAGACTGCAACATATACTGAACCCTAAAGGTTTGTGTTAATGTTGTGAGTTTGTATATGTCTGGGTTTGCATGGTATAACCCCACCATGCAAACCTAGACATGGGAAGTGGGGCAGAAATGCACATGTATGTAAGTAAGAGTGAAACGGAGACCTCTGTTCATGCTATTTAATGAGGGGACCTGTTTTTTAGCCTTTGGGTCAGACTACCACTGACCTCTGCTGTGACCACAGTTGTGTTGACAGCAGCTGCACTTCACACACACTCCCCCAGGCCTGATGTGTCCACTTTTCTTCAGAAATGAGACCACACTATAGAAAGACTTATAGAGTGCGGCCCTGGCACTAAAACAACACCACAGAGTGGTGTATCACTCGCCAACAAAGACCGAGACAAACAGAGCTTCTCTTACACAGACACCTTTTCACCCGAGCAGGTTAACCTGCCTCTGAAACCCGAGCAACAAAAAAGGGAAATATCTGTACGCAGTGCGAAGAACCATCAGTGTCGAAGTTAACTTGCTCTGCCGACATGTTTCTTTTGGATTTTGTGTCCGACTTTAGATGGGAAGGGAAACAGCATGTGCTCATTTTAGATGCAGTGCTGATTCACGTGTTTATTATTTTCTGCTAAAGTGACATCACTAATTGGCCAGTGCGTTGGTAAAGTACTCGAGGTCTGACTTGTGAAAATTGTTCTCATAGTCAGCCAGCCAACCAGTGAGTCTGGCTCAAGCAATGTTTGTGTAATTCTTTTTGTGTTATTTCAATTGAACACATTAACATTTACCAGGATTATAAGGGCGTCTTTAAGGCTAATTGGTGAAGAGGAGCCAAATGTGAAAACATGTGTAGTAAACAAATACATCCAGAGTGTCATTTTCCTCACATGTGTTGGCAAATTCCTTCATTCTATATGAAGGAATTTGGTATGGTGGTATAAGTACTCCTCGTGGTCCAGAGCAAAGGATCCCTTCTACTCATTTTATGTACATCTTATTATGTAATGAATCCCGCAGTTAATTTTATGGTAATCACAGCTCCATTTTCCCAAGGTTACTCACAAAGTCGTGTCTTTTGTACTCTTTTTGGGCACTAAACTGAGTTGAAGTGGCTATCAGGGGATCCATGGTAATTGCCATTGTTCAGTACAGTAAAACTGCCCACAGGTGGGCCGATAACAGGGACAAAAGCCTATATTCATTATGTTTCCAAGTCAGCTTTTTAATGGAGTGGGTGTACTCGCTGGACCATGAGCCTCTATGAGAAGAATTGTCCTCCACAACTTCCATAATGCAATTTCATAATTCATCAAAAAAAACTGAATTTTTCAAGAGGCATCTGTCATCAACTTCGATTTTTATGGGCAATAGGCTGCCTTGCAGTTCACCCGTTGGTTTCCAGACAGGTTGAGCAGCAGATGAGACAAGAACATGAGAAGCTGCATTAGGATGCCTGTCAAATCTGTCATTTCCCCAAAAGTGTGTTCATGGCCCCCCTTATGATGAATTAATGATTAATCAGGATTTTGAAAAAAAAAAAGTCTGTGAAGTGAATGACAGAAGAATAATGAGTATGTCTTTGATCATTTTGCATTGGCACACGTGAGTCATTCATAGTAAGTCATTTGCATTCAGCTATTGAAATTCACTGTGAGCTGCAAGAATCATTAAATGTTCCTCAAAAATTTCCACATCAACAAACCCACCAGTGAATCGCTGATATCCAGGAAGATTTAAGTTACACCTCTCCTGCTCTGCAGCAGTCTCTCAGGCCGGCTCAGACATCTGATCCTCCATGTGGACAAACCATTATTATGTCTATGATTGGACTCCCTGTGTGGGAATACCCAGCGCTCTCCTCTCTGACTGTGTCAGCCTAATGCTGTGTGGCAGGTCCGGCACTCCACTGCCTAAACACATCTGTCATGTTTTGTCATAGTGACACAGCAACCAGCTGACTCCCACCTCTGTGACAGGGTATACTATATCACACTGCAGATCTTTGTGCATGAAAACATGTGCAAAGGAGAGAGACAAAACACAGGTGGACATGTAGTGGTGGAACTTTTATATTGAGCAATATCAAGGAAATGCATGCATAAACAACACAGGATGCAGAGGCGACAAAGAGCAAAATGGGAGAGAGGCTGAAAGTAGCAGAATAGCATCTATACGAGCCAAAATAATATTTAAAAAACAAAACAAACAACAGCATTGCAAACACTTGCATAAATACACCCCCGTATTACATCATTTACATGCTGCATATGTACCCACAGCCTAACAGTTCCCATCTTGGCCATCCTGCTGGCCCAGTGGTCTGGTTCATACCACCTAACTTTACAGCTTCCTCAATCTGAATCTGAGGAGTAAGCGTTGGTCTCTTGCATGTTCCTTCTTATCTGTCCTGTTGTCTAATTACTGCACAATGTGCCCTATCCCACGTTTACTGCCACAAGATAAAATGGCAACAGTAATATCTGAGAATCTATATGATAAACAAAAGTATTAGAGAAAAGATAAAAAAAAAAACCTGCAAGTACTTCAAAGCCTTCTTACCCATCCGAAACAGCTCTTATCTAACACCCTGTGCGAGAATATTGTCTTTGATTCACTTTCATCTCAAGTTGCTCCGCCAGTATTGATGACAACAGGAATTGATTAGATCTATCCCAGAAAAGTGAAACAAATCGGTTAGATGTCTGCTGGCTACCGCTGCATGTTGTCTTCACCAGGGCCTCTGTTTACCCTTGAGCATCCTAAGTCCAACATGGACTTGAGGCATTAAGCAATAAACAAAGAAGAGTTTATGCGTGCGTGTGTTGTTTTTCTCAGACGTTGAATAGGCTTTTGTTTTTGCTGTTGCCTTAGAAGGACATACATTACATAAGACTCATATGAGACAATATCTGAAATGGAAATCAATAATTTAGAGTGAAGTAAATCATTTTGAAAATAACACCTTATCTTTTCCAAGTGTAAGTTGGAAAGCTGTAAATACATGTTTTGAATAAAACAAGTAGGAATGTGTATGATGCAACGCTTATTTAAGAGAAGCCATCCTTATACGCAAGACATCTTCTTTGTGGTCAAGATTCCCTGGAGGGTGTTCATGGACTTTGATGGGCAGTACCTCCACGGATTACTTCAGCATGGCTATAGTTAGCATTGTATCTCTCTGGAGGCAAAACAATGTATTAGGGACTTTTGACATGAGCCGCACACACGCACATGTTTTAGGAATGTGTGAGCCTTAAGCTGTGCTAACTAAGCCATCACAGTGTGGAGAGCGGAAATGTTAATTTATGAAGATGAGTTGGGGATACACTGGAAATCTCCAGGCTCAACTCTGCACCAGAGTCCCTGCCATTATGTTCCTATTTGAATACTGTTTTTGTCACGGAGCATTTTTTTAAATTATTTGATAGATTTATTTGTTGTAAATTACACGCTTTATTTTGAGTTGTCTGACCTACAGTGAAACAATTTTGAACTTAGTCCAAATTTTGCAAATAAACCATATTGGTGGATGAATATGATATGCAGCACCCTCATTTCCGCAAGCAATCAATCTGCATTTTGGAGAGAGTGAGCTATTGTTTGTGCAGTATGCCAGCGGGTAAACACTTTAAGTCCCACACATATTCTGGCCCCTGTGTTTTGATAGTGGACTAAAAATAACCCATTTTAAGAGAGAAAAAGTAGTAATTTCAGTGGCACTCTTCAAACTACAGGTAACAATATGTTTCAAGCCAAATGATACCTGCTGGCAGCCTGGAAAAGGCTCGTTTGATCATTGCAACATGCATGAGGTAATTTACTTATTGCACAGTGGCTTGTGGGCTTTTAATGCCAGCATCAACCACGGGGTTTCTGAGAAATCCGCGTGGGTGTAATTCTTCACTGCCAATGCTAAGCACTTACAGTGCAGAGACAACAAGCTAAGTTGAAACAGTTGTTCCCAGTGACCAGGAAGCGTGAGTGACAGGGATGAAGGAAAGAAAGCCACTGTCACTCAAGATTTTCTTGCCTGTCATCAGAAATGTGGCGCTTGTCATCACATCAAGCAGATGACGGGTCACAGGTGGAGCTAAAAGTGGGAGCAGCTATGGAGAGAGTTAGCCGTGACAGAGCAATTACAGTACCTGCCAAGGGTTTTGAGTTCACGAGAGGTGAGGATAATCAAAGTGTATCTGTTCCCTTAAATCTTTCCATTGCAATCTCTGCATGTTTTTGTTCAATATTCATGAGCCACTCATCGTCTCCATGACTCTACAATTTAAAAGCAAAATGGTTCAGTTATGCTCAACAATTATTAAACAGTGACTCTCAGTCTTTGCTGAGGTGCCTTTTACTAGATGCATTACCCATCTTAATTGCCCAAAATTGCCTAATTTATCACCAACCTAAAATCTATTCCACTGTTCATCCTAGAACTAAGCCCTAGAAATCGTAGGTTTTGCTCTACTAAGTTTTCCCTCCTAAACATGTAAAAATAATTGAAGTACTTTGATGACTATTTATATATTCTCGGTGCTGCATGTAAAAATGTAATGATGAATTGCAGGTTCTTCCCCCACTGCTCTTCGTTAAGCTTAAAGAACGAAAGGGTCACGTTCAGAGCAACGGCATCTCCATGTGTGTTGGCTCTCTAAACAGCAGGAAACAAACATGGCCCCTCTCCAGGAACACAAGATGGCAGAGGCAGATGGCCAATTACATCCCATAATGCCTAATTGTAAATGATGAGGCAGGTGTCAAATTAGGCCTACCTACAAATGCAGGGGAATTCATAACACAGTGCCTTGGCTGAAAGTATTCTGTAATCTTTAGGAGTAATTGCAGATAGAACTTGATCTAGAAACAATTAATTTATACAAGTGAAATACTGTTTGGAGATAGTTTAATGAAATTAACTCCAAGTGAAAAAGGTTTATACTTTCAATTAATTGAAATTACTACAAAACAACACACAACAAAAATGCAACAAAAGTAGTTCATGTTTAGGCAACACAACTACTGCTTGGTTATGTTTAGGCAACAATATGTTTTGGTTCACATGGGACACGAACAGCAGCCTATGGGTGAAAGCCTTGAATTTATTCACCCATAGAGCACCACAACATCCCCTTTGCAGACTTCCAGGGACTAATTTGAAATGGATTTGTGATAGGTCAAAGGCAAACATAATCCACGACAAAATAAGCAGCCTTCAAAACATAATTCACAATGCAGTTTCGTTGTCTGGGAAGATAACTTTTATAAGACAGGGCTGCACACTGAGAGGGATTCAGATTAATCTTGAGTCTGTCTACAGATGCAAAATGGAAAACGCTTTCAATGGTTAGTGAATTCGTTGGATTTTACAATTAAGTGAGAGTCAAAGTTTTCTTGGGCATTGTGGGAAACCATGATACCTCTAAAATGTGTTAACTTACAGACTTGAATAAATGTATTTCGGCGCTGGATGATTTATTCATTACCTTTCTTTAGCTGATGCAATTGCAACGTGTCATGTGTCTTTGTAGAATGAATTGTGTGGTCCTGTGGTCCACATCTGTCGGTCTGGTCGATAGTAGTTGTACACTCGAACACTTTTCAACTCATAATTTAAAGAGTCAGTCATCCATTTAAGACATAAAGAAAAGTTTAAATGCAATTATACATTGTCCTGTATAATGTCTTTTGTCAAGTCTGTTTCTTGTAAACCACAAGCTTACAACCGTGTCCCCAGGGGAGTCCTGTGGAGGGTACTGCGGGAATATGCCGCAGCAAGGGTATCCATGCAAGCCAGCTGTTCCTTGTGTAACCAAAGTGAGAGCTGTGTCCATATATTCGGCACAAAGTCAAACACAATGGGTGTTGCTTCCACCAGTTTTGTCCCTTGTCACCAATTCATCAGTAATTTTCATGGACCGAATCTCAGGACACAGCTGTGGGGATGGAGAGTGTACTGTTTGAAACCCTCATAATTGCGTCTCCTCTTTGCAGATGATGTGGTTCTGTTAGCTTCATTAGACCTGCAACATGCACTGGGGCGGCTTGCAGCCGATCGTGAAGTGTTTGGGATGAGAGTCAGTGCCTCGAAGTCTGAGGCCATAGTTTTCTGGATGGGAGTGATTCACTGTCCTATCAAAGACAAAAATATGTCTCTGCAGTGAAGGTGTTTTGACATCAATGAGTCACTCAAGGTTGTTGCTACAAGGCCTTTGGAGGGCACTTTGAACGTCTCAGTCAGTTAACCAAGTCTGCATTGCTTTCTCTTCATCTCTCTGTTTGCTCGCCGCTCTCCCATCACAGGTCACTGTGTCCCTAATCTCCTCCTCGTCCTTCCAAACCTGATTATTGGCCCTCCATCCAGACACAGTCACTTCTGTTAATTAGAATAAACCTTTTAGTCGTTGAACATACATCTTCTCTTCTTAGACCGGCCAAGGCCGGAGCAGACTTGCCGCAGACCATCATTAATTTGAAGTGTCTACCCTTTCTGTCTTTTCCCAACCCCTGCCACCTCTCTGTGGTGGCTGCACAGCTCCTGTCCAGAAGCATTGAGCTGCTAAATGGCCACAACCGACCATCCGGAACGACCGGGCAGTGAATATTAAAAATCCATCAAGCAGCAAATCAACAAGCCGGTACATGGCAAACACCATTATTTTCATATGGTTTTACTGTCACCCTTGGTCCTCCATTAACACCGTGGTGTTATAAAGAAAGTGAATCAGCGCCATTATTGTGTCTGAGAACCAACAACCTATTAGGGACTTTTGACCTACTGGTTCAACACTCTGTCACGGCCGTCTGACGACAACAATGTTGAGAAAGAGAGACTGTGTGTGTGTGTGTGTGTGTGTGTGTGTGTGTGTGTGTGTGTGTTGGGGGAAAGAGAGAGTGACACAAACACAGAACAAATCAACAAACTTCAGAAGGACACCCACAGCTCAGTGAAAAAAACACAGGGATTCTGAGAGCCTTGGACAAAGAAAAGATGTTGATTGCTTGCAGTGATAGCCAAAGGTTGTCCCTATAAAAGCTTGCCCTTTCCTGAGCAGCCTGGCCTCTCGCTCATACGAGCATGCTCATATGCTTTTAACGATGCTCTCTACCATCTCTGCGCTCAGCCTTCGCCCCAGGAAGACACTATTCCATTAACCCCCCCCACCCCCCCCCCCATTCCTCAGAGGAACACAAACACATTTGATGAAGCTGTACTGCATGTGGAAATCTGCTGGGGGTGTCTTGTCAGGCCTTAGGTGCTGGGTGTGATCATACAGGTGGAGCCCTTGAAATTTAGGTTGTACAGTGCAAATGCACAGAGGGGAGGGGGGAAAAGATTGGAAGCCGAAATAGAACCAAAACTCTGGCTGTTTAATGACCTCTATGTCAGAAAGCACTGCTGGGGAATGGAGAAAAAGACAAATAAAGGGATGGAGAAAGAATAATCGAGATAGACCAAGGATATACACAAACACATATATTTTTTTTATCACAGGGCTGTCTGATATTGTTTAGCTTCTCTCCAAACAGCGGATTTGGAGAACGGGGAATGAAATGGCTAACTGTTGTGTTTAGTTGAATAAGATAAATAGATCATTGAAATTAAAACTACTCCCTATTAATTTGCAAAAACTGAGTCGTTTATCATCATTTCCATAGTACCACATTGAACATATTTTGCATGGAAAACACATTTGCCATGGAAAACACTTAAATCATCAACAATACTCAGACTAAAACTAAATGAACAGGGCCTTTTCTTGAATGAACATTTTAAAAAGCTCTCTTTCACCTTCACTGGATCACTGTCACACATATTCCCATAAAATTACAGTAAGCTACTGGCAGCAGTGGTTGCCAGTATCCAACAGTTATTTCATATTGGCAATATCGCAATTTTATCCAGAAGTATATTAACTTTAATTTTACGGTATTGTACAGTATAAATGCATGGTTTACAGTGTAACACTGTAGATCAGTGGTCCCCAACCACCGGACCCACGGACCGGGTGGGTCCCTTGGTACCGGGCCGCACAGAAAGAATGAATGAAAAAAATATTTGATTTATTATCACGGTCTGAAAGATGTTTTATTTTGAAAAATTACTGGATAAATTCGCCTGTGCGTCCGTGCGTCTTGACACATGTCAACGCGTTACGTTACCCCAAAAATTAAGCCCACAAGCAAGTAAAATTTGTGAAAACAAAGGTCTTTGGAGAGCTTCTCTGGAAAGGGGAAAGGCCCAATGAGACAGAAGAAGAAGAGACTACGCGGCATTTAAAAGACAATATCAGGAGTCCTACTTAAAATACGGGTGCATCGCTACAGGTGATTCTCACGCGCCCGCTCTGCATAATATGTGGCGATAATTCGGCGTAATGGTGAGTTGTATTTTTTTGGTACTTTATATTTGTTTTATGCCGGTCGTATCATTTTATTACGTCATATTTATCGCCCACACCTTGAAGGCCGGTCCGTGAAAATATTGTCTTACACAAAACCGGTCCGTGGCGCAAAAAAAGGTTGGGGACCGCTGCTGTAGATAACTTGCCAGTATTTCTACAGTGTTGCTATTGTAATCTGTATTAATGGTTTTGAACTGTATGTGACAGTATAAACTGTGTGTGTTACAGTACTTTCTTCATATTGATAACAGATACTGTAAATTGCAGACATATGCTGGAAATAACAATGTCTCGTTTATATCTGTTGGCCAATATTGAAATTGGCAGCTCAGTTTTACATTTAAAAATGCATAACCCATTAAACCCCTAGCATGAAAGACATGAGTCAAGTGTCAGCTTTATGGAACAGCACATTTATTAAAAGGCAGCATTGTAAAAATACAAAAGGTATTATTTTAACTCAAAATCTATCAAATGAACACAGTGCATACCCTTTTAAAGGGCATCAATGGAAATTTACATCTAAAACAGAGGTTGCTAACTAGCTATGTAGATATTACTTTCAGCAACTTCAGTTTCACTAACTGAACTGGGTCTGAGATGCGAGGCTGAAAAAAAGTACACCACACTTTACAATAATTGGCCAATTCCCCCCAAAAAAGAAGAAAGTATCTCCTCCACTATTGCAGGAAAATACACTGTTAGTTTATATTTGCTGGTATAAGGCAAGTATAGCATTAGCCTTAACTTACTGAATCTACGCAACAGAAAGCAGTTTTATAGAAATAGTCAAACATCTCAAAGTTATGAATACACACTTTACTGAAAATGCTCTTTTGTGCTCTTTTGTGCCTGCCATAGGCAGGCAAGTTATGAATACACACTTTACTGAAAATGCTCTTTTGTGCCTGCCATAGGCTTTCTAGGATTACCAATATAATGTAATCAAGAATTAAACCCTAGTCACAAGTATTTCATTTCATCTTCTCAACATGATACTAATAACTGTTTTGTTTGATTCCAGAATGGACAATGATTAAATGGTGGTTGCATGTGGCTTCTCTCCCTCCATTACTTCAGTTAAAATGAAAATACTGCATACCACTATCAAATCTTTAGGTAGCCTACTGTTGATGTTCAGTGTTGTTTTGGCTCCAAAAAGCAGAAGCTACAGTATATTACTGTATTTTACAATACTATTAGAGTTTGGCTTCACTTTTTTTCAGCAATTCCTAATATTAAGGTCTTGTGGGACAACTTACTCCTGGTGCTGCCATCTGTGTTCCTTGTTTACCTCTAAGTCGGTGATGTTCTGTGCCTCTCCAGTATTTTTCTCCATTGTTTGGTTGATATCGGCGTCAGTGAGTTGCCAGAATGCTCGCAATGCCATGCACAACAAAGAGACAGACAATCCCTAGACAGCTAGCCTTTGGCAATGGACTCTGTCCCGCTGACCCACTCCATGCAGCCAGCTGAGCATCCCACGTTGCCTTCCCACTCCACAGTATATGGAAGCAGTGAAGTGCTGCCAATGGTGCAAATGGTGGTTTAGATCCATCTGCGCCCAACTGTCAAAAGGTGGCACCTGGGGGCAAGAGTCTCCCCATACTAAACTCTGCTACAATCAGGCCATGGGTGCGCTGAAGAGAAACTGCTGCAATATAAGCTTTCTCCTCCCTCCAGCCAACTTGATAAGTATTTCATCTCTCCCAATCTCCAAAACCATTTCCACAGACATCTATAAAAAAAGTTAAATGATAACCCTGCATTGTGTGTAAATGCGGGTGTTATTGTTAATATATACTTCCAAGTCTCATAAGGAGGACCAAATTTAATTTTGAAATTATTATTGTACAATGTTTTTGACAAGGCGTTCTTTTTTCCTCATGCAAATAAATGAACAGCGGCCACTGTCTCTGATGCTCCTTCTCTCCCTGCCACAGGGCAGACATTAGTGTCAAACTCTCTTCAATAGAGGCATGTCATGAAAGACACATCAATAACCAGAGACGGCTCAATGTTCTCCATTATTATTATTCTTTAATGCTAGTAAAGGCATGATTTAATGCCTCTCTCATTTTTTCTCTTGCCTGCTGTCTGTGGAGTTTCATTAGCATACAAAGCCCTGTTTTAGTGTTGGGGGGTTGTGGTAGATAGCAGCCAGCCAGTTAGCTCATCTTACTAACCCCCTTTGTGTGCGTTTCCTGCTGCCAGGGCTAAAGATGATGGTTTTGTGGCATGTTTTGGAGACTTTGTCCCATTAATCCTTCCCACACAGCGCTCTAAACCCAGAAGAGCGCAATTCTACTGCAGAGTTTATTAGATGGCTCCCGATACTATAAGAAAGAGGGTATGGGAATATAGAAGTTGGGCAAAGGTAAAAAGTCATTCAGGCGTCTGTGCTTACTCAGCTGAGTTTGTGTGTATGTGAGAGAGAGAGAGAGAAAGAGAGATGCAGCAAGAATATAAACTCTGCTTAGATGGGCGGTTTTATTTTTGGGAAATCATTCCACGCCTCTCATAACAGGCATCTCCTCCTATTCCATCTGGGAGATGGTGCTCGCTTTTTTTGTATGCCACGCCTGTCATGCGCTTGGGGGCTGCAGTGTAAACTTGCTGCCAGGCTTAGCCTGAAAAACGCATCTCTATGCAGGGAGGTGCTGCCTCCAGCAGCATGGTTGTTGTGTTCCCTCGTCCTTCCAAGTATCTCCAGCATCTTCAAGCCCTTCCAACTTTCCGTTGCCTAAATGGGAAGCATCTGCAATGTCAGGGGAAGACAGGGGAGCTGCAGACATCCAGTCGACAAGCTATTCAGCTTCCCTCAGACTTGCCTCCCTAACCGTGACGAGTTCTTTCACGCTAACAGAAACAAGACAGCACGCACAAACACACACACACACACACACACACACACACACTCACTAACACAGAAAATTATGGAGGGCCCAAAAAATTTGCCAGAATATTTTCAAATTCAGACTGGAGGGCCTCCAAAGTTCGAAGTAGATTTAATGTCAGATTTAATATATCCCCCCACCACCAACCTACACACACACACACACACACACACACACACACACACGCCTTTTGTTTACTGGATCAGCCATCATGCCAATTGGTTAACTCAGGCCAATAAAGCCAATACCTTTCAAGGATACTGTTTAACATAACTGCAAGTAACACTTTTCCATGCCAGACAGCTGCACCGGTGACCTGCTGTCACGTCGGAGTGAATTGGTGTCACTTTAATTTGACCATATAGCATCTGGTGTGATACCGCCCTTAAACTTAAAATGTCAGCTTGCACCAAGCGGTGTGATGGCAAGAGGAGGCCTGTTTGTTATGCTTGTAAAGAAGGGTATTGTCGATGTTTGAGAGTGCAGTGGGAATAAAAAAAAAAAAAGGCCTCCATTATAATGTGTTACCTCGCTCAGAGGAAGAAGCCATATGAGGTGTATAATGACATTCAGTGGTAGCATAAAACTGGGAATATATCTAATTACCAGGCTAATCATCAAGGAGGCTGTGGGCTGCTTCCAAAGGCATTGGCGAATGCTGCAAAAGACAGCGGTCATGGAAAAGCCCGAATATTCAGTTGCGTGCAATATCCTCCGACATCAACACTGAGTGTTAGTGTCATCATTGTACATTTCTACACTGCACACACCCAAACATTGTAGCGCACACTCGCACAAACGTCTCCCTACGGCTAATGCAGCTGTTTGCTTTAATAACTTGCATTAGAGTAAGCACCTCCCGGGAGGGTGGTGCTCCAAGATGAAGTCTAGCGCTTCCATCTCCCCAGGTCACAGCACCCAATCCCTCACACTGGCAAGCCAACACTTGGACATGGAGTAAATCTAGGGCACTGTGTGCTCATGTTCGATCTTATCACACTTGTGTAAATTTCCTTCAACGCTGTAAAGTTATGCCTTAGTTGGCTTAGGGCGCGAGGTGAGTGTGCAGAAGAAGTTGCCGCGTGGAGAGTGTGTGTGTGTGTGTGTGTGTGTGTGTGTGTGTGTGTGTTCTGGATCTTCGCAGGACATCTGACAGGCCAGTGTGCCCGCGGATTAGAGGGGCCTCTGTTTGGGTGGCTGCATAATTAGGACAACTCTGTTGACAGTGCTGCAAAGTGGCCTGCTTTTTCATCTTCCCCTTCTGCTTTGTCCTTCCACTTTACGGGCCCTCCCACTTTGCCTCGGAACAGAACCTACCTAAATGAACTGAGGGAGGTGACGGCTGTCGCTGTGTGGTAAAAATACAACTCTAAGTATGTTAAAGCGCAGAGAGGCAAGACTTTTTTCAAATTAACTAAATGAGATTGGATGGCACGAAGGTTGTAAGAGTCCTGGATTTCCAGTAAATTTTGGCTACATGTTGTTTCCCTGGTGTGTGTGTGTCCATCCAACAATCCACACGCATGAGATCTGATCAACTGGAATCTTTAAATTGTTTGTAGTTGTCACTGCATTTTCCTTGTTTACAAGCTATCTAGAGAGCTTCAACACCTTTCACCTTATGCCTGCTGGGATGGATTTCAGCTCCATGGATTCATGGCCGCAAGGTTATAAACATTACCTCTGTAGATTGACTGAAGAAGAAATGTAGGGAGTTGAATGAAGATATGGAATATAGTTTTGTATTTTCTCTTCTGTATTTACTTCTTGAAGCAGCATGCACACACCCTATTTTTTTCTTACTTTTCACTTCATCTGTTTGGGCTTTTTGAGGCCCTCACTAGAGGAATAGATAGTGACAGTTTCACAGAGAGCAGTTGTCATACTGTAAACTACAACAACATGTCTAATTGAGCCACGCAGCTCAATGCCATCCTTTTGCCAAAACCAGCCAGGAACTGCTCGATTGAAGTGTGAGTGGAGACCCGTGTGTGTGTGTGTGTGTGTGGGTGGGTGGCTGTTTGGCTGGCTGTAAGACGAGGCATCCTGGCTGTGATGGAATGCTCCATGGCGAGGTCTGTCATCCTGTTGTGCTCCAGGTAATAGCTGACATTTCTTCATTTGTGCACCTAATTGCTGATTTACACTGCCTCTAATGGCATGTGAAGTCAGATCCAGACTCTGTAATGACCAAGGGAATCTAGCCAGAAGTGTCCAAACGGCTCACTCTCCTTTGCTGTCCCTCCTCCCTTCTCTCTACCTCTCTGTCTCTTCCACTCCTCCCTAGCTGGCTGACATCTTCTTTGCATCCTTTATTTATGCACTCTTTCATCAGTATGGCGTCCTCCTGGCAAAATGCCAAGTCAAATTGTCACTTAAGATCAGAGATGAGTTTATCTCTCTCTCACTCACTTTTGCCCCCTCCCCCCAACCACCCCTCTTTCTTTTCCCCCTTCTCTTTTTTTTTGGCTGTCTTCACATCTTCCCAATCCCTTCATGGGATGACTTGTGCAGTCCCTGCATACAGAGGCTAACAAACGGTTTAGAGATCAGTTGACTGGAAAGAATGGAAAGCAGGCTGGCGGAAAGCGAGTCAATGGCTCGGCTTAAACTGACACGAAGCAGAATCACATTGTACACCATTTTCTCCCTGCATTTAGTAAGGATTATGAATTTTGGAAATAGGACACAATATGTTTTGTTTATGATTAGGGAAGCAAAGCAATACAAAATGAATATTTTCCCTATGAAATGCATCCCAATCAGTAACACAATATAGTGACAACATTACTGCCTGGTACCATCTTTCTTTATTTTATGTGGTTATGAGGTGGAGACAAAGAGATGGAGGGAGGGATCAACCATTTATTGCAGCATAAGGCCCAAGTCATTTCCTGGAAATGAACACACACTGGGGTGTGATATATGGGATCCCCTCTTCCATGTAACGGCAATCTAAGTGTCCTTTATGATTTCATTCAAAATCCCTCGTCCTTGTGTGGTGCAACTAAACACATTAAGGAAAAATGACGGATGGTCCCTGTGAGTATAAGGAAAGCGGGTGGAGGATACAATATGTATTCTCCACCTGCCGGGTGGGGGTTTGGAGAGTTCCTATTAATTACAGTGAAAGGAATTCGCCCCGCTGCATTATGAGCGCTGCCATGCTCGCATGCATGTGCATGTGTGTGTGTGTGTGTGTGAGTGTGTGATGGCTCAAGTGTCCCATTGTGGCATGCCAGTGTTGTACTAAACGAAGCTGACTTTAATGGCTGCCTTAATGAAATGCTTGGGCCCTAATTAAGCCCTCTCCACATTTCTGGGGACAAGCTAGCTTCAGTCTCTGTCTCCCCAAAGGCCTGTTCCATCGCTTCCTCTAGTACATGTTGCCTTGACATCTAAGAGCTTTCTCTAATGGTTAAATTGTGTCTGGAATGTATCTTTGTCAGTGCCAACATATGCTCGAGCAGCAAAGCTTAAATAACACAAAGTCCACTGTCAGCTTCTTTCTTCTTGCAGCGCACAAGCACTAAACCACGTGTCCGATTTGTTTTGTTCATCAGAGACCTCTCTTTACGCTGCATTATGCGACATGAGGGGCTTTAAAATAGCAGCGAACAACTATTTGCTATGTGAAGATATGATGGAGTAATGTCTACATGAGCAGAGAATGAAGTCGCTCTCGCTCCTGAGCTTCTCCTTGCTTTGTGTAAATGGCCCGGCCGGTCGCACGTCCTTCTGGGGAATGTTCGTGCGCGTGAGCGTGCCCTACTGGTTAGCTCACTGCCGCCGCCTTCCACTGCGCTCATACAGCATCTCCAGCTACTAATGCGGAAACGTAGCGGCAACCCTCCGATTCCCCCCCTCAGGTAAACACAGCAAGCTCTTACAGAGCTTTCAGCATCTTTAATGAAGAATATCATATCATTGTATGGAGTAATGTTAGGCTTGGTAATTCCTACTTCTCTTTGCCGCACATGCTCAACTAAAACTCTGTTGTAAAACAGCAGGCTGAGCTATTTGTTTGTGTTTTAGAATTCGCAACATGTCTGTCTGTGACTCATGTTTTCAACCTTTTGCCAAGGTAATGACTTTCCTAAACATAACACCATGAATATGAGAAGCATGTAGGGTGAGCTGACCTCCTCGGTGTTCTTTAGCAATGTGACACAGTGTGGTGGCTTCCAGACAAAGTGACTCTTTGAAATATTCAAGGTTTTGGACATGCTCACTCCATGCAGTGATTGATGGTCCCAAAGACGTAGCTATGTCATCTTTTCATCTTCCTCATAGACCCACAGGAAAGCAATCATTCTCCACCGTTCACATACAGTACACACTCTACACCTACTGTATGATGGCGTAATAATTGCAAGAATGTTTTGCTGATGTATGGGCCAATCTCTGTTTTTTTCCCCTCATATTTAATTGCCAGCCATGACCTTCAGCTGTGTTTAGATGCAAAGCAAACATTTGATGAAAAACCGTCTATCTCGACGGCATCATTTCCACTCCTCTCCCCTCGCTTTCGGTTTGCTTGCTTTAATCATGTTTCCCTGCTAGCTGTCACAAGTATATAATGAGTAGACTCAATGCTTCTTTGATTTGCAAGGCCTTAGCCGGGTCACATCTCAATTGGCACAGACAAGAAAAAAAATATGCCTATTTGCTGAGGGCTCATTAGGAGCCTTGCAGCGTGAAGACAGGGTCACTGGATGATATGGAGTCTTTTTATTGAAAACCCCTTGATCCTGGAGATCACAAAAAATATGCTCAACCATCATGGCAATAGAGAGGGGAACGATTTCTCCAGATGACAAATTATATGCTTCGGGCTCGGAGAAAGAGAGAGGCAGAGGGTGAATACAGCCATGCAGAGGAGAGAAAGGGGGAGAGGACATAATCTATACCTATGTGACTCCAAAGCCCGCAGATGAAAAGTCACATCATGTCAGACCCGGTTTTGATGCATGCGGCCCACAGATGAGGCAGCTGGCAGATATACTGAGGGTAAGAAGGCTATTCGATCAACATTTCGGAAAGGGATATCAACATCAATGTTTGATAGTGTCCCATGTAGATGAAAAATGCATATAAATCATTCCTATTTCTCAGAGCCAACTGTGAGAGTGAAGACGAGCAGCCATTAGCTAAGCAGAAACACCGTATCTGTGCTTGTCGTGCAGGATAACATTTGTAAACTTCACATCTGCCCTTTTCTGTTCATATATGTTGTTACCATTCATATATTTTATGTTGCCAATGGAATCATATCCCTTATTAAGTTTGCGTTACTCCTCTCAAAAACTCTGGCTTTGAGCAACAGTGGCTGTGCTATGGCTTCCTGTCTGGACTCCCCATGCTAATCTGATTCTCATAAGCACTCAACTCATATTACTTCTCAAACTTGGTTTCTGTCTGCCCTGGTGCAAAACAAACAACTTAAAAATTTTTGTGTGTGTGCACAGATAGAGCATGGTTTATAGGATTTAATTCTGATCAATGAATACACAATAGGCTTCATACTGGAAACATTTGGTGCATCATTAAGCACATCATTCCAACATCATTGGCTCAAAAGAAACACATTGTAATACAATGGGTCGTTGTTTTCTCTTTTTTTTCTGTCCCAGTGCTGCTAATATTGCGCTGTTATTTATTTTCAATTGAAGTGAAACTCAGTTGTGGTTGACTTCTATTTATAATGCTATTTTGGATAATCATCTTCTCTCAAGTTATCACCCTCAGCCTCCATTCTTCTGGCACCACCCGTCCCTCTCATCTCTCTTCCTGCCCGTTCTCTGAATGCCAATTGCATTACCTCGGAGATACAAGGATACCAGCAATAATTATTCAAAGAAATATGCACCTGCAAATTAATGGACAGGCATTATGCATACTGCTCCATCCTGGTAATGTATTTGGAGGTATTTTTAACTCAGGGTAACACCGGCACACAGGTTAGGACCTGCAACCTATTATTCATATTCAGCACTATTTCCGCCAAGGTTAAATGCAGGTATAAAAGAACAAAGTGGTAATAATGGTGTCACTACAAGGGATATATGTTAATGCACACTGTTCATTTCTGTCAGAAACCCCACTTATATACAGCACTCAAGAATTTTCCTATCAGACTTAGCCCTTGGTTTATACATTCTTTTTGTTATTCACAGGGGCTTTGGCAGAAGCAATTTGCAGTTCAGCAGCAAATTGTCCAGTGCTTAAAACTAAACATAAATGGTTTTGGGCAACTTTAATCATATGCATTTGAGCAACCATTAATCAGTAGCATAGAATGGGATTCAAGTCTGGGACTTGAGACTCAAGTCACACTTAAGATGCACACACAGTTACTTGAGACTTGGCTTGAGACTCGTCCTGAAAAAGTTGAGACTCAACTCTGACTCGATATTTGAGACTTCTGAGACTATTCATCAGTCATCATTACATCGTTTTCTGCATTATCGACGCACCTGCCCCAGTGTATGGTAAGTTAATATATTGTAATTTTGTTTGTAGAGATTCTTTCTTCATGATTTTATGATATGTCTGAAGAAAATGTTGATTTCTCCGCTGATTTTCTCAACGGGCTCATCTTTTTCGTCTCTCATTATGTCTTTGCATTTCCTGCATTACGTTACCCAATCACTTGCTAAATAGTTAGCCTCTTGGCATCCATGTTGCCGTTGCTTGGCAGCTGTGTTCTCAAGACTTAACCGCTTGAACGGTAAGCTTTTTGAGTACACCACTTCCCATATCCTAACCACAAGCTCACAAGTTTCATTTGAAGGCAGCAATCATCCGTTGATCACAGATCTCTTCTTTTAATTGGTACCAGTCATGACACCTGCTGTCAACCGCCACATAATCAATCAATCCAGTCATATGTGGGGCGCATATGACCGGAGTGGGGAAAAGCTCTGAAAAGTATGGGTTACAGACAGAGGCAAAGAGAAAGAAATTGAGACATTGGAAGTCAAACAGAGTCAGAGGAAGCTCAGGACTGAAGGTTTGGGTTGTGACATGTTAATTGCTCCTCTGCAGCCAGGTGCAGGAGAGAGTTGTCATCCTGTAGGGTCTAAAACAGCCTTGGAGTCATGGCTCCACTCTTCTTAATTCACAACTGAAGGGTTCTGACACAAACAAACACACGTCTACACAAACACAAACACACACTCACACAAGTACTGTCTGTGGTGGCATGACAGAATCTGATGTTTATCCTCCCAAAGGGCATCACGTCACATCGGCAGTCCAACTCACTCCAACTGATTGCAACAAACCCTCTAACTGAGATGTACTTGCATCCTCACCTTCCAATGCCAGTGTTCATTTCTAGCCATTTTTCGAACAGCAGGTGAGGTGCTTTGTCGGGTATCTGTGCAGGTCGGAGTTTGCGGCCTATAATTCCTGCCCTTCAAAATGTCACTCCTCCCACGGTGGTATTTTCTGACTCCAAGAAATATCAGGATGAAGTACTAGTACTGACTTTTTTTTTTTAAAGCCTGAGACTGGCTACTGGTCATATTTTTCGAATAATAACGATTGCATACGTCGAGTAGAAGCCTCCGGAGGGTGTAAGTAAGACATTGCCACAAAAATCATGTAAGGCAACAGGCGGGAAGTCACACTGTGAAGACTAGCTTTCTAAAGGGCAGACTGTCAGTGCGGGGCAGCCACTCTAATCTCCACTGACCTGACCTTCAATAGCGCAACATTATCTCCATTAGTGTCGACAAAAGCAGCACTCCATTTATGTATGCGGGCACATCCATATTTATATGCCCGTATGTTTGCGTGTGCACCTTATTGTGTTTATATGCCTGTGTGTGTTTTGTGAGAGGCTGGCAGAATTTTCTTGCATTTGGCATTCTGCCCAGCAGTGGGACAAAGGCTCTGACAACTAAGGCAATGGCAGCCAAAGGTAATGGCCAAGGGTAACTCCATGAGTGCTGGAGTCACGAGGCAGTTCAGTGACCAGGCAAAAAGCAAGCGCAGAAGAGCCTGTAAGTGCCCAGTAAAAACGGCAGAGGACCACGACTGCTTCTTGTTGAGAGGGCCCTTAATTGGTTTAGAACCCGTGTCATCACCACTTAGAGTAATTTAAGATATGCCTCCACAACCCAGTAGCCACGCACGCTAAGTGGTGAGAGGGGTGAGGAACCATCCTGGATCATGAACAGGTTTAAATGGAAGATTGTTTGATATAATGAGGTTTAGCTGGTCTCTGGAGAGAACTCAGTGGATGGTACAGTGTTTAAGCTTGCTTTTCATGCTTTGCATTATATCTGTAACGGTCACTATCCCCAACAAGCTCTCAGTAAGGCAAAGGCAGTCCAGGATATATCCAAACTCAAAAACCCATAGTGTTCAAGCTTCTTTCTCTCTCTCTCTCTCCCTAACTCTCTCTTGTGTATGCTGTGCCTTATTACTGCTAAAATGTGATGAGAGGAATTGGCTGTGACCTGACTTTTCCTCTAATGTTAATGAGATACAAAGTGTGAGAGGAACTATTCAGTCACACACTTCCTCGCTGAACACTTCATAGTGGGAGCAACCTTTTATAAAAACTTGTCGGAGTCATTAGTCAACACCCAACTGAGTTAAAAGTGTTTAGGAGGCCAAGTTTTAGGGGAGTGAGGGTATCTCGTGTTTTTTTTATTTTTTTTTAAACAAAATGTTGAACTGCAAAATTGTCTCAAGAAATGCTGATATCAAATTAGAAAAATCATAAAGACTAAAAATATAGAGATAACGTTGGTTGGGAGTTTAGAGGTAGCGTTATGAAGAGTGTGGGGGTTCAAAGCTCTTTCACTACCGGGAGCTGAATTATGGCCCCAGGCAATGCCATCGGCAGAAGAAAGTTCAAGAGGTGGGGAAAAAAAGAGGAGAGGAGTAGTCCTGGGGAAAAAAGGCTTTCTTGGGGCTTCACAGTCTAGTAACCAGGATGCCGAGTTGGATGTGGCAAAATGCCCCAGGGGAGGCCAGGAGCACTGAGAGACGGTAACCTAAGATGAGAGGTACCTGAGCTTCAGCATCAAACCACTCTTGTGATCCACTGAAGACGAGTATATGGCTTTTGTGTTCGCTTACTGATTCCCAACAATGGCCAACAGAAGCATTCCTCACAGTCCGGTCAGGCCAGTCTCACTGGTCGTGACTGGCACCAGTCAAGAAGTGTGAATTTAGGTCTTTTAAGTCTTTGCTGCCTTTGAAAATGTATTATATTTTGGTCTATGGATTAAAATGAGGAAGATTTATACCATCTGTTGGAGGCAGAACATTTCCTGAAAATGTGTTTGACTAAGGTGAAGGGTCCCACTCTTCTCTTGAGTATGGTGTATTTATTTCCATGTTTGATAAACAACTTTTTATATAAATGGATCTGTTTAGAATACTATGTGATTCTAAAGAGAAAATTATAAAAGTAAGGGGAGCATTTTCAATTACTTTTTAGGCTTTTTGCCCACAGAGTTTCTGGCAAAGCTTTCCTATCATTACCCCCCCATTTATATTACTGCCTTAAGTCCCCTAAATCCTACGACTACTGCATCTCACACAGCTGTGCACTTTTATGGCATTTGCTAATGTACTGTAAATGACATAAAATATGATAAGCTTAGTTTTCTGCCAGCCCTTGCTTTATATCATTTTTTACACCATTATGAATCCCCATTTATTTATTTGATGGCAGGTGTGATTTTATGTCCTCTCCATGGCTGTAAAGTGCTACTTTGAAATGCAAATGAAGCTTTGATTGAGAGAATTTCACGGGAAGGGTGTTGTGTATGGGGTGGTAGTGTGAAATCAAGTCCAAGGGGAGATGTTTTGTGGTCCCATTTGGGGCTTGGTGATGTATTACTGAAGAACCACACGGACTAGTAGAGGACGCTCTAGGACACGCTGTTGAGCTCCTAACTCAAGTATCCATGACGTACAGACTTTGCAGGCCATCATCTCTTTTGTGTTCTCATCGTAAACAACACCTCTTATAAAAGCCGAGATCCAACCACACTACAACTTTCCGCCATTTTTCACAACGTTAAAGACATTGCTTACAGCGTTCTGAAAATAATATTTTTTTGAACCTTTTAAGGGTAGATTTCAAAGAAAGGATTCGAGACTACAAATGAAATTACAGAATGGAGTGTCCGCTTATTGCCTTATATGCACTTAAAGGTAGAGTGTATACTTGAAAGGTAATGGCTTTCTGCAGTCAAGTATTATGGTGGTTCCCACAGTGAAATGGATCTTTACTCCTGTCTTGACAGAGTCCTCTTAGTGAAGGTGTGGCATAATGTAGCTCCGACTCAGGCCTCTTATCTTGTGTCAGTGGATTCTTGCACACCTTGATAAAGCCTCCTTTTCCTCCCTTGTCTTGTAACAACATTCCACTCTGTCTGACAGGTACTGTAGCCAGCAGGAGTCTGCTTCTCATCTCTACACACACACACACACACACACACACACACACACACACACACACACACACACACACACACACACACACGCATGGCTTTCTCCACTTTTTCCAAAAAGCTTTTTTTCCCACTAATGTAGCAGAAATCGCTCGCAGCAATGGACATGCATTTGGTTAAATCCAAAATGTATAACACTCATCCTCATCACCTGCGTTTATATGTAGAGCTGCTGACTCCTTACAACCGGCTAACCGAACCGCTTGACCGAAATAATCTCTAATGGAAGAACGGAGGTTTTCATTAAAGCCGTGTTATTATGAATTTAAATCAGAAAATCAAACCTGGAATGAGTTCTAACTCACACAAGCTCCACCCTCAACCTATGGGTAACACTCTCCTCCAATCACGAGCACGCGTTCGCCTACTGAAATTTTGCATAAGCGTAGCTGGCCAATCAGGACGTTTGTTGCTGCGATGAGAGCAGCGACGAGACAGTGTCGAGGGAGAACATCTGAGCCCTTCCTTTGATCTGTTTCAGTCACCTTCTCCTGAGCATTAACTATCTCGGTAAGTTGTTGAATGTTGTGTGTTGGTATTTCTGACACATGCAGCCTATTTATTCCTTTTAGATAGTTACTTCAATTAGGCAGCATGTGACGAATGCATGAGAACAAAACGAGTTGTAAAGAGTCTGAAGTGTAGTAGCACAACTTTGGCTTAACACCAAGTAAGAAATGGTGTTACTCTTATCTGCTTTCACTCTCTGCAGAAAAAGGCAGACAGCCTGGGAAGTTACATTAATCCTATTTTAATGCCACATTTACAAGATAAAATAAATTAAGAGATCAGACGACCTAAAACTATAACTGACTTTTACACAACACTCATATAAACACGAATGGGAATACAAGCAAATGTAGTCATTTCCATTTCTAATACAACATAACATTGTAATTGCAGTGCTCTTGACAAAAGAGAAGGCAGCGATTCTTATTGCAACATTTATGAGCATTTATGGTAAAGGCAGAATGTCTGAGTTGCCTGTAATGGCCATGGCTGAGCCACTGACGTTGTGATTTAACCTGGCACTTTGGCAGTGGTGAGCCGCTCTTCCAAATCAAGGCTAAGTGGCGGATTCATCAGCGCCCTGTCGAGATAAAACACTCGCCCGGCGGTGACACGGAGATGAGGCCCTGATTGGGACAAATACGTCTCCCTCTGGTGTCAGCTCTCATTCACCGGTCTGAGCGCAGGCAGAAAGAAAGACAAATGTTTTGATTAGGGGTCTCTTTCAATGTCACAGCAGCTAGAGAAGAAGAATGAGACGAGGCTGTCTCCAAGGGAAGCAAATAGTTGAAGACGATGAGAGGAAAATGGATGTCTCCGCTGTATGGAGGGTGGCGAATGGGTTTTTTATGAGTCAGAGAAAGCTCAGCGAGAACATCGCTTTTAATGAGACTGCATTCCTCTTTCCGGAAGACCATTGTGATTTCTACTTGACGATTGTTCAAATTCAGGATGTAATGAATACAATCTTTCAGAAAAGGAACAGCTATGTCAGTTATGAACACTGGTTATGTCAGTTATTCTTAAAGTGGCCAGGGGTTATGGCTACAATGCAGTTAGAGGAGTGTTTCCAAGCCAATGTTAGTGAAAATATCCTGTTTAGTTACTAATTAGTACTGTGATTTGCAATTATTAACACATTGCTTATCCCCTCATCCTAATAGTGTTGTTGTTATCATGGAATTTGATTGTGAGTGAAGCCACACAAGTCTGTGTTGATATATTTCATCACAGATAATTATAAGACCATTAATCAGTGGAAGTGGATAATTATAAATCCATTTCAACTGAAGAAATATGAGCATTAACCGCTGCGTCTCTTGAGAAATTGTAGGAGCAGGGCTCTCATCTCTCTTTCCGTATCAGTCTTTCTACTCTAATCCGTTGAAGCCAACAGGAATTGGCAAATATGTTGAATTATGCCATCTCAGAGAGTGAGAAAATGACAATATTTTCCACTTCTATCTATCTGTCTTCTGTTTATCTATATTGTCTATTTGTCTGTCACTTCACTTTGTGGGTTTCCCCTTAAACTATTTTCATAAACAAATGTAGCCTGGATATAGACATCACCAAATTTACAAGCAATGCATTTATTAACATTAAAAATGTGTAAATAAGGAGACAAAAATATGCATAAAGGGAAGGTGTTCATTAACTAATAATTAGGGGTATTATTAAATATATGAAACATATTATTCTGAAGTTTGGTTATTACCCCAAATCTGGAAAAAGAAATACCTCTTCTGTTTTTCTTTTAAAGCATTAACACTTGTTAGCAACTTCTTTGACTTATTAAAACCTTTACAGGAAGTGGACACCATTCCTAAACCCTCCCCAGCACACAGATACATCCTTTTGGCTTTATTTTCCAAGGGCTTTGATCTATCTCTTGATTTAATCTCACTCAAAGAAAGACCGCTCCAAGTCATGAAAGTCAAGGTACACTTTTATCTTGTCAGCCCTACAAAATATGAGTTATGGCTGGACAAAAGGCAGCTTAATGTGACTTTCTATGCCCGTGACATATCATGTAATGGAAAAATGGGACTCTCTCTCAAAATATATAAAGAAATGCCCTATGGACAAAGGCCTTCTCTACACCGCATCCATCAAATCAGCCACCTGAGTCTGTTTCAAATGCTCATCATTCCTAAATGAACATGATCAATCCCAATGTAGGCTCAGTTTGAACACCTTTGAAGGTCCCTCCCTACACGAACATATTCCCTTTGCAAATCATCAAGTGTCTTCAAATCATACACTCAGTAAACACTCAAGTGTTCATGTGTCAAAGACACAATAGCAATGCTGGCCCTGAGCTCCGAAAACAAACATTCAAACAAACAAACACTCCAGTGACAGACAGCACCGGCGAGGCAGGAGGCGATGAAGTGGTCCGAGTTGAAAAAGAAAGAATGTAATGATGGAGGAGAGAAACAGAAGGTATCCTTCCTTTTCAATCAGGCCCCATCTGAAGCCCCAAACTTCTTCCCTTCTCCTTCTCCTTCACTCATTTGCATCTCTTTTATGTCACTGCTTCCTATTATTTAAATGTATACGCTAAAAAAAGAAAAGTGGTCCAGTTTGCCGAGCGAGCCGCTCCATTTCCCCACACTTTTTTAATCAATACCAGTCAGCAGAGGAGGGTTATGTGGCGTTCAGTCACATTTATGCTAACTAGAATATTTGAACCATTCTCTTTGAACTGTAGTTACCTTGGAAACCAGCCCACAGGAGTTGCTGCTTTATAACAGTAATTACAATCAGCGGTCAGACTAGGTCTTGTATTTCCAGAACAAAGCTCACATACATCACGTAAGTGGACTACTTTGTGTGTTTGATTTCACACTACATCGACTTCTTCAAGGCTGACAAACTTGAAGACCTGTATATATCATTAGATAACTCGCTCTATTTACCCTTAAGTTAAAACATATTATTTTGTTTACTGCTCTGGAGTATTGAAGAGGATAAAAATCCGTTCCTTGGCTCATGATGTCTTGATGACCTTTGGACCCGACGGTATTTGCACTGCCAGAAAAGATGCAGCAAAGAGAGATTTAATAAACTGTTTCTGGCCCCTGATATTTCAGTTTCTGATGTCCATGGAACCACACTTCTTCTGGCTGTATAGCTGATGAAAAAGCGAGTGCCTGCAAGGCCTTCCCGCTTTGCCATTTGTAATTTTTAGAAGTCATCATCGAAGACCATCCGTCTTGATTATGCCTTGGCAACTGTCATGCTCCACTAATGCACAGTCTGAGAGAGGGCATAAATATAATGTATTCCAGCAGCACTGATGTTTATCTTCCCTGCTTCATGAATTTGCATTCTCACAGACAAATATTACTAATAATGGCAGCCATCTCACAACACAGATAGGCTGGGCGTATTATCAGTCCACATACAACAGTGTTTGTTTTACAAGTGGACAGGCAGGAAAAAGGATTTGAACAAGAGGAAGACAGATTGATAGTAATACATGCCTCGTCTAATGAGCTTGATAGAGCTTCATGAAATATTCATTATTGGTAACTATTGTTGTAACATTGCCAGCTGCATCTAAGGGATTACATTTTTATAATTATGAAGTAGCCCATGTAACAAAAGCCTAGCTGCTATAGGAATAGAAATAGGCCATCAAAACCTTGGGGAAAGCAGGTTGGAAGATTTCAAAAGCCAACATCTGACAAAAAAAATAAAATAGATGCCACTATTACAGTGATTATTACATATGTCACCCAGAGCAGAAAGTAAATACCATGGCATACCATTGAGGCTTTGTCAGTCATGTAGTTCCTTCACTCTCTGAAGTTACACTTTCTGTCTTGATCACATGTAATTTCTTCTTTTGAAAACACACTGAAAGCAATTTCTGTCAGAATGACTCATTGCTTCTGAATTGATCAAATTTAATTGAGCAAATTTGATTATAAAACCTAGTTTATTGAAGTGTGACGTTCAGTGGCCACGACTTGTATTGTAGTTAGCTGTTCTCCTATATTTCTTGTCACACATTTGTAGTAATGGTGCAAATTGGGCTCGCTTGGTTTTTCTGCCTCCTGGCTGGCGTTAGCTGTGGTCAGAGGCATTATGTTTTCAGGTTGTCTGTCCACCTGTATGTACTTGTGAACGCAATATATCAGGAACCCCCTGAGGGGAATTTTTTTCAAATGTGGCAACTATACTCATGGATGAGGTGACAATAATTTGGAGTTCAAAGGTCACCATCACTGTGATGTCACATCTGTCCCATTCTTGTGAACCTCCAGTTTCTATCTCAGGAACCCCTTGAGCAAACTCCACCTGGACTCAAGGTTGAACATATTCTGGTGGTCAAGGTCACTGTGGCCTCATAATACAGGCTTTTGGCCATAACTCAATAATGCATATGCAAATAATGACAGTTTCACACAAATGTCTAATCGGATTAAATGATGAAGTGATGACACTTTGGATTGACATGAATGTAAACTACAACATAATTGTTTGGCGGAGGCATACAACAGCAAGATGTAATTCTAGTTTCAAATTTGTCAAAATCCTTTTTCAGAAATTTTGCAGAATGCATTTATCACCAATCTAAAACTGACTTTCACCAACATGGATTCATATAACCACGGGCAAGACAAAAGTCATTTTTTCGTGTTTTTTTATGGATTGATGAATCTCACAGCTGCATGCTTCACTGACAGTGTCAAATTAATGATCATGCTGCAGATAATTGAATTGCACAAATCATGGCCAGTAGACCTATGGTGAGAATGAGAGAATGCATGCTGGAGTTGTGGGCTTGTGGCTAATCAGTGTGTGGTGACGGAGGACAAGAATGTGTGTCACTGCTTCAGAGGAGTAGCAGCTCCGTTGGAGAGATGGATAGCAGGCTGTGCATTGCAACAGGCAAGTTGCAGTTGCAGTTAAAATAAGGTAATCCATATTGTAGGAGATGTGTGTTTTTATTGACCTATAGGCTCCTTTTACAAGAGTTAAGTAATAATTTAAAAGGCTTGGGAAAGGCTAAAAAAAGACTCCGTACATGTGCTTGGAAGACGAATGTTTCTGTTCGTTCTGGTTCAAACAAATGGACTAGCAGGGGTCCTGCAGGGTGAGTGGGTGTTTTTTTCATTTGACTCATATGTCCTGGTGGTCATTGCAATTGGATCTATAAGAATAACTTGATTTAGTCTCTAAAATCTAACCTTTATCAAAAGCAAAGCACCAGTAGATTCAAAGAAGATAAAAAATCCCCCTTCCCCCTACATCCACCTGTTTCTCACCTCAATACCTCCACTTATAGAAAACTGAAATCTACCAGCAGTAATGCCATAAAAAACAAACCGTGGTCATTGACTACCAAACCACAATACATAATGACCAACTCACCCACTCCTCCATATTCTGAAGCCATCCTGTGCTTCTAAATTGCTGGTATAAAATGCCCAGGCCAGAGGGGTAATAGTTTTTGATAATGATCCTGGGCTAAGCTTTGGTGCTGTGTGGCCACATGCCGCACATACAGCATGCTGATTATTTCTCTGAAGTGGCCTGGATGTGTGTCCGCAACGGTAATTTCCAGGCCTGATTGGCATAGAGCGATGAAATTGGGGGCAGTTAGCTCTGAGGGGAAAATAGTGCTGGAGTGTGTGGAAATGCAGCAGCCGTCCAATGGTAAACAAATTATCTGAAGTGAAATGACAACATTAGGCAATGCAAAGTGCCGGTCCACATTATGATTATGGCTCCATGCACTGTCTTTAACTACCTGCTTTTCCCCCCCATTTGAAACAACTGGGCAGGCCTTATCAACAATCTCTGGCCTCACCTTAAATGCAGGGCATTCAATCAAACTGAGCATCTATGATTTGATACACATACATATAGTCAATAAGGGTAATGTATACAAAGGGGGTTCACACTTACTTGAATATATAACAGATAAAGATATAAAGATATGTGGATATAGACAAAGTAAACATGTTTCTTATATTTTGTATCTGCATTTGAAAGTGGATGATTTATAGACGAGCTTTGAGCTCTTTGCTCTGTGCTTAACAAGATGCTGAGATGCTTATTTTTTTCCATCTAACACGCTGACCTTGATTTTAAAGTATGTTATTACATTGTCAAAATCTTCAGTGTGTCTTTAAGTAAAAGGTGTCTTTTAGATAACGGGTGGATTAGCCCCTATGAAAGATTTCAGCAAAAGCACAATGCTCAATTTAACAAATCCAAAGAGCTGAAGTGAAACATTTCTCTGTTATTGTCGCTAATCTTCCAAGACAATACATGGAAACAAACTAAGTTGTTCACTTTTTTTATCATCTGAGGTTCTATTCATAGTACAGATTTGGCTGTCGCCAAGTGAGAAAACCCACTGTTTTGTAGAGGCTGTTGTCTGACAAACAAAAGGTGTCTCTCTCAACTTTGTGTGCCCACACATTTACAGAGCCTTACCGTAAATGTTTTGGCCCATTGGGTTCACAGCAAATTGACATGCCTCGACTGTTTTTCATTTTAATATTTAAGTAGTTTTTCTTTTTTTTTCTTTTTAACAAGCTCTTTGGTAAACCCCATTAGGTTTCTTAATAAAGCATTATTAACGTGGATCTCCAGCTCTGCGGGCACCTGAGCACAATTACCCTCCTGCGCTCGTGTTACTGTCAGTGAAAGAGTTTAAAGTGAGGTGGTTAATTCTTAATTAGGCATTTTTGTTATGAAAGAACATTTTCCTGAATAAGTGAGGGGACAGGGACTGTCGTCACGCTGTCGCATGTCATGCTTGCCAGAGAATAAAGAAGAGATAGATTAGGGATGGGCACAGTTTTTTTTTTGCCAACACTGTGATGCCCAGTGAAGGATAAATGTGGCAGATGTGACAGAGATGTATTCGGTACAGAGGGGATGGATGAATGAATGGCACCTTGATGTAAGCGCCAGCCTTCTCAAACACATCACCTCATTTCTTTACTGCTGTGTCCCTAAGAAGACTCAGCCAGGCTTTAAATTGAATGAAGGAGGTCACTTTTTAACTGCTCAAGTGGCAAGCACAAGCTGGTGTCAGTAAAGTCTTTGATTCTTTCAATCAACGGTGTATTTGAATAGCCCTTCTAGAACATCAAACTTCAAATGGCAACAGTACAGATCTTCAGCAAACTTTGCGAAGATAAAACATAATACAGAGGTAGGACCAAGTCCCAATTCAAGATGAGCCCACTTGTGCCATGTGTTCGATCTTATGACATCATCAGGGTGCATTGTTTTTAGACTTTGGAAAGCTCCTTCCAGATACACGGAAGACATTACCTCTTCTCAGGCCGAGTAGTACTTCCCGATCAGAACCTATCTCTGTGTGTGAAACCAGCAGAGTGCCCTTTAAGTCACGCAGCTCAAGTTCAAATAAAGCTACACGTAAAGCCTCACATGTGCGCATTTGTGCGATTGGGTTGGGTACAGTTAAATCATATTTTTAAGGGGGCTGTTTTGGAAATCAGATATTTGTTTACCACAGTTTCAGGGCAAAGTGTGACACAGAATTAGCGCAAACTCCTACAGCAAATGACGCCTCTGTGCAGAAAAGTCATCAAATGTATAAAAAGCCTAAAAATGTTCAAGCTTACACTGCGCGGTTCTCGCCCGGGATGACGCGTATAGCAGCACGACAGGATGCCTGAAAAATAATCTGCAATCTATTTTTTTTTCTTGATAACACATGAGGCGAGGAGTCAAGAGACGCGGGGGCAGGAGTGCGGATATAGGCGGATTCCAGGAAGTACGCAGGCACGTGTGCTGCCAACAGAGACATCCCTCCAATGTTAAATCAATTTCAGCACAGGCTGAACTGTTTGATAATATCAGTCATGACTGAGCAGATACAAGATTCCCTGGCGTTTACATTGTTTTTCCGGAACATGCCAAGAGATCTGTCGAGTAGCTGTCCATATAGTATGTTAGCGTGCTTCATCTGCGTGCTGACTCTGTGGCAGAGTACAGCCGAGATAAGCTCCTCACGTGGGAGCGCAGCCAGGGCTGAACAAAGCTGTCTAGGTTTGAAGGGCAATACATATGGTGAGATGAAGTCTCACCTAGCGAGCATCACCCACGATACACATCGACACTTAAGGGGGCCTGGTTAGCCAGGCAGAAGCTGTTGAGTCTCAAAATGATGAAAAGCTCATTATATGCTTTGAGGTACAGCATTTTTTTTATTTCCTGATGTTGGTGTAGTAATAGATATATATATATATTAAAATGAGGTAGGATTGTGTGTTTCTGTCCGTGTGTGTAATGTGGAGGTACGTGTATGAATGGATATTAAAACTTCAGCTTACATCTCTAACAAGCGATCCATCACAGGGAATTCAGTTCAAGGCTGAAAAAAAAATGACTTGTGGGGATTCTAATGGCATTTTCCAACTAAATTAAAATCAGTTTCTTGTATGACAACAATCCTTTCTCTGGTGTGGTTTGAAATCGTACAACAAAGCTAATCAATTTCCTTGTCTGCAAAAGGATAAGTAATTTCCTTTGAATATGAAACCAAGCATACAAAGAACTGCAGAAGATGACTGCAATGTGATACAAAGATGTTGCGAGATGAAAACACGTTTTCACGGTCTCCGCTGTCTTTGCTCTGCTTATTATTGTAATTCACTACATGTTATTCTTCTATCAGCTCTTTATTTGCATATGATTAACTTAAAAAAAAAATTGTATGAGAGCCCATTTTAGCATAACGGGAATACATGCTCCAGTTCGTCTGTGCTCCTGTGTTTGTGCTGCTGCTCATATCAAGGAGAAAGGAGAAGTTGTTGAAGAAGAAGAAGAAGAAGAAGAAGAAGAAGAAATTCTGATAAAACTTAGAAGTATAAAAATAAGAAATAGCTGCAAACAGTGTGAGAGTAAAAGTGACACTTTTAAGCCTGTGCTGCAGTTTGTGCTCCCGAATCAGACTGTCGTTGTATAAATGCATGTCACAGTGTGTGTGTGTGTGTGTGTGTGTGTGTGTGTGTGTGTGTGTGCGTGTACTCTTTAGTTGATAGGCAACCTGCCAGTGTTTCTAACTACACATCAGTACCACTCTGTACCCTCCACTCTGATCCACAACACTACCCCTCTCAGCCACCACCGTACCCCTTCCCATTAACACACCCTGTGCCTCTAATGGAGTTCACTGCACACCACTTTCCGCCTGAACACGCAGTGGAGGAGTGCAGCTAATAGCAGTTGAGCAGTTGGAATACATGGGTGTGAGCTGGAGTTAATGTATGCCACTAGAGCAGTGTTGGCAGACAAGATCGTGTTATCTGCTGTAGTGTGTAAGAGCCCAGCCCATCTGTACAGTGACATCCTTCATAAATGAACCAAGCTGAGCTGTGACGGCTGTCTCTTAGCCTGCGCTTCAGTCGTGGTGCTGCACTGACACCTCTGATATATGTACAGTATCTTGTCTCCGCATCATGAATAGTAAAAGAATGTGCCACGTCTGTGAATCACCCTTTAGGGTACTTTCAACTCGAGTCTGACAAGAGGCTTGAGTGAAATTGGTGGAAATAGGCATATGGTGCACTTCCCTTAATTTCCCCTTCATCCAACACTTGGCATGATGAAAGCAGGTGTTTGTAAAGCCACGCTTATTCCCATCTTTGATCTTGAATTCCTGATGCCCCCTTCACCTGATTGTGTTGAAATGATGTTCGGATTTAAATGGGTCGGCCCTAACCTTCCCCTTCTTCTTTTGTCACAATAGGGGCGGCGGCCATGTTTTCCCAGCAGCCACAGGACCTGGTGGTGGTGGCAGGCCAGCCTGTGACCTTACCGTGCACCATCCCTGGTTACCATGGCGTTGTCCTATGGATCAAAGATGGCCTGGCGCTGGGAGTTGGCAGAGACCTTGCTGGTAAGTAACAGCATTCATCCCTTTGAGCGTGTCACCCTGCATTTCTCCATCACCCTCAGTTTCCTCTATTAATTACACTCTCTACTATAACTGTCATTTTCAAATGGCCACTTTCTGTTATCTAAAGCCCCCACATGTCAGCATCCTACCCTCTGCCAAATATATCACTGCACAGACAGGAGGGCTCATAATAGTGTGTTACAACAGAAGTATTACATTACAAGCGTTATGAGAAACACCAGTAATTAAATCAGTTAACATGGCTAAAACATAATAAAAAAATGTATTCCTTTCTCTGTGTTAGATGCAGAACTAAAACTCTTATTTTTTGTTTGGCAGAGAAGCACAAAAATCCGAATGAAATGTAAAATCAATAGTGGCACTGGTGCTTCAGGCTGCTAAATGGCTTTTTGAAGAGTAGCTGGCATCCTCTAATTACACTACACCTCATGTATAATTGCCTTAATTGTTTAATTTGGAGTAAAAGTGACTACTGCACTGTCATTTAGGAGCCTGTTGTTCCACCAATCGAGACTTTATGTATATTCATGACCTTGATTCATTTCAAGGAAGCACATCACTCCTCTAAATAAACATTTACAACCTTTGAAGCACTGAGCTATTGAACAGAAAAATCCATGAAAGCGTAGTAGGCATGCATCATTTACTGAAATGATCATTAAGTTCTCCTGAAAAAGAGATCTATTTGAATCTATACACCACTCTATACACAGTAGGGTGCATTATTCTATAAAGGCATGGTCTTTGGTTTAGACCTTTCTAATTTACCTTACATAGAACCCCTGTGTGACCAGCAAAGAAATCTAGAGTATTTGCAAATTACAGCCACAGAATACCCAACTGCTGCCGTTATTAAAACACAAAAGCCTCTTGATCAGGAACGATTAAATCATTATTTCACGTGAAATTGGGATTTCTTCTACCCTCTGACTTTTAATATTCGGAGGCCCTCCCTGTCGCCGAGGTGGTCTGTAATTAAACCTCAGTGGCTGACAGAGCCCCAGTAAAGCCATCCTATTCCCTCTTCAGGTTCTTATCAGGCCCAGGGGAGACTGAGAGGTTGCAGTAAACAATGGTCCCGCAGTCTTCAAGTCTCTTTTGAAGGGAAAAGAGGAAGACAGGGACACTACTTATGATTGCTAGAAATAGGATAAGAGGAAGAGGAAGGACGGAAGAGAGAGCACAGTTTTTAGTTTTTGATTTTGATTTTTATTGATTTTAGGTGGCAACAGACAAGATTTTGCTGTTTCCACTTAAACAAGACGAGACAATCAAGAGGAAATCTCATTTCAACAAGGGAAAAAGACAGAGGGAGGAATAGAACAGAGAAAACGTAGAATAAAACGCTGAGAACTATGGGTCACGATAGCCAAGGGGACTACAGTAGATCGACCTTTAACAACACATCTGTGAAGAGTTTGGCAGTCATGGACAAGATGCAGTAGTCCTTCTCCACAACCATTTCCTTATTATTATTTGACTGAATAATCAGGGCCAAGATGTAGAGTTGAAGTGATCTTTCTCTTTTAAATTGTTTAAAAAATGCACTGGGTTTTGTATGAGGAGGAATAGCTGCCTGCCTGTAGAAGATAGTTCGCTAAAATCAAAAGTATGATACGGACAGAGGGCTGAGTGCCTTCTATTGAGACGAATGACACTCTTTCCAAATAAAGAGCTCCACAGCTGTTCTTTTTATCACTCCTGCCTACATAAACAAGCAATGCAGGCGGTAGTAAAAGAGTGATGGTACATCCACTGCAACATGTACACAATGAAAGGAAAGTGGCAGCTGTATACATAAAAAGTGCGACGAATCAAATGTTGCATGGAGCATTTCAATAATATAGGTCTGCTCGGCTATTCATAGAAAGAAGCTGCGTCGGCAATGGTGTTCTCCGCCTGGGACCTGTTTCCATTCACAGGAGCAGTGATTAAACCGAGAGGAGTCTTTCACCAGTCAGTGCAAGAAATCATGGCACAAAAGCCAATGATTCCTATCTGTCCCTGAATTTCAAATTCATTCCCTCTGGTGTCACTCGTTTCCACTCGAATTAAATAGAAGCAAGGTAGCCCCATAACCACTCAGAACACACCAATCAATGTCATGAATATGCATGACAGAGAATGTATCTGCTACGCATGAGGATGGGGACAACAGACAAAGCAGCTGTAAGTCAATTCTCCTGGGCAAACAGTAAAGAGAGAGGAGGAAGTGTTTGTATACATTAAGACATGCACTTGGGATTGAGGAGGATGAGTTATTGAAATGACAAGCTGACAGAACTTCAACAGCAAGCAGGTGATACTGTTGCCTCTCGTCAGAGCGAATTGAACACTGGTCACCTGTTCACAGCTGCAGCTAAACTATTTCCATCCCCTGGTGGTTACACTGTGTGAAACATGTTCTAGGTGAATGCGATAAATCATTAGGCCACGCCTCAAGTGTCTGTATACTCACATGCACACACAGACATGCACGTGCACCATTGATTGCGCCTCAAGACAAATCCATTCCCCTCTGATGGATTCATTACTCCTTAATGGGCCTATTTTACATTGTTTGCTTTGGGTAACACATTGTGTCTTTGAAATTTGCTGAGACCTGCGATCAATGGCCCTTTAGAGGTACACATCACATGTGCAGAGGTGATCAGTCTTCATATGTGTGCCAGTATAATTTAAGTGATATTGACAAAGAGTGTGATCGAGGTGCTTATAAGATGACACAAACACATTAGAGTACATTTCTATTGTTCGGAAATGAGATTATGATATTCTTATCACTACTATCCAACAGAAATGCAAATTACTTTTCCTTTTGGATCCAGCTAATGCACAGAGATGAGACTGGAACAGAGCCATATCCTCACACAGCAAAATTATTCTTAGTTTGCCAGAGGCACAGATGAGGTAATTGGCCAGATCATCTGTTTGTGTAAAAGAAATTTACATGGCTTATATTGCAACAATTAAAACAAGCAAAACAAAAGTGCATTCTGTTTCTGGGGTGGGTACAAACTTGTTCAGTGGACTGGAGTCAACTCAAGGTCACGTCATCCAGAACGTGCAATAATCATTACCCTTGTGATCTGAAATGACATTATTGCTCTGAATCTCCTCAATGAACATAAAATAGAAGCAAAATGGTTCCCTGGGTGACCTTGTGCACATTATGATTCGTCCTCTATTTTAGGCATTATCCTCAGCATGAAAAAGCTATTTTTCAGCCAATGGTTATTAATGTCATTAATAGAAGCTTTTAGTTGTTATCCGGTTTCTATTAACCCCGTTACATTTACAACCAGTGTTGCTGAAAGCCGTGCCACCTCTCAGTGGAGGACACATTGTGGCAAGTATTGTAACATTTAAAGAAAGGAGAGATTGTATAGTGTGGGTTACTAGTTTTCCTACAAAACATCCACTGGTGCAACTTGCTATGCTCATTCTTTAGTTGAATTGCCACTAATTTTGCATACACAGTTTATCTTCTCCCCAGCTTTAATGTTTATGTTAAGGCTTTCTTTTGTCCTTCGTCCTCCCACTGTATAGACCCTTAAGATTAAAGGCTACACGTAGGAGGATGAAATGTAGAGTGGCTTAATCGGCTGTAACTCACCCCACCAGCATAAAATGAGGCCCACTTCACGCTCTATTACAGGCAACGGGATTCAATGAAGCAATAGTCAGTAATTGGACTTTGAGCATATGATGGGTTTTTGCAGTAGACAAATTCAAGGATTTAAAAGCTGCCCAGTCCGTTCCTTTTGGGCACTAAAACGTATTACCAGCCTGTAAAACCTTTACAGTGAAAGACTGGAGTGTTTGGGGATCTCTGAAGTGAACATGAGTCATAGCTGTTACTGGGAAATCAATATTTTCCTCCCCAACATTTGTTGGCAATGACCCGACAGTTGGATGGATACTGACAGACTTTCTGGAAAAGAAATGACAAGTCGGTTGAGTCTAAAGTGTGGAATTTCTTTTACAAAGCACACAGTTATATTGAGGCTAAGTCTTGCTGTAAAAATCTCAAATATCCACTAGTTTCATCATTGATCAGTTACTGAAGGACCACTAGAGGAATAAGCAATTCTCAGCTGGAAATTGGTGATATATTATGGAGTGCACCTTTTTTTTTAGGAACAGATATTCTCATTTCATTCCACATGCTGTATCACCAATAATTAGAAAGATGGACTGAGAGAAAAAAGAATAGGGATCTTCAGAGACGAGCAATTCTAAAAGCATGAGAAATAACCCATAAAGCTTTCCAGTCAAAGACATTCTTCTTCCTGCTTATTTGCCCTGGTGGGGGGATGCACTCTACAACACACTCTCAATGCATATTTCGACGATAGTTAGGGGGATATCTTTAAAAAACCTTCTCACTTGACTTGTGTAAAATGCCCAGGTCTCTTGGATATTGCTCTGCTTCCTGCCATTATTAAACTATAAATCATTTCACAGAGCAATGCTGAAACAACTCAAACTGTAGCTGTTCCTGTTTACGGCTGCAGTAAAACATCATTTTGCAGAATGCAGCAAACTCCACAGCAGGTCATTAACATTGCCAGGAGTGCTATAAAAACATGTTTTATAGTATTCATGTTTTAATCTTGTAGAAGAATGCTTCGCGAGTGAATTAGCAAATGAACAATCAAAGACTATACTCACCTGTAAAGTAATATGTAATATTCATCTGCTGACAGTTACAATTACAGCAAACTATTGTGTATTTATCTTGCATTTGCCACCAATGTTTCTTTTAGTGGTGTTTCTTTGTTGCTATGAGTGTGCAGAGCTTTAAAATGAGCAATTGAGCCCTATTTTGATTTTGAAGGTGATTAAAATGAACAAACGTGTTTGCCCTGCAGGCTATCCTCGTTACACAGTGATTGGCGACCACGGTTCAGGAGAGCATCATTTGCGAATCCAGCGTGTCGAGCTGATGGATGACTCTGTGTTTGAGTGCCAGGCCGTCCAAGCTGCCATGAGGTCCCGTCCTGCCCGCCTCACCGTGCTGGGTGAGTCTGAATTGAACACACACAGAGCCCAAACAACACCAGTGTTCTCGTGCCAACTGCCCCCGATTGCTGAGTTTCAAAGCAACTCATGGAAAAGGCTTCACTGGTGTCACTGGCTTCTCACTCTCTCATTAGTTTTTAAGTGTTTCATGTTAGTTTCAGAGTGCTTCTGAGGATTTAAGGGGCTTTAGCTCGTATGCGTCATCCCATAAATACTGGGCAGTAGCACTACCAGAGTTCTAGGGGCCCTAGCAAAAGTGGTGCTTCACAACAATAAAAGTATACAGTACGTGTCCTTGTTCACTTCCCAATTACACAGAAAGTATGAATATAGGTACACGTTCAACAAAGGGGTTCACCTGCGGTCTTACTCAAAACATGATCAAATATCTGCAGTAAAGCCTGAGAACAAATGAGATATTTTCTATTAAAACCATCAGAAAGGAATTAAATCAGTGCTAATGTTTCCCATTTGGCAGACTGTGTCAATATGACTAAGCTTTACAGACCCTTACATTTCCACTTTAATTTCCTTCCTCTGCATGCAGCCTCCATTTTCTATTATTACTACAAGCTTGAGAGGTTACTGGTTCTTAATTAAACTTTATTGGGTTATCATTCAGCAAGGCCATTTCTGCCTTATTGGGTGACACCAGTGCAATCGCTGGCTCAAGTCTTTCTTGGGCCCTTCAAGCCTCCTGCTGCTTCCTCTCTCTTGCTGCCTCTCACAACCTCCCTCACTGGAGGATCGCTGGAATGATAGCGAGAGTCAATGACAGAGAAAACGAGAACAAGGGAGAAAGAATAAGGGGAAGAAAGTGTGGAGGGAGAGAGGGGCGCCTGCCATGCAGTATCCCCGCCACAAGCGACTGATCCGCCTTATTGATCCAGCCTAATGAAAAGTGAAACTAACGATTTGTAGGGGAGCAGGCAGCAGGAGTGAAAAGAGAGAGGGGAAGACAAATTGCAGCAAAACGTTGCGCTGGCTGCCAAGCCCCCTGCAAATGGATATGAGTGAATAATTATGGATACTTCTCGAGCTGAAAAAGCTACTGCACTTTCTTTTCTTCCACTACTGTCCTCGGTTCACTAATTGTTCAAATCTGTCAAAGTTTAGCTGCTCTGTGCTTTCCACAAAAACTTTGTCATTTGATCATCATGAGAGAAGAATTGTTTCTGTTGATTATTTCTATGTTTTAGCCAGGTCATTGTCAATGTTTTTGATCAATTCCGCCATTAATCTAAGACCAATTTAGGAGATTTTATGTTTCACAATATGACTAAACATCATATTGAATGCCAATTTGTCTCGGCTTCAAACAATCCTTGGGACTTTTCTTATATGTATGAAACTGCCATTTCACTTCTTTCATGTTGGAACAGCTGTCATACACAGCAGATGCAAATAATTCAGTTTTTTGCCTTAATCCCCTTGACACTGTGCCTTCGTGATTTGGCAAGCCCCACGCTTACTACTCACAGTAATTAAAACAAAGAAACAAATTGTTTGCAAATGCTTGACTTTGGAATGCAAGCGACAAACGGCGGCAGGAAGTGCAGCAGTTGACCCTACTCTATTTAAATAACCAATCAGCAATGAGAACGGGTAAGCCTTTATTACCTATTTGTCTGATTGAGGGTGAGAGAGTTTATCATTCCCCTCTTTGAGCCCAAATAGAAGGTGTTTGTTTAATCCCCTGCTGAGCTAGCTGACTCCTGTGAATGCACTGCCAGGGAGAACTGCAGGGTGACACACACACAAGGTAATGGAGGAAATATATGCAAGGCCTGTGTCACTGCAAACTCCAAGCTGTCAATTACTTGCCAGTGGTGACAGAGTGTGTCTATCGACTTGGAAGACAGCTACGGCCCCACACACCTACGTGCACACACACGCACACACACACACACGCAAACACAAATACATAGGCATATACACAATATGCTTATACACACACACACGCTGACTGCCTTCTTTGAGCTGACAGCAGAATAAATCTAAAACTCTCCCCTCCATCTTTCATAACTCAATATCAGCCCAAACTCCTCCATGTGCCATACAAGAGGAACTTCTCTCCTCTTGACTTTGATAGGCTCGGAAATAACATAACATAAATATTTACTAGCACATAGAGAAACCCCTTCATCACTGCCAAAGAACACACACTCTGCTTTTCCTTTCACTGATTGGCTGATTTCGTCCTTGAGAGACAAACAGTTGGGTTGAGCCAGAGATGAAGCAGCAGTGACATCACCTGACCAGCCCCATTTACAAGAAAGTGTGTAATATAAGGCAAAAACCTTTGTTTTGCTTCCATTCATTCAGGCCAATACCTCAAGTGCAGAAGCGATGCGATTGAAGAGGAAAACACTGACAACGTCAACATTTATAAACAATCATGAAGTTCCTTCATTAAAAAAGCTCCGGGAGCAAAATGGATGTTGAACTTCACCCTTCCTAGCGTTTGCACGGCCTGCCGGCTTACCCTCAGACGCCGAAGGAGAACCAAGGTCTTGTGAATTAGTCATGAAGGAAGGGAATGGAGGGTTTTGGGTCCAAAAAGACCCCTGAGGCTAATTATATCCCTTGCAGCAAGTTGGCACTGCTCCAGACCCTTGCTCTAATCTTTCTACCGTAGGTTGGGGACCAGTAGAACAAAGGGAAAGGAGATCACCGTTGTTTGATTAAGGTCTCTGACTGAAAAACTACTTTGTGGTGTTTTTTTTTCTTTGTTTTTTTTTCAACCGGAAGCGTATTTATCTTTTCGACAAAGGGAAATGTGTCATAACGTCAAAATGAAATGTGGTGCCATTTATTGACTCATTGCTGACATTTTAACACATCAGTTTCTGTCTTAGATGTTTTTGTTTCTCTTGTCTCTTGTTTCTTGTCTCGTTCTTTCTCTCACTTTGTCTTTTATTTTCTGTATGACTCACCAAACCATCCCTAGTTAATGCAGAGACATGGGTTTCTTTGATTACTAAATTCTCCTCATTTAAAAAGACCACGTTAAAAGGTTGCACAATTAATGCACAGACGCTTTGTACACTCATGTAATCTCTGTACATTTAAGTTTTAAAATTGCTCATCAGGTATTTACTTTACCAGCGATAAACTCGCAAGATAACAGTGGACTAAGATGACTTGTCACCATCGCACTCATTCTCAAGTCATTACTTTGAGCTTAACTTTTGTCAATTCATCCTGATACTCAAAGCAGTGAGATTATTTTTTTATTAAATAATGACAAGCTTGCACAGGATGTGATTAAGTATTACTTGTCCCACTGTGGTAAGGACAAGCGGGGGTGATCAGCGTTGTTTACTTTCAAAGGCATTTCCATAATTACTGATCTCTTTGTTCCCACTCTGCCCAGAGCAGTGACATAAAGGTCATATTGTAGACAATGCTATTGAGATCAGGCATAAGCTGTGAAATGCTTTAAGAGGTTATCCTTACTTAAAGCAAATATAGAAGGGTAACAACGCTTGAGAACATGTTTCATTAAGAATAATGCATTGCTGTCAGGGTCTGTAGTACCATGTAATGTAGTATTAATTCCACACTGATAAAACATATCCCGCTTTATTCACTTTAAAAAAATGATGGCACATTTTTACATCATTACTATTTATCAAGCAATACTAATCTTTGTATAAACTACTTGTCTTTTTGTCTGAAACAAATACATTTTCAAGTATAATCAAAACAATTGTATCATGTAGATCAAGCAAAACTAGTGTCTTACATTAGTTTTCAAGCCATATTTCAAGCCGTTCAAATCACACACCACATCCCCAGTTTTTTTATTTGGGACACATACTGTTACTGCTCCAACTATTTCAGTTGTTGAGTGGATAAGAGATTTCTCCATCCAAACACATATTCTAGTCGGAGAGAGTAGCCTGGGAATATGTAAACCTTATCTTCCAATCCTTGGCTTTATTACCATCTGAAAGAGCCAAGGCTGATGTGGTCCAATGCATCCCACAACACTCATGGTGTTACTTCATATTGGAACAGAGTAAATATAACAAGATCATTGTTTGTTTTGGGAGTACCTAAGGAAATCGGCTGGTATTAAAAAAAAACACATCCTGTTAACGGAAAAAATGCACAATTCCTTGTGTTTGGAACACATACAGATTGCAAAACTTCAAACTTGATATTTTCATGTAAAGATACAAACTTTATGTTTTATTGTTAATATCCCAGATTTAATTATGCTACATTTACATCAGTTCACAACAATTACATTTAATAAAATAAATGTGGTTTTTTTTCAGAACTGGGGCAGAATGTAGGAAAATGTGCTTTAATTGTGTCTGAAGACATTACAACTGTTAGTGTTTAATTAAGACTTAATTATCACAATACTTATAATGTCAAGAGTACATATGTAGGCACACTTATAGAAAGTGGTCACAAAAAAATTATGTATACACTATAATATTGTTTTAATGCATGTAGTGTCATGTGAGTGGGAAGTAATATATGTGTTGTTCTTTTTCTTCATGAACACTATTGCTGCTGTGAGATGACGGTCTTCCCAGCATGCTATTTAGTTAGCTTTGCATTTCAACCCATATCGGGTTCATTATATTATTACAATGACCTTACAAGGGATGAAATCTGAAAGACTTTCCACAAGATCTTTCGAAATGGCAGGCATTCATAAACACATTATGATGCTGGTCTTCTGACAAACATAATTGATGGCATGCCATTTGAATGAACCATTGTGTGGAAGATATTTGTTTTCCTTTTCCTGCATTGTTAATGTTTTGGACCCACGCTTGAGCAACAAATTCCACGTACACAAAAGCCCAAGGGTATCTTTTGTTATTGCTGTTTCAAATTGCCAAAGCTGAATCAGCCATTTATGTGGCTAAGTCTGAATTCATTATTTCTGAAGGATCACACTGGCATCCTTGTTAGTAATGTCTGTGGACTTTGAGGGCATGGTAAAAAAAAAAAAAAGCTACATTACTGAGGAATTAGAAGTTGTCGTGCTGAAAACAAGACACAGATTTTATTCCACACGTGTGTATTTTGTCCAAAGCGCTGTCCGTGGTGCTAGCCCCGTTCTCCACTGAGAGTGTGTGAGCTGTTTCACTGCTAAGCCAGTGATACTCTTCACAGCGAGTGGGAAATGATGGGTCTGTAATAAGAGACATTATTCACAACTGCTGGCCTGACTCTATAACAATAACTGCAATTTGGCTGTTGTTGTCGTTTCTTGGGGGAAAAAAAGCTTATGCAAAGAAGTGATCTCCTCTGTTGTCTATTCACCTGTGCTATTATTATTTTTGGGGCATGCAGCATTTTATCTAAGTTGAGTCTCAGGGTAGCCTCTGTGGTGGTTGCGTTGTGACAGCTCAGCAGGGCTAGAAGTAAGTTTAGTCAGTCTGCTGTTTAAGGAGTGGTGTTGTTCTATCCCTCTGTATGACTTACATTACCTAGTGGTTAGATGCACATATCTTTGTCTCTTCTTTATCTCATCATTTAGGGGCATAGAAAAGTCATATGCCAAGCCCTCTTACGGAGTGGTGCCATTGAAATTGTGTGTGCACTGTATGACACTCCAAAAAAAAAAAAAAAGAAGCAGAAAGTATAATAGTGTAAGTAACCAATTTGTCTCTTACAAAAGTTAATTTAGGTCTAGCCAAGCATCTCAGTCAGAGTATAAGAGAGAGATAAGGTGTCCTAAATGGCAGTTATTCTCAGAGAAAATATGACTAATGCTTACTGTATATTGCGCTGACTTTTCTGCCATTTAGTCAGAAACACAAGACGGAATGATAACTGCATCTATGATATTGGAGAGCTGCGAACAGGTGCGCTATTATGGTAGACAGACTGTATGTATGATGTTTTATCCTCTCAAAATTTCGACAGGAGGAGAAATGGCACGAATACATCTGTGCTCTGCAAAACAACAACTGTGTACAGGTGCTGAGCTGATTTGAATTCACACTGCACACTGAATGGGCTTGTTTCAGCGAACTGTAATTGTTGTTAGCGAACTAATGATTGGCGTTAAGAAGAATCTGGAGCCACGGGGGCTCATAATATGCAGAACCTTGAAATAAGTGCTTTATTATTTTCAACTGTCTTTTTGAAACTACCCACCCTCACACTCCCTCACACACACACACACACACACACACACACACACACACATAGCTGTATAATGCAACACAGCCGGTTGGTGAGCTGCGATGTCAGCACCCTCCCAATCTGTGGAGAGCAGCTTCCTGGGCTGCACATGGCTGCGCTGTGAAGGAGCAGGCTCTGCACGTTTCTGACAGCTCCGGCATCTCCCCACTCCTCAACCCATCTTCATCCTTCCATCCTTCCATTTTATTTACCACGGCTTATTTGGTGGATCATGCCACCAACACAAACAAAGGATCCGAGATGAGATATACGCACACTTAGATCCATGCAGTGTTTCAATTTATTTGTGCTCTCGGTCTAACAGATCTTCACCAGAGCATATATTGTACATACATCATACGTAGCTTACATACTACACTTATTAAATTCTTAAACTGTGTCTGTGTGCACCCCTGCCTTTGAATCTTATCTTGCTTTCTTTCTCTACCTCCCTTTCTTCCACTTTCTTTCCCATATTTGCCCTCCCAGTTTATTATTGTTCACTATGTTGTAGCACACACATTCCTACAAATACATTCCTTCAAAAACATTTTTTGTTGTGTGTATACATTTTGTACAGTCTGCCGTTCTGTTTATGATTGCCATCTGTGATCCTGTTTGTTACAGTAAAGTGGTTGTGTGTATTCTCTCATTTTCTTTTTCATTCATTCGCTCATCCTCTTTCTTTTCTCTTGTGTGCGTGCGTGTGTGTGTGTGTGTGTGTGTGTGTGTGTACACATGGCTTAGGATCATCTGGCTTTCAAACAGATGTACAGTGACAGGATTTGAAGAGGGCCGGTGATTTGGGCCAGTGAGCCACGCATATTTCCAGCATCCACCTGCGCTGGGTATCCCTCTTCTCTCCCTTTTGCCTTCTTTTGTCTATCTATCACAAACTCTGCAAGCTGTCGCGATGAGGTGACAGGCGGCCCGTGCGAGCATCCCTCTGAAATAGACAGGCAAGTCAGGGAGCTCATTGTTGTTCAGGACACGTCTGCTGAAGCACAGCGCTACAGCAGCTACACATTGCCAGCCTCGCCTCCCCTACACCATCCAGCCTCCTTGTGAGGAGCCCTCAGTCATTCATTCGCCTCCAAATTGCTTTTTCTTCCTTGCTCGCGCTCCTGGAAAGCCGGGGCGCTCGCAGGATTTCATCGGCTGCTTTTGAAAAGTTCCCCCAATATTGGTTTGGCTCGGAAAGCCCAGCAGGTTCACCAGAAGCAACACCTGGTGTTACCAGACTGAAGAGGACTCCTCACCCAAGCTTTCTCTCACATAAAGTCAAGTTTTATGTTTGGGGAATTTTATGTTTGGTGTCTTGGGAATTCATATGTATTAATGAACAAAAGGCAGTTTTACAACCCCCAGGGTTTATTCAGGCCCGTCTTGGAGGTGACGGACTTTGCGCATTGCACTGTTGAGTTAATTACACATCAATATGCCTTGGTCTCATTTATGGATATCTTTGATTATGCAGTAAAATAAAATTATCTCACTGAAGTCCAGGCTTCAGATATGTCTTGCATTGGTAGATTTGCAGAAATACATAAATCTTATCTCAGATTGCGTGAGGTAACGGACCTCCATAAAATGTTAATCGCCTTAAAACAAAACAGTGGAATTACCAATCTTAAGAATTGGGATGGGTTCATTTAAATTGTGATGGACTATTTGGATTTCTCCATCAAACAAGAAAAAATGATAGCTTGGAGCCCACCATTACATCTATGATCCAACGAGGTCATGGGTCAAAGTAACTTTCAAATGATAAAAGTAATGAACTGTCTGTTTCTTCCGGCTATCTTTAAGTCTTTAGTTGAAACCGCACGTTTTAGGTTTTTGATTAATACAGATACGTGATTGATCTGCCTTTAGTTATCTTTGATTTGTATAAAACCTGTAATCACTGAAATGCCTGTGAATGGCGGTGTCTGTGCATATGCATGAATAGAGAGTCCATGTCTGATCACGAAGAATGCAAATTTGGGAAAGTGTTGAAAGAGATTACATTATTATCCCTAAGAAGAAAGTAGTGAGTGGAGCAGGGTTTGCAGTGAGTCAGCCCTGTAATTAAAGAGGAGCGATCAATCTGTACCACTGACCACACTACTTATGCCAAGTCCATGGAATGGCTGCAGTAAAGAGCTAATTTAGAACCATTAGGGACTGCCGAGTTTGCAAACAGCCCAGTAATGATGATGGCTGATTCAAGTTCAAGGCTTGGCCTCTGTATAACTGTCAGACCTGACAGTCATAAGGCAGAATCAGTTGAAGATCTCAGACGAAGAGAAAGAGCTAAATATCTATTTAAATATTTTTTTCCGAGTCGAAAATGTTATTAAATGGGTGTCGGGTTATTGGTCAAACTGTTTCTTCAGCAGACATAAAGGCTTTAACCTGCCGAGAACAAGAGCATAAAATCTTCTTCTTTTACCAGACTATTATGTAATCATGTCTAACTGCCTTTTTGCCTTGGTGAGAGGCTTTTTTACATGTTCTTTAATGATGGTGATTTCAAAAAGATGCCAAGGGCGCACAAGCTGAGAGCCTTGCACATGTGCTAGTTACACAGAAAACAATTCCAGCCCAGACTGTCAGAAAACTGTCTTCACAGTGGCGCCCTCCGCATACAGTAAGACCTCAAACACAATGGAGGACAGAGATACAAAGGTATAGATGCTGGATGGAGGCAGCCGGGCATGTCCGTCTTCTTCCTTGTCTGCTCACCGTCAGTGTCTTGCTGGCAGACAGCCGTCCAAGGGGACCTGACCTGAAAGTGTAACAGTGTTCAGTTTGGTCTGCTTGTGACCTCTCTGTCATGTAGCTCCACTATGCACGTCATCATAAACTCCTCTTGCATCTTACGCTCTGACATCCCTCAATGGAAAACGTACAGGTGAATAATAGTAGACAACTGAGACTATAAAGGTCACGCGGTGACTTACTGAAACAGTGCGAGGGTGTAACCTTCCATCCCCGTGCATGAGTGGTGTCACCTTCTGAGGAAACTATTTATAGACACCAGTATGTAATAGTATGTGTATAGGAGGAATGTTTACTTTGAGAGAGAGCAACAAAGCCCCTGTTATCTCTAAGAGTTTCAAGCATTATTGTGGATAAGACGTGGATGTGGTTACATTGACGTGACTCATTGGTTTGTGGATCGTTTCGTCATTTTGGCCATCCCACTCTCGTTTTTTTAAACCACAAGTGACACAAGAGGGTGAAGCTTAGTACAACCGAACACAGAATAAGACATTTTTCGAATGACCAAAATGGTTACAATTAACTTTGGGAAAGACAACACAGTAGGAAAGGGTTAAAGTTGTAAGACCAAAATGTGGACAATACCCATACTGGACAACACCATAGTAGCAACCTGTGAATCACAAGGTTGCCCAGCCTGAAGTATACCCTGCTTTATCGTTTATTTTACACTAAATGGGACCATAATTTACTAAATGAAAATCACACTGTATTGAAGAAGACTTGTAACTAGAAATTGCGACCATAAACTCATGCATAATTTTTTCTTAGACTTCTAAACAACCATACTTCTTTCAGCATCCAGGCCTGCTGGTCATTAGGAAGAATGCAAGTTCAAGGCACTTCCGCATTTGCTTCGCTTGTCAGACTTGGAGGTTGCCGCCTGCTTGTAAGCAATAAGGGGAAAATCACCTCAAGTCAAGCCTGAGACCTATCAGTCACAGACTGTCAGACTATGCTTTCTAATCTTCCCCTCTCCATAAAAACATCCCTTTGTGGCCGCCTTATACCCTTGACATTTAATTAATGCTTCAGTCATGTGTGCAAGAGAGCACTGACAGCATGCCAGTAAACTGGATCTTTGCAATCAACTGTCACAGTGCTATCACTGATCCTCAAATTTTCTTCATTTTCTTCCATTCAGACAAATGGGAGAGCTGTTTGAGATTCCCGGCACATAATGCTTTCACATGCTCCCTCTCTCATTTGCATACCATGCAGTAGCTTTAGTCTTAACATAAGAATAAACTAGTGTGATCTCCTTGACCTTGTTTCCAATGCTGATAAGGGACCAGAAGGTGACCACATTCTCACAAAGATTCCTTCTCAGTTGCCTAGATCAGCACATTGTGTTGTCTGATCTGCAAGTGCTGACCTAAGATTCTTCTACATCTCCCAACCCTTCGCATATTAATGAAGACCAGATGAAAGGGAGCCCGCCAGAATAAACACTGCTTTTCAAACTCAAATGCACAATAGGAACTAGTGAGTGGGGATTTTTTTTTTTTTAATTGCAGATTCACTGTTGCAGTTGGTTAGAGATATTAGTCTGAGTCCAAACTTCACTGCCCCCACACTCGTCTGTATCAGTCTTGGCTCGTTGTAAATGTGTTGTACTGATGGGTATGTTGTCTGATGAATTGGACAAACGTTTCCCATGTTTTCTTTGTCTATATTTTTTGTATTTCGTTTGTCATAAGAGCAACTGTCAAAAATGCCACCCCCATGCACTTATTAACCACAGCACTTGAAGACTAAGATGAGCTTATCTGTGACGAAGTGTGATGTTACAGTAGATGACTCAGTGAGTTGACACTATTCAAGAGACGTGACCATTTGTGCAATAGACCAAAATCTACATCTAATAGTTGCAAACCTTAGGATTTCAGTCCCTGGATGATTTGGGGACACCAGTGGTTACCGTAACAGAAGGAGCGGTTTAATACTACAGCAAACACTCCTTGAGCAGCTACTTTCTCAAAAATTCAGAGACATGGTGCATCTGTTTACAGTGTAACCAAACAAACTCGCATAGTTTGAATAACACATTTTATTAAAAATATTTGCAGCTGTAAGATGGCATATTAAGGCCATTGTAGGTAAACAATAATAAGTATGACGGAGCGGGGAGAGGAAAATAAAAAAAGTTAGATAATAAAGGTAAAGGTGCACACAGGCTTATATATAAAAAGCTGTGTAGAACGTAAATACATTGAGTGGCTATTTCTAAAAAATGCCAACCATAAATAGCATCAATAACACAGTTTGTTTGATGAAAGTCTTAAGGTTCTAACTTTAAAGTAAGTACGGTTTTCTAACTCTGAGATCAGACTAGAGTTTTTGTTTGTTAATTTAAAAAAAACATTTTGAGCAAATTAAAACTAAAACTGACTAATGTAAAGTGTTAACAAAATTTCCTGTCAGTAATTTAAATGAATAGTGAGAAACATAGAAGATGTGACACTATGCTCTCCTTTATATCGACCATAAAAGAGCCCCTTTATACTTGTTGTCATCAACAGTATCCCAATTACATCGTCTGTCTTTGCATTCATCTCAGTGCTGTTTGACAGCGTAAATCTAACCCATTATAACCTTCCTTCCAATCATGCTGCTTTTGCAGGGGGATATGGCAGCTGCCTGCAGCCTTTGATTTCGTCTTGTCCCAGATCTGCATTGTAATGAGCACTCAGGTCAATCAATAATTCACTGCAGTTTGAGTTATGAAAAATGAAGAAAAAAAACAGATCAGCTCATGGGTAAAACAGGCATTGAGTGGCATTGAGAGGCACATATAGCTGTTATGATGCTTTCTTCTCGAAGGGAAGAAATGGGGGAGCAAATGCATCTGAGGGGGGTCATACACATGCTGAATCACTTGTAATGCTGACATTTCTGTGTGTATTGTATCTATAGTGGCAGAATCTTATCTGCGTTGAGCGATGGCGGAGTTGATTGTTATTTAGAGAGTCATGCTGTGGCTTGTGCAAAGCCTTTTCGTGCCTCAAACCGCACCATCTACTTTAGTTTCCGAGTAAATACAGAGTAATCTGTTTCTTACTGTGAAGTCATTACCTTCCCTGAATGAACAACCACAGATGTGGTTTTTATTTTCTGAAGAAAAATAATTTGTATAAAAACCCAAATGTTGCCCATTGTTAAGCACTCTTGTTAAATGGGAATTGACTGCGTGATGAGGTTAGGTGCCATGCAGTGAAATCCTTGCAGGTGCCATTTGTTCTTGTCTTATGTGTTTCAGACTTCCTGTATCACAATGTTGTGGAAAAGCAATATGTCAGACTGATAACTGCATGTTAAAACAACAATAATGAAGTCATTACATGCCAATAAGCTATCATTCTGCACTCAGCAAAATGTATGCACATTACATATTGAATGATAACTTAATTACATATCTACATACGTGCACATAGTTTATGTGAATTTGACAATCCGTAGTGGTTTTCTAATAATATGCAAACCATTAATCATCATATTGTTATATTGGCTAATGCCCTCTCTTTCCCTGTGTCTGTATCGTTAGTTCCCCCAGAGGACCCAGTCATCAGTGGAGGGCCGGTGGTGAGCCTAAGGGCGGGTGACCCACTCAATCTGACCTGCCATGCTGACAATGCCAAGCCGGCAGCCTCAATCATCTGGATCCGCAATGGAGAGGTCCTGAATGGGGCCACATACTCCAAGGTAAGCATAGAGGTGTGTGTACATGGTGGCTGTTCTTTCCTTCTCTAGACCAGTGTGTTTTTATTAAATGTATCTGCGATAAGGAATGAAAACACCTGTTACTTTACATTTTTTGCATGTCCTCCTTTGCTGTAAATAACTGCTGCAAAAGTGCCTAACACCCATGAGATGTTTCGGATTGACTGCCTGAGTCATTGGTGGGCGTTTGCCTCAGCATCCAGACTGCTTTTTGAAATGAAGTCCCTTGAAAATCCAGGTTGTGTTTTGATTGCAAAAAAGATGTCTGGCCTTTTTTCCCAGTAAACAAATCAACTCAGACAAGCAGATGGCGAGATCGGGGAACTATCAGTGACTTCACGCTTCTCGCTGGTGTTTTGATCTCCTTCTTCAGTGGCATTTGTCTCTCTTCATGTTCCCAACCTGTTATGAAATCTACATTGTCACTTTTCGTGCTGGAATCTGTCCGAAGTCTGATTCTCACTGACAGATCACATTCCCACTTTTGATGCCATTGCACACAGTCGCCACTGTTCACGCCAGTCTGGGCTGATCTCCTGACCCCGTAAACTCTTGACTGGCATTCACCCTTAAGGCTAATCATGCAATCAACGCTGTCATGTTCTATTTCTATTTAAACAAAGGACCGAAAGAGATCAGGCACTTTAGAGCAGTAACACCTCCCCCGCCTTCCCTCACTCCCTGCGCTGCCTCATCCCATTATCGGCTTTTTTCAAAGAGCAGATAAATGTCATTGATTGGACTTGGGTACGGCACCAGGCCGATTTGAATAAAGCGATTGCTTGAGGTGCCGCTTGCTAATGGTGGGCGGAGAATGCGTTTCCTGTCTTCACTTCCTTCCAGAGCGAAGGCAGATATGAAGACATTCTGTGCTGGTAGCTGATGGATGCTCACATGTCTGCTCAGAACCCAAGTATGTCCCTCTTCCCTCTTATCTCTATTGCCTACCATTAAAAAGCAATGGGTTAGAATAAAGGAAGATGAGTTTTTTTTTTTTTGCGCTCCAAACAGCAGTAGGGGGACATTTTGTAAGCATAATCATCTGCTCTGATGGTCTTCTCATATCCCACAGATCAAGAGGACTAATGAGAGCAGATGTGGTGGAGGATTCACAAAAATGGCTTTCCTGATGGTGTCATATCTAATGATAGTTCTGACCCAAAGATAATTTCCCACTGAGGCCTGCATAAGCTCATCTCTATGACCTCTTAGGAAACTATTTACTGGACCAGTGGTTAAAGAGAGTGTATGATTAAGGCTATCGCTTAGCAAAATGTCTGTTGGTGTTACCATTTGAGAGAGTCATTGAATTTCACAGTTTATCATTAGTGAGGGTAGCTTTCAAAGGACAGAACTTTAGTATATTATGTAGGGTGCTCTCCAAATAAATAAGTGGCAGAAGCTTTTCACTGTAGGGTGAATGGTTCAAATACCAAGACTAGCTGTGAAAATGTGGGCAGAGGAAATTAATGAATAATGTTCTCTCTTCCCTCAAACACTCATCTCCCATCTGCTCCAGTGGAGCTGCTCAGTGGCAAACAGCAAAGGACTGTTTGCAATATGCAGCCTCCGGGTCTGAGCTGTGGTTTGGAGGTGTGCACACTTGCTCTATGATACTTTTGCACTGTAATGGTACGACAAATCATTTGAAAAAACCTGATGCATTCCGCTGCCCCAATCTTCTACATTTTTATTTTCCTGAATGCTCTGGTGGCAAGCTGAGAGGTGGGCAGGAGACTGGGGAGTTATCTCAGTGTTGGGAGGTTTAAAATAAATAAATAAATAATGACATTTTTATGAGCTGTTCTTGCTGGCAAGAGCTTTTTTATTGTATACTTTCTCAGCTGTGCAGTGAAATTGCGTTGCTGTTTAACATCAGATAAAATTCCAAAGGTTTACATGAAGCTGCTACTGTTGATGGATATCATTCTAATTCTCCTCTATTTGTCAACCTCTTTGTCGTACAAGTTTTCAAAGCAGATTATTATTCTATCTCTCAGTTTAATTGTTTTTCCCTCTTCCTTCATAGGAGCTATTTGTGTTAATAGAGCTCTTTATTATAATGTATTCGTCATACCCATTTGAGTAATGGGATGGGGAAATATTTTCTAATGAAGTTACTCAATAAAATCTGAGTTGACATTAAACATGCTAACTTTTATTCATTATGAGATCTATATGATTTCCCCAGCAGTAGAGGATAATATTAAGTCAATAAGCTTTTTACTTCCAACATTAATACAATTCATTGTGCCAGTTTTAAAAGATCTCAAATTATTTAGGCAAGCTAATTAACCTTGTTCATTCAGGATTCAAAATAAAATGTGTGATATGAAATATAGATCACTTCAATAAATAGCTTTGAACAACTGTTGAAATTACCTTTTTATGGTGGATTAAAGTAAACAAAAGAAACCTATTTAACCTCAGTGACCGCGGTAAAAAAAAGCACATTTTCACTTCTGCACAAACAAATTGTACAATGTAAAAGCAATCAACTGTTTTAGCGAAATATCCCTTGTGTCGACCAGAATTTTAAATGGATAATCGAATATAACCCAGAGATACATTTGATATGAAATCAAAGGCATGTTGGATGGGTGAGCGGAATATTAATGATGTATGAATTATTAGCTTTTGCTTACTTGGAAAATTCAGCACGATCCCTGGGGGAGGTTTCTATACATCTCATAAAACATTGCTCAGAATTCATAGTTATATTAAAAAAAAGCTTTATCATGTGCAAATATCTGAAATACATTCATCAAGACATTTCACTCCTTAGAATGATTTATTGGCCTGTAGACATTACAGCCACCTCTAGAAAACATGTATATTACTGTGGAGTAGTAGAATATTCTATCCACTCTATTATTCACAAAAGCTTACCGGATATGGTGAATACATGGTGCGAGGTTTCTAACCTGTTATTTGCTAGTGGTGACTCATAACTCACTCCATTAGCAGTGGAGTGTTTTTTTATTATGTATGTGGATATATTACATTGATTTGTGCATGAGGTTTTTGTATAGCTACCAAATAAAGTTTTTTTCACAGTGAATATATATATATAGTTGAAATACAATTCAGTGTTGCGGTCATTTTGATATGTACTTAATAAGCAAAATGATTTTCAAACTTGAATTCATGGATTTGCAGCACTGTTCAAATAGGTGAGTGGAATAAAGGTTCAGGGTAAACACAGTGAATTAGCTTGGCTGGCAACACATCAAGTGTTATTCAGTAGATAATCCATTTGGTTCAGCTGTATTTTTTAATTAGTAGATAATCCAGATGGATAGGCTTCGTGAGGCCACTGTCTGGTCTTCTACTGACAGGTCACCCTCTTGTTAAATGAACATTGAGCTTGCCAGTTATAGCTTTAGGTAAAGCTAGCTTAGCTATCGATATGTTGTGACAATCTGTCTCAGAATAAAAGCCACAGTGACAAATAAGTATGACACCACAACATGATTCAAAAAGTTGATAATGGCAAAGAGATGGTGTGAATAAGTACAGCCCGAACCAAGACTAAAGCCAGCAAATATTAAACCCACATTTAACAGGTTGTCAAAAAGAGAGTGCCTGTTGGATGTCCTTGTTGCACAGTTTCTGCTAATGTTCACATTAATCAACTTGATAAGCAATAGGTTGGCTTATTGATGTGTTTTTTGTCTCTTTACACTCTTTTGGTCAGATTTCACCTGACCAAAACCTTGAAAAAAAAAAAATATTTCGGTCTCAGTCTTGTTACTTTTTCCATTCCCCCCCTTATAGTTAAAAGTATTGTTCACATAGGCTCCATGCAGTGATATGACAATTTATCAATTTGTAATGTAGCATGGTGCTGCATTCTGTGCAGCAGCCAGCCAACCCCCTTCCTAAGATTAATGGCTTCAGACAAGTCCAGAGCGACGAAGGAAACAATCCTGATTGTGTCAGAAAGGATATTACATTGACATATCCCGCGTCTGACAGCTAGCGTTCTGCTTTAGAAGTGACTCACGCACAACTATGAATTTTATCACATGGTTCCTCACTTTCAAATGGACTTCACAGGAACAAGGATGGCATCTATAATATCCTTATACTTACAAAATACTTATTAATACGCAGAAAAAAAATGAGTTTATCCTCAATCTAATATGACAGACTTTCTACTGTAAGTTAAGAGGTAGCTTTAGGTACTCAAACTATAAAGTGGTTTGATAAAAATATTTATTTTGAAGTGATGCCAGATTTTACAAGTTCAATGACATTATGACGTAATTATATTATTCTGAATGTGGTATGCTTAAGAGAGGGGCACGTAGTTAGATACAGTTTCAGCCTTGTATTAAAGTGGAGAAATGAGAAGATAATTACCACTTTTCTGTACATTGGCAACGAACCTCATTTGACTCTAATGATGAATGGGTATTGATTGTGGTGCTTGAAATATATATGCTGCTTAGCTTTTTTGAACTTTGTGCGAAGACTTAAATATACAGTAATGTACCTTGCTGCGTATCTCAATTTAGTTTATCTCAAACTTTAATCTTGTATTTAAACCTTGGAGAAGTGTTGGTTTGCAGACTAATATATATATATTGTTATAGTATTCAAAATCTTTGGGCGGACTTGGAAGAGAATTTCTGGATTCAGTTGGTTATAATAAAAATCAGCAATATAGTGCATAATTCTCAGCTGAGGGATCGTAGGCCAATGACATTCCACAGGTCCTCAACAGTTGCCCGTAAAAGCAGCCTGCGAGAGTTAACTGTCTGTGCACATTGACCTAAGAGAGCCTCGAACTGACCAGAACATTTGATTATATAGTCCAATGAAAATGTGCATCGTCGCCTCTCATTGGCTCAGTTTTACAACATATGGTTCGGCTAAAGTTTCACATGGCTAGAATCAGCATTCGGATTGGTCACGTCGGTCCATATGCCCTCCTCCAGGCTTTATGGGTCTTGATGTCATCTCTCCCCGCTCACGTAGAGTTCAGCAGAACAACCCCCCTCGAGTGGAGTTGTTTTATTGCTCTTTGTGTTCCTCTAGGAGACTTCAGTATCCATCCCCCTCTCTCTATCTCATTCCATGAATACCTGAACTAAGTCTAAGTAAGAAACTCAATGTGGCTGTCTTCTATGTCACGCATTCTCCTTCCCATAAGGCTCACTATTCCTTATTAATTATCCTTTTTAAGTATTGTAATTTATACATAGACATTCCTTATTTACAAGTGTAAGTCATTTTATTTTATTACAACCTAACAATATATATATATATATATATATATGTGTGTGTTGAGGTGTGATATGAATATTTTTCCTTCAAGTAAAGAAAATATCAATGAAGCAATCCATACATTTCTGAGGCTAATCCAAAGGCAGCAGTGTAGTAAAGCAAGTCCCGTGAGCTCTCCCTGGTCAACAAAGCACTTCTGTTTCTATTTTAAGAAAACGTTTGACGTTTGACTATTGCCAGGGCCTTGTTCTTCAAATACACAAAGCAACAGTGAGCCTCCTTTAAAGAGATGGCAGGGAAATGCATCTTGACTTTGTGGTTGACCACACTGTGCCCCGTTGCCCACGCAATTTGTTCTAGTCGGTGACTTTGTTCTGCCCCGCACTGGTTAACATAGACTCCTAGTGCCTTCCCCAGAGCGTTTTGGGGAGAGGAGTGAGAGCTACTGAGAGCTACCAACCGATTCCAGATGGCTTCCACAATGTAGGGCTCAGAGGATGAGCGCAGAAAAGAAGATTGATTTCCTTTGTGGAGTATGACAAGCCATGCACTAGAGCGCAGCTCTCCAGGCACACAAAAAAGGCAACAAAAAAAAAACATCTCTCCTTTTTTTTTTTTTCTTCATATCAATCAGCTTTGCAGTAAAACTACAGGCTTGCGTGTTCTGAGGGACAACATATGTGTGTATTCGTGAATTTGCTGCTGTTTTGTTGTTGTTTTTCCCACTTTTACACCTTCTCCATCGAAGCGTATCTGGTGAACTGTTTGTTAAATATCTTGTCTCCATTTGTATATCCTTATAACATTTTAGAAGTACAACTTGAATTTGAGCTATTGAGGATACAATCCAATATGTACTTGACTCTAAAATTTGGTTTTGCAGTTTTTGGTGTCTACCTCCCAAAATAGAAATAGTTGGAGATTCTGTTCATTGATTATGAAAAAAATCCAAGGTCCAAGCACAGCAATCGATAAGACCAATCGACCAGCCTTATGGTAAAGCTTTAGAGGCCGAAAACATTTCAACCTTACCACTGCCTGCGACGTTATTGCTGCCTTTACTCAACTTTGCTTTACTCTTTGCAGACCTTGCTTCGGGATGGCAGGAGAGAAAGTACTGTGAGCACGCTCTACCTATCGCCTTCCAACATCGAGACAGGTCAGCAGATCATCTGTAAGGCCTCCAACAAGGCCGTCCCCAACGGCAAGGAGACCAGTGTCACGATTGACATCCAGCGTAAGTGTTCCACTTATCCCGCTCTGTCTCTCTCTTTATTGCTGTCAGTTTCTCTCCCGTCCCTCTCACTCTTCAACTTTTTGTTAGGTGATTGTTTTTTTGAAGTCCCTTAGTTAGCAATCAGTGCAGATGGGGAGGAGAAAAAAAAAGGCATGCTTTACTCAGTATTTGAGGTATTTCTCACATGTAGAGGCGTGAAACTGTCTGCCAGGCATACGTGACTAACACTGTAAACATCTAGGATTCATTTTAGGCACTGATGGATATGTATAATTGGTTTCCATGTTGCTTTCATGCCATGTAGGTGGGTGGATAGATTGATGATGCATTGCTTTTTTTTTGTTCGCTATGATAAAATATCAAAGGTGCTGTCCATGTAAAGTGAACGGGATTGTCTTTTTTGGTTCAACTACCTGCCTGCGGTTGCACTATGCACACTGTCTCCACCTCTTTTATTTCCGTACTCTTGCCATCAATCTTTCTGATGAGAGCATGCACAATTCCCCTCTAAAACAGGCAAAGTAAGCCCAGCGTGTAAAACACATTCAGCCTCAATTGTCAGGGAATCTTTTTTCGATCAAGAACCGTTCACAGTGAGAGAGGGGCTTTGAACAAAGGGATTTTGCATCACTCACAGCCCCTTCAACACCATTACGTATGACTAATAAAGCAGAAAATGCTATTTAGAGAGGCAATATGACTGACGGCTCCATTCTTTTCATTATGTGCACCACAAGAGGCAGGCATGGCAAGAGCGGGCACGGCACGATCAGGCCAACTCAGGCGCGGGAGTGAAAATGATTAACAGTTGCTAGTGTTTGCAACCCTTGCAGTTTGTCCTCGTCATATTTTTTTGTCATGCAGTCAGAGAGGGAAGTCTGCCCACATGTAAACTGATTTGTCACCGTGTATAATGATGTGTCTGTGATAAATGCTCGCCATCATAGCATCATCCTCGCTTCTGAATGTATGATTTAACCCTGAAAAATGAGTGCAGCAGATTTCTAATTAGCATTCCAAAATGTGCTCTTTACACAATTACAACTCCCGACAACATTTTTTCACAGTGTGAGATCAAACTGAGCGACAGCAGAGACTAATTGTCGAGATTCAAGTTGTCTCCCACAAGGCTTAGCCTCGCGTTTCCCTCGCTCCCTCCTTCTCACTCCCCCAGCCCCCTCCTCCGACTTGTCAGGTAAAGTGTTCAGCACAGTTCAGCAGAGCCTCTGGAGTTTGTACCGCTTTCAAATTAAGCTTCTCCTGAAATGAAACGTGCTGTAATTGAACTTTGATTCATTCGTGTTGGGCATCAATTTGCTTAATTTCAACGCCGCCTTATTTGATTACAAGGTTCTGGGCTCAACAACAGCATCCGAAACACTGCATGTTAATTAAACAAAGACAAAGGAATATATACCGTGATTCAGATGTACACGTTATCTGCACTTTTGAACACTGAACTGTAGAGTGTTCTGCAAACACATGCAGCGAACACTAAATACATGTCTACTGTAGAGACATGTCTTTATGTGTTCAGATTTCAGCTGCATTTTACGAGTTGTGTCTTTTCAAGGTTTACAGAGATGAGTCTCCTGTGATTACTCAAATCGATGTCTATCTTTTGCTTTAAATGACGTAAATTTACAATAATAAAATTGTTACAATGTTAGAATTGTGAGATTGGGAATCTGGAAACCACTTATGAATGCATTGTGCATTGCAAAGAAGAAGTGTAGTGAGAGGCAGTCTTTCTGTGACAATACAAACAGGTGCAGGATGAATAAATGATGCAATACCGGCAGGCAGAACAGTAGCAGATTAAACTTGACCTCCTTCTCTTGAAGGACCAGACCACGATGTTCTGGATTGGTCTGGCCTATGCAATTAAGGGCACTGTCGAATGGGGCGGAACAGGGGGTTGGCTTCTGGTGCACCAGCCTCAACGGTTTTCTCAAAAGCCCAGAATCCTTTAGGGTTTTAAAATACCTTCAACTTTGTGTCATTTCCCCTCAGTCTCTCTGACTGGTCAGCTAAACATTCATGTGAACTCTTCTCCAGCATAGTATAACAACAAAAATCCACCAGTTTATGCCTCTTTTTAGGTAGCAGGAGTGAAAATTACTCATCCTCAATATTTGTTGTGGTATAATTTCAGAATGATGAAGACAGTTATTGGATACAAAATAGGATGTATAGGCTCCACAGGATGATCTCTTCCCTTGGTAACTAACAATATCTTTCCAAAATGATGTAGAGATTTTTAGGCATTTTATTATCTCAAGGGACTTGAAAAATAGTGCATAGAGCTGCCGTGAAATAGGAAAAAAAACTCCTTGGCTGAGCATGGCCCAGATCCCCCTATGCTCGGGCTGAGCCCTGAATGCTCACAACGTCTGGCTACGCCCCTGTGAGTTAGGATAACCAAGTGGTAAATATTGATGGAAAGCTGCTGTTGTCATACAGAGAAGGCAGCACACAAAAGCTGTGTCCTAATTCAGCAGCTGGATCGAAATTGTTGTTAACAACACGGCATGCACAAAGCAAACACACCGAAATATGGTTTTGTCAAATCTGCCCCTGACCAAATATTCTGTTGCCCTGATAACTCCACAGCCAAAACACGTGATATAAAGAACACAGTTCTCTTGGAAGACTTGCTTTTAAAAATAAAGAAATCTAATTTAGAAAAAAAAAACAGCTCAATTCCATCAACCAAAATACAAAAATAATACCATGACCCTGTACTGTCATAGCCGATAAAAGAATATATTTCACCAAAAACTAATCATCAGAATCTGTGGTAACAGCATTGTTGCTCACTACTTAAAAACATGATGGGTTCATCTATTGTGAGGCAATAGAAAAAGGCCAGACAAGTGAGCATGGATTACCTCAGGAGGAACAGAACAATGAACCTCTTCTTCTTCTTCTGCCCACTATACTTCTCTCTTATTGAGCCTTTCTCAGAGAAGGTGAAAGCCTTCACGCATCAGGGCAAGAGTTTCTTCAGGTGCTTCCTGTCTAATGTCAGCTTTCAAAATAAATGTAATATTTGACCATGTCTTATTTACAAATATGCTGGGTGTTCCCTCTATTCTACTGCAAGAATCAGGTAAAAGTCAGAATTTAACACTGTTTGAAAATTGTTGGCATGCTTCTCGAAAAAATATTTTGTCAGGCCAGCCCCGATATTAAATATGTTCAGAATGAATTGGTCCTTATAATGTTGTATATCGTCAAATATTATTCAACGTCTCTGTGGCTTCTGTCACACTGAGGTATGTTTGGGTGCTACTTCTTTTTCTACTTAATTCCATTCATGTTTGCATATTTATCACTCAAAATGTAGATGTTCTCATATAACGTAGTAGGTAACATTTCAAGCTTTCATCTGAGAGTGATTATGTAGTTTGGCCATAATTCATGCATATAAGGAAAAGCCCGAGAGAGATGCAATGTTGCTGCATAGTAGTCATGTTTTGTTGATGTGCATTTTCTCCATGTTATGGGATTGTCCAAGGCAGCTTCTGTACATCTAAATTATTAATATATACTTACACTACTCAAAACTAATTGCCATCATCATATAAAGAGCTATGAAACTAGAGTCTAAATTTAATTTTATGTAAATTAATTAATTGACATATATATTTTTTGTTTTTGGTTGCAATTAAAAAAAGGGCAGTTTCAGTTAATAAGAAAAGAAAAACTGAAAAAAAAAGAAAAACTGAAAAAACTATAATACAATGTCATTATCTTGGACGGAGATTGTTGCCAGAACTCTATGACTACATTTTTCACACATATAAAAATAGTCATAATTGGTTGCTATGTTTAAAGCAAATACAAAATGTAATTTAACGTTCCTTCACATGTCACGCACTTACATGTTTTAGTGGTGCTGCAATATGCACCAATCCTGTAAGAAAGATGGAGAGATTAATGGCAGTCTCCGGTGAACGGCTACTCTTCGTCTTAAATAGGACCCTGTTGAGGGCCGGCTACGGTAAGTTGCTGAGGCTAGAGTGCACACTACAACCACTCCTGTCCTTCTAACATCTCATTGAGGTACATGAAAGTCCCTTTGATCCTTGGGTAGAGCTTTTACCCCATTTTTGGTCAGGGGTACGAAGTCAAAAGTGGAAAGTGCGACCTAAGTACTCTTAGGTCCACTGGTCTAAATTAGATTTGCCTTGCTGAGTTATATGAGCCTTCAAGTGTCATTTAATTTACCTTTTCCTAATCATAAGTAGGAAATATGAGTTGACAGCAAACGAATACAAGGTTTAATACCTTGCAAATATTTCTCTGACATTGTGTGTGCTCGCTCTGTCTTGAAGATTTAGATTTAATGGATGCTGATGCTCTGAACTAACTCTCTGTAAGACAGAAAATGAGTTACTGTCTCTAAATGATTGTGTATTCCCTGAAACTGTGGATACTGAGAATTTACACACTCTGAATGAATGCTGGTATTTCTGAATGCATGTCTCTCTGTGTGTAAGTCCCAATATTCAGAATTAATAGTGCCATTTATTTTCCTGCCCAGAGTGTTCAAATTGACCGTATTAGTGAGATAATATTAATGGCATCAAAAGTAATTAAAATCTTCTCAGTCTGTCTGCCCTTCGCAACATTTCGTATTCCGCTCACCTCTAAGCCTAGGTGCCCTTCTTTTTCTCTCTGCTCCATCCTTACAGCAATCCAAATAAGAGTATTCTAAACACAACCCGGCACATAGCTCTATAGCTTAAACCAGCCTAAAATCCTACGCGTTCCACACCGGTATTTTCTTTTATCATCACTTTAATGCCCATGATTTACATCCACCTCAGCATTTTCCTTCCTACAGAAGTGCATACGGAGTTACCTGACCACGGGTTGGACAAATTAGCATCTAAATACAGTATGTACAGGTGATGTTGCCAAAATGAGAGGGATTTAGAGCCAACGGAGGGGATTCAGACCCCTGGATAGACTGCTGAATTCAGTTGTCCATACCAGTCCATTAGCAGACTGTAATTATTTGATAGCTGACGGGTGGCTACCCCCTGATGCTGTTTTCTCCAGCAGCATGACTTAACTTGCATTATGCGTTTTCAACTTTAAACACTAAACTCCACTAGCCCCCGGCACAAAACCACTGCAGGGAAATATGATTCTGATGCCACAGTTTCATTCTACTCATCCTTAAATATATTTCTAGTCCAGCTGCATATCTGCAGAGCATTGCCCCACATAGAAAACACGCTTTCAAACACGTAGTGGGAAATGAATGCGCTAGGGACGAGCAAAGCCAAGGTTCTCCATGTGTTTGCATTGCAAACAAGCTGAGCCATGTGGGGGGAAATTAATGCCATTTGTTGAGACTAATTAATAAAGAACATGCAGATGTGCAACTGGGAAGGATTTGTTTTTGGTTGCAGCAACATGCTCTCCCTGCTTAATCAAGCAGATAATGGCAAATCCAATCCAAGGCAGATGACAGAATTGGAAAGTTAGAGGAAAAGAGTGAAGGATACGGGTGAAAGAAAAGGCTCATAAATTTCTGTACGTGAGATAGCAGAACATCTGCCTTCATTAAACTGAGTAAATTCCTTGATGTTCCACAGTTGAATATCTCATGATCAATATGGTGGACCTCAGGCTCTCAGTCAGTCTGTTCTCCCCTCAAGTATTCCACTCAGCCAGCCACATGACAGTGCCCATATTGCTAACGCTACGTAAACCACGAGTGGATGGCCCACAAACAGCTTCCCCATCCTTCACATGCAGCCGACATTCCTGAAGTTGGGTCCTACCGGAGAACAGCTGTCTACAGTGACCCAGAGAGATTGGAAACAGAGCTTTAAGAAAGGGGAAACAACAATTTATGTTGGCACTATCTCCAGGAAACACAGAGAAGTTGGAAGATTGTTCCAAAAACACCATCTGGTCTCCACTTTGAACTAACTGATCAAAAGCTGTCGGCCAACTAGAATACCGCCCCCACTATTCATCCTGTTGTTTTCATTGGAACTCCAATCAGCCTACCATCCCCGTTTCCCTCTGCTCATCCATCCCTCCCCCCCTCTCTACCCCTCGTTACTACATCTCTTGACGAATCAAAGGAATTAATAATCTTGCATATTGATGTAAGGTTGCATCAAATGCGCTCGCTCAGAAGCTCATGCATTCATACATCAGGGTGGCGAATGGACTTCTTTATGAAGTAGATGTCTGTCATATCTGAAAGGTCAAAGGTTAAAGAAGAGACAGCCCCTGATTCCCACCCAAGGCCTTTGGCAGACTTTTGACAGTTGCTCCCAAGGCTTTGCTTGTGGTTTTTCAAGGAGATACAACTATCCAAGAAATTGCCGGTCTGACATAGAAATAGATGTACAGTCATCATGACACTAGCCCTTGCTGAGCGGGACTAAGGTCTTTTTTTTAAGCCTCAGTCATTTGAAAGGAACATTAATTAGAAGTCGGATTGAAAGCAATGAGAATTTGTGTCTTTAGAAGTATCTTGGCAGGCAGACCAGAGAAAAGGGTTGGAAGGATTGAAAAGTACAGTATAGGAACACTTTTAGTGAGAAAGGCTTGTGAATTAGCCCCTACAATTAGTTTATACGCGCACATGCACACACACACACACACACACACACACACTCTCGCTCTCTTCTTATATCTGCTTCTCTCTGTACTCTCCAGCTTATTTGCTGGATTTTATTACCAGCTCTACCACTATCACATCTGTCATTTTACCCCTTAGGTTCACTCTGCAAACATTTTTGTCCACGCAATTAGCCAGTCGCAATGCTGAAAACAACTACTGTGCTCAAGGCATGGCTAGGTTTTCTGTTTTATTATGACACTCACATGCCCTTTCATATGTACACAACCACCCCCCCTAAAATACATGCAAATACACAGACACATAGAGATGGCTGCTCAGTACCTGGAGAGACCTGCTGGTTCACTGTGGCCTGCAGTCTTCTAGGATTCACCATGTTGTTGTTATCTTTACTGGCCTGGGGAGAGATGGCACAGGTGGAGCTCATGGATTTGAAAGTGGTAGGGTGGTGCATAGGGGTGGGGGGTGGGGGATAACTGTCTAGGAGGGAAATCTGTCTCCTGATGGGGAATTCGGTGCGTGTGAGTAGGGAGGAATATGGCACCTGGACCACCCCCCTCTCTGGGGTTTTGTGGCAGCTGAGCCGGCTCAGAGCATCTGCACAGCCACAGGGTAAAAAGCAGTTTTCCTACACTTCATGCCCACTCACACACATACACACACAGAATCACTCTCCATAACTATACACACTTTTTTTTTGGCTTCATTACAGCGGTGTTTGTGTGCTTCTTTAATTCTGTGTGGATCTCCGTGCCCATCGCTGCTATTCATCCAAATCCAAACACATTCCCCAGTTAGTACATTATTATTATTGAACGCAAAGCAGATAGACTCAGTACACCTTTGAAACAGATGGCTGCACCAGCATCAAACCCAGAACCAGCTATTTCCCTATGCGATTAATCTATTGCCCATGATGCCTTACCAGTATGCCACTGCATCACAAATGGCACAGAGCTATGACGCTGGGGCAGAAACACCAAATTCACACGGATAACATTGCACAAACTATTTTCTGATTGTGCTGAGAATGACATGAGACATACGTATTTGCTAATTGTGCTGCCACAAAGCACCATGTGTTTGACAATGTTTGTTGAAAGCTATGTTATGAAGATAATTGTTTCTTATAGGCAATACTCCATCCACCTGAATTATTCACATTAAAAAAACACTTAAACAACTGCTGGTCAGCTATATGTCAGTTTGATCAATTTTCCCTCGCTGCATTTGAAGGTCCCAACAAACATACATACGAGCCTCCTTTTAGAACAGACTACTTGAAATTCATTCTCAGAGTCTGTGGGGTAAATAACAGTTTGTTTCACAAGGGATGGGATTGATATGGAAATGAGCATGTATCTTCAAAAACAAGCCCACCTTTGTCAATTAGGATAAATTAAGTTGTTTATTTTATTTGCATAATCTGAATGCTTGTTATTCTAAGAACTGTTTTACTGTTTTAATGTACTGTATCAACAAGGTTGTTCGTCGTTTTAATTGCAGTGGCTTGCACCATGGACTATTCACTGTTTTCAAATTGCCATTTACCAAAACTCATTATCAAGTCAAGTTTGCCTTTGATTTTCTCCTTACAATGTTGCTAATGAATATATGAGATTAAAAATAGCATGTCCTCTCCCACACCTATGAAATACACTAGTCATATTCAGCAGCTGGGCATATACCTCCTAGGTAGGTGGAAATAAGATAACAATAGGGCATCAAATTATTCAGGAGTAATTGCCTATTATTTGGGAGAAAATGCTGCCACAAACTGATAAGATGTCACAACTGTTCTAAATGCTGGCACAGTGTGTTGTAAAATTATCTGAATAAAAATAGTTTTTCCTTGTGGTTTTAAGTGAAACATATTTACCGACAGCACTGTATGTGTGGTACAGCTACATAAAAGGCTTTCAAATCACTTTTGGGTCACATGGAGAAAAACAAAACATTTGGAAAATGTAGGTCCCTGATTAAAATTGAGAATGTATTTTGCATGTTGGTGTGTTAGGCTGTTTTCTTTTGAGGTTGCATGTTTTCTAAACTATTTATAAGGTGTCTATTTTGTCTTCTCTGCAAAATAGCTGCTATATTGTTTTTGGATTTTTCTTTTCTCTCTCAGTGAGCCTTAATAAGCCACAGAAAATGTCAAAAACATGGTGTTTGTCTCTGGCATACAGTTCACTACAGGATGTTTGAGGAGGCTGCAATATCTGTAATTGGTTGTCTTTGTGTCTCCATGTTTTTTTTGTAGATCTCCCACTTGTCAATCTCTCAGTGGAGCCTCAGACTGTTCTGGAGGGCAACCTTGTAAAATTCCACTGCTCTGCAAAGGCCAACCCTCCCGTCACACTCTACAGGTGAGATCATAAAAAGAAGTGTTTTGAGAGCACACTCACATGTTGTGAAGGCACAAAACTACAACGACCCTGTAATGTAAAAAATGACTTTAAATGAGGTGTTCCCAGATCAATGTTGCTGGTGGATAATGCATTTTCACATCAGGGTTAGGGGGGCATTAATCATTACCAAGCATCTTCTCATGATGCCATGACACCGTTACAGTTGTGGATGAAGAGCACAAAAACAATGAAACGCTATCATGCTGATAAAATATAATGAAAACGCAGTATACCTCCGAAAATCATTTGGGAAACCGTGTACACGACTTTGTTGCACAGCTGCTTGCTTTGTGGTCATATCATCTCCCTTAAACATTAAATGTCCATCAACATGTTGCAGGAAAGCTGAAAATATAATGTTCATGACATCTTATGAAGCTGTCAAGAGTACAGCTTTTCTGAGATTGGGTTGTGCTCCGCAGTACACAGTCGGAAGGCAGGTTTTCCCCCAGGGGTCTGCTCTTGTTTTTTTATGTGTTTGTGTTACAGTAGTGGTGGGATATGGCTGAAAATTAAATACTGTAAGTTTTAATTCAAGTCCATGCTTTATTATGTCCTTTTTTTTTAATGACTCAAATGCCCAAAAAATGGGATTTCACAAGAAAAGATATTCTCCATCATGAGGAATGATGAAAACATTACTTCTTCATTTTCATAAGTCTTACTCATTAGAATAAATTACCAAGATGACCAAGATGCAGAGCTTACTCTGAGAAAAATGTAAATGTGCTAAAATGTACTTTAGTTTGATGAAGAAAACAGTGGGGTTACAATAAGCATTGCCTTTTCTAAGGTTCCAAATCTATAGTCTAAAGACAACCAATTACAGAAATCGAGAGGTAAGAGAAAGTGGTCACCGAGGTTTCCATCCATTATATTTAACCGCTTATCCTGATCAGGATCGCGGGGTGGCTGGAGCCCTGTGGGGAACATGCACATAGAAGGCCCGTTTTTCCCGGGAATCGACACAGGCCCCTCTTGCTGTGATTAAATGATGTCGCTCAGCCTTTTGAGCATGCTTTCCACATATTCAATGGATTTTGAGGGTGCAAATAACATGACACGTGAACGGCCCCTTAGAGATTTATCTTCATAACCTATGTGAGCCCAGTCCATTCTTTATTTAATTTTCATTACTTTTGCTTACAGTTTTGTGAACATATTTTTAGTTGGCCGTTTTGTAAAAGCTGTTGACAAAACAAACCGATTTCCTTTCAACTTCAAATTGCAACAGCAGAAAATCTAGAAAATGTCAAGGGATTCCATTATTCTTTGAAGCTATTGTACAAATAAAACACCTTTCATAGTTGTACATCAACAGATGGCTGCCAATTTCATGCTCCAGCTAACCCTACAGACCTTTTACTGTATATAAAGGTATAAAGGTATCACCAGACAGAATGTTGATGACTAACACAAAAATACTCCTCAAAACCCAAGAAGTGGCCGGGTCTTGCTTCCCTGATGCTAGGCAAAAGTGAAAGGATTCTGCACAGAACAGGTCTGAAACACTTGCAGACTCGACGGGGGGTTAGCCAATTGTGGGTTGTATTCATTCAATCACACATACAGCAGTAGTCGTTGCAGACTCACCTGGTGGAGATCTGCACTCTACTGAGTGCACCTTTCTAGTTCTGCATAAATTGTACACAAGTCCTTGGAAATTGGACTAGTGTTAGAATGAGTGGAAACAAATTATTTAAATAATGGTTAAAAAATAACTGTTTGACATAACAGCCTTCTTTATGAAATGCTTACCAACATCACCGCAAGACTCAGCAGTTTTGCTACCCTTAATGTCCTGTTCCTCATTAAGATCAAGTATGGAAAGCTGCATTCCTCCTACCCATTTCCTCTGTTTATTAAAGCTGTCTGATTCTTAGACGCACATTCTCAGTTGTTAGAATCTATTTAGAATCAATCTGTAATTGTGATGAAACAACCGAATGGACAGTAATTATTTTCATAAAGTCTTGCCTGGCCATCTAGAAGTGTAATACTCAAGTGATTTGTCAGGATGATTTTCTGTGTGGGAGGTTTTAAAAATCTGGCCAAAAAAATAAAAGGAATGAAATCGATGGCAAAAAGAATTGGCCGGCTCTGAATCTTGTAATGATACTGGGAAATGAAATGGATGTACAACACACTCACAGGTGGCAAAACAGATATGTTGCCTTTTTGATGGATTCTGCCCTTTTGTAAAAGAGAAAGAGGAGGGAGGGCAGTGATATTGTGGGAAAACAAGGTTTGTATTTGATTGTGTAGGTGCACCGCATAGACAGGACGTCTATTGCACCTGCAAAGGGATTTCACCTCTATTGTTAGGAGACTGGATCAATGCTGGAATCAGACTTCTCCCCGGGGTATCAAGAGCTAAGATGCAATAGCAATTGAGATGACTTTTTCTCTTGACAAACTACAGAGTGAAAAATGGTTGGAGGTTGAAGCTAAAGGAGGGTAAAACTACTACTTTCCCACTCTCTAATTTCTTTCTTTCTCTATTCTCTCTGGTTCTCTGTCATCGACACAATCCACCGTAGGATTAAATAATATCACACGGACTAATAACGTTTGATACTTCAAGGTTATACTCTCCTCCATTTCCCCAGTTTCATAGTCTCCCATTTAGATTTATCTGCAATTTACACAAGTGCTTCAGGACTCCCGCGCACCATTGGAGATCAGGGCATGGTAGGCAGGGGATTTTTGGACCTCATAATGCCCCTACAAATTCCCCCACTATAGAGCAATATCACAGAGGAGAGCATGAAGCTGGTCAAGCAGTGTGGGGCCATTTTTCAGTGCTAATACACTCTGTCTACCCCAGATCAGATACGGCACAAGGACAGAGTAGTTCTTAGACGGATGGCCTCTTTTCCATCCCCGAGAGAGTCATCCATTCCCAATGTGCACTGCGCCACTTTGCCATCCTCCAATTCAATGGACACTTGAGACACAGACCCAGGATAGTGGGGGCACTAGTCAAAGGCATGGTGCCTTCTGCTACCTGCAACCCCTTGTGATTGCCACACTGGTTCAATAAATCTGACTTTAAACGTGAATATGGAAATAAGAGATGTCTCGACAGATACCTAAACCTTTGCGAGAACACAGCTCAAGGGTAGAGTAAAGAGGGAGGAAGTCAAGGGATCGGAGAGGGCTTGGAGTGGAGGCAGTCGTTGGAAGAGAAGATGAAAGTGGTGCTGAAAGTGTGAAAGAAGTAAGAATAATGGGCATGCGCTTCAGTCGGCACTCAGGGAATCAACACTCTCTGAGAGGGAAAGACGAGTGGGTCGGAACATCTTCATTACTGTTTATAATGGTAGGAGGGCTAACTGGCATCCATCACATTCACTCAACCACCCTCTGATGAAGACACAGAGGGTTTCCTCAGATCCAAACAAGAACCCACCAGAGAGAAGAGAAAGAATAACAAACAAAGCAAATCAGGTCCCTCGTCGGCACACACAACCATGCACAGAGCGACAAACAAAACCCCATCCTTTGCATGGCGCTGCAGCAAACCAAATTCCAATCCTCCCCACACGAATATTCTCAGTGTTATTGTTGTTGTTATCACTGCTGGATTACTTTGCTTCTGACTGACACAACAATCACTCTACCTTCCCTCTTTGCAAGGCTTGGATGTAGCTAATTGATACATGTCACTGTCTTGTTGTTGGACAAGACAATTATTTGCTCCATTATTGGCACTGCTGTCACAAAGACAACCAAATCGCCACGTGCTGTTGTGGCTGGTAAATATATCATATTGTTATTCATCCCCAATGCTGCTCAGTATTTACAGCCCATGTATCTTCTGCCTGTCCCACCCCTCTTTGACCATGTGCAGGCAATCTGTCCATTGCTGCAACGGACAGAATTAATGTGTGGTGATGACACCAATATGCAAATTAGTGTATGATGTAATTTGGTGACGTTTAGCAACTAATGGACCTAGTGTTAGCGACTATCATTGGACACATTGCATTTTATTTTACACAGAACTTAAATACTCTTTGGTACCTGGGGAGAGCTACAGGGGAAAATAAAAGTGCTTCTTGTTCTGGTTGGGCAATGGTTGACGCACATCCTTTGTGCCTTAAATTGAGCCTTCATTTTCCTGGTGGATCGTATCCGGTGGGAGACGGACTTGCATAGTGAGAGCAAGGCTTATCGGTAACAAATCTAAACACCAATATTGTCATTATTCCATAGCCATTACACTCTGCAATCAACATTTACATCATAATGATGAGTTAAAGCAAATCACGTTTTATGGTTATTCCTACTTTTCTCCCCAGGTTTTAATCATATAGTCCACATGGCACAGTATTATAGATAGTATATACATATAAGTTCATACATGCACTTACTTCAGTTCCTTTTGCAAAACATAAACTAGCTCTGTAATTTATGTCCATGTCAAAATGACAGCACGTTATAACTAAACCTGGGAATTCAATAGTCATCACTTTCAATATGCACGTATGGGAGAATGGAACGGCACTGTGCTGTGCTGTTAACCATGCTGCTAATAACTGTGGGGCCTGATTTACTGTGGCTCTCGATGCTGATGGCCCAGATACCTGCCTAATTTAATTGTTGCTGTTTTATTGCCTTAATCACATTCAGCAAATACAAAGATCTCATCCTGTGCTTCCATTAACGGCAGACCTGTTTATCTGTATAACTGTGTCAGCTTACAGAGCCATGCGCATGTGAAAACATACACCTTGTACACACCTGTGTTTGCACACATAGACACACACGCAGAGAGACACTCGAGCATACAGGGTTCACACCGTTTGTCTGAATCAAATCCCTGAATAGGATGAAGCAGTGTAAAGTGACTCAGCTATTGAGTAAGCTTGCGCTGGCCCTTCTAACCTCCCAAAGGGAATGCAGGTGTTTGTGTTACCCTGGGCCTGCTATGTTTAGACATGAGTCTTGGACAAGGCCCAGCACACCAACAGAGCTCCCATGCTCCCTGCGGACGACAGCATTCTGTCTCTGCTCCTTCTAACACCGTCAAGGGCTCCCAAACCTGGCAGCCACAAGCTCATCTCGGGAGCAGCCGGCTGCCCAAACATCTGTCCTCACCCCGTTACAAGTCCTACGGTATGAGCTGGTGAAGTGTCGGTGGAAAGAGTGTTATACTGATACATATGCATCATTGTTGTCATCATCATAATTGTCATAATATCGCAACCATTGCAAGTGTATGACAGGGCATGTTCTCCTAAAGGTCCCTCTCAAAACTGTCCTGGGGCTTTTGATCATATCACACGATCTTCATATCCAGGTGGAGTTGGCCCAGTTGTCATAGAAATGCAAATGTTCGATTTGTTTGTTTTTCTGCACACTTTTTCTGAACATACTTTTTGTGAGCTCCAGAACTGCTACTAAAGGGACCCTGAGGTCAGCTGCTGTTCAAGAATGAACTTTGAAACACCACCTTTAAGCCAACGAGAACAGAAAGTCCTGAAAGTGCTCAGAACAAAATAGAAATTGCAACATCTACAATTCTTTGAAAATTGGGATAACTCAATTTGATGATGAAGACCATGTTATACCAGAACTCTAGAATGGCCACTAATAGGACCTAAAGGACAGATTGTTTTGTTGATGATTCCTAGAGCATCATGATCATCATCGTAATCTTCGTTGTTGTCGTCATTGCCGCCATCAACATCATCCCTCTCATCTCTCTTCCTCATCATCATTATCATCATTGTCATCATAATAATCGTCTTTATTGTCTTCAGCATGATTACCGCAACCGTCACTAGTATAATTAATGCAATCGTCATCATCTTTATCATCATCGTCGCAGAACATTCACAAAAATATTCATATTCAGAGACACACTACTATGAACATCAACAATCATCATCATTAACGTAATCCTTTCCACATTAGTTTAACATTTTTAATATGTTTTTCACACAAGATTTTCTGGGCTAATACAATATATTGGAGATATGATAGTAAGACTTTGCAGATTTAAAATGTCTATACATTACTCTTTTCTGAGGCTATCTAAGGCATGCATCTGATCATGCTCGCTGACACACAGACACTATACGAGTACGACTACCGGTTATGTAAAAGGCCAGACAGGCCAAAAACACCCGTCTGCCCTACTTTTAACATTTTTAGAAACACAGGTATTGCAGAGCTCTCAGCTGTACTTACACGAGAACAAAACCCTGGAAAGATCTACAGCTGGGGGAAAAAAAAGCGCAAAACAATCCCATGAAGGCCAATTAGAATTCTGCTTCACTTCGCTTACTGATTGAATGAGGTAATCTGTTCTCATTTAAATGATAGCATTTCAGTCAAGCATGGGGCCAGCTTAGTCATGGAAAACAAATGAGTTCCCTACCCCGTGAAAACTGCTCCCAGTACTGGCAGGAATATAAAACGGAGAAAGGCACCGGTTCCATTGTCATTGTTTTCATTTGCCACATCAGCATGCAGCCACATCTCTATTGTGGAGGTTGGCAGCCTTTAGATGTGTGATGCATTGTATCTCCCACAGCAGTGTCTAAATTTCCCAAAGAGATCCGCGGATGCCTTCGCTTCACTTTTATAAATGGGCCTTGTCTGTTGTAGCAGCGGAGAGCCATCCACACCACGCAGAGCGAGACACCGCTGCCCGTGACATCATAAAAGTCTCACCTAAACACGTACTCTGTGTCTGTGTCCCCGTCACAGAAGCTATCACTCACAAACACAAGCAGATGTTCTTTATGTGATCCCGCGTCAATTTATTAACATCAGCTGTTGTGTGTAATACAGTACGTGTCAACCAACGTCTTCATAGGTGGGGGCGCTACCCATTTGTCATTCTGTGATTTGTTTTCTTAGCTGGCACTCTGTGCTGCTCTCTCTGCCTGGCGTAATGAGGAACGTGCTGTCTGCTCCGAGTCACCGGGGAGCTTGTCACAGCATGGAGGGCTGCCACAAAAATATGCTGAAGCCAGCACACAAAACCTTCCCTAGAATGATGATTTATTCACACAAAAGAGTGCTATTGACATAAGGAGGTGTGAAAACCTGTCTTCATGCCCCCCCCCCCCCCCCCTCCCTTCCTTCATTTTTTTCCCCCGTTTCTTACCGTCTCTCCTTGCTCTGCTTTCTAATCCTCTCACCAGGTGGGCCAAAGGAGGAAGCATAATCAAGGAGGTCTCCGGAGACACATATGAGGTCATTGTGGACCACTCCTTCTTTACAGAACCCGTTTCCTGTGAGGTTACCAACCCTCTTGGCAGCACCAACATCAGCCGCAATGTTGACGTCTACTGTGAGTGGCTCCTTAGCAATACTGCATACCTTTCAATAATGCCATAAAACATGAGATTGCATGGATTTTGACTGTCTTGCTTATTTTGACACTGACCTCCAAGAGCTGGCACCATCACAGCTGATGCTTAATTATGGATGTATTGTAGAAAGTCAATCATGTTTTTTTCAACAGTCGGTCCTCGCATGGCTGCGGAGCCTCAGTCCTTGCAGGTGGATCTTGGATCTGATGCTGTTTTCAACTGTGCCTGGACTGGAAATCCCTCTCTTACCATAGTGTGGATGAAGAGGGGCTCTGGAGTGGTGAGCATATTAACTTGCACTGCTACCAAGTATGTTTTACTTCCAGTCACATACTGTGGCTTACAATAGTTTTAAAGCTGCTTTTCTCTGTTAAAGCGTGTTTGAGACATTTTGTGGTTCTAGCACCTCCATGGCTTATATGAAGTACTGTGGGTATATGGTATCTATTCATGTCATATAGCCATGTGTTTTGAAATGCCCATTAAACCTAAAATCTGGAGGCCATTACAGTCCCAGCCCCTTGGTGACCCGTTCCCACAAGAGATCTATTGATCTGATCCACAAAAATGTAGACTCATTCCACCTTTCCTTTCGTCAACATCATAGACCAAAGCCAACCCCTTTTACGCCACTGAGCTCAGACCCTAAATTGGATTTTAATAATTGAGGAGAGGTGCCCTTTAAGGTATTAAATGGTGCCTTTCTTTCTCCCCATAACACTGCCTTGTTGCTATCTCAAATGCAAAGGTGCCTTTGCTCTAACTGCATTTGATCATCTTTGACTTTTTCTGCCGCAGGTCCTTAGCAATGAAAACCTCCTGACACTGAAATCCGTGAGACAGGAGGATGCTGGGAAATACGTTTGCCGTGCTGTGGTCCCGCGTGTAGGAGCAGGGGAGAAGGAGGTTTCTCTCACTGTCAATGGTAAGCTGTATTATTGATATGTCTTTCACACAGACAGGCTCAGATGCACACCCACAAAGTTGTCAAATGCATACACACGCAAGCGTGAATCTTGAGGTCTGGGGTCAACGGCGGCAAAAAGAAAGCAATTTGTCACAGGAGTCAGTCTGCTGCCTCCTCTGTGGTTTACAAAAGCCTTCTCTCTATAAACTTCCAACAGAATATGCGGCTTTATTTCTCGCCTGTATTTATTTATTTGTTTGTATTTTTTATAGTTTAGCAGTTTCTTGGAGACACGGTTCATTTTACCAGGCAGACCTAGTAACAAAACACAAGCCATCACACGCACACACACACACACACACACACACACACACACACACACACACACACACACAGCACAAGGATGTGGCCCATAGCGTGGACATGCAAATGAGTTTCCATGACAAACAAAGCCATTTCATCACCTGCCATCGTGGTAAAGCCTCTAAGTAGAAAAAGCAATAAATATAGACTTAGTCTTTTCAAGATACGGTCACACATTTCATAAACAGGTGAAATGTACTTAAATGCTAATTATATTCTGCATGAGGCACAGGGAAGCTGCCTTTTCTGAGGCACTGACTGACTAATGAATTCCAGCCTTGGTGGGGGACCTGGCAACTCTCAAACAAATGACTTCATTATAAGCGCTTGATATTCAGGGAGCAGGCTTCAATGTGGCAGAGGTTCTTAGTTGTGGGATTTACATGTGTCTTATTTTCCTGGTGTCCATCTGAAAGAAAAACAGAGGGGGCTTTAAGAAGCTGGAGAAATGATGTTGAGTTGATGCTGACAGTGTATTATTGTACATTTAGAAAGCATACAAAAGAGTTTGCCTGTAAGCAACAGTGGTGCTGATTTGGGGATGAAGATGCATCAAGTAGCAAACAGTGTGTGTAAAGATTTTCTTTTCAAAACCCCGACGTTAGCTTTGCATATCAGAGAGAATGGGATACCAGCATTCCCTCTAGCACAACATCAGAACTGTGACTTTCTATGAACTGCAATGAGCCCCCTCCTTCTTAGCCAGAAATTCAGTTGAAATCAAGGCAGAAGAGGCGTAAGGAAAAAAAAATCATGACTAATTCTGTTGTCTCCCATTTTGTCGAACCTACACTGGCATCCTTTCTGCGGCCTTTATGTGTTAACAGAATACATAACATTCAATGGACCAGTTTATTTTGATGCATCTCTGTTCTGCTCATGTAACTATGGAGAATGTGTTGCTTTACAAAACGACGCCATGAGAGAAAGAAGACGGATTGCTTTAATAAAGATTATACCATAAAGCAACTCCGAGCACACTGGGAAACATACAACAAAAGCTGAAATGGCATGTTTAGTGTCTGCAGAGTTCATACAAGCAAGCTCTGGATGTCTTACAGTCTTTTTTTTTTCATTTGCTTATATCCCTCCACATTTCTTTTGCGTCTTGTACCTCCTTGCCTGAATTGGTATTTGACATTCAAGAGCCTCCTTCCTTTTTACCCTTTTGAATAATTGAAATTCATCTCTTTTTTTTCCAAACCACATGAGGAATCTTGAGTCATTTCTTACCCGATCCTTGAGGCGAATCAGATTGTAAAATTTGTGAAAGTGCAAACACTGCGGTTGAAGTGGTGGCGGGTTGGTGGGGGGGACTCTCTCCTGAGGTTCATTGATTGTCCTATGCCACTGTCTCAACTGCAGATGAATGTGAGCACTCCTTATACCTCTCATCAGCCTATAAGCCCTATATCACTGGCACTCGGCAGAACTCAATTGTTTCTGGCAGTGAATAACCAGCATCAAGGATGGGCGAGCATTTGGGGAAGACAACCATGATACAGCAAATATCGGGCAATGCTGTGCATATTCAGAGCATTCACGACTTGACAGTGTCTGCTGCACATTTAAATGTTTCTCTGCTGTTTGTCTTCCCTGCAGTCATCCCCCCCGACTCCTTAATGCCATCATTTAAATTACATGTGTTTGTAATTTGTCATTGCCTCCGTCTCTCTCTTCTCTGCCATTGTGTGTCAGTGGCTCCCACTGTGGCACACCACATAGGCATGAGGATTCCTGCTTTCCCTGGGGAAGAATGCCATTTAATTATAATCAAACAGCTAGCAGGGGAGGCAGTTTGTGTTTAAGTCACTAATGGATACATATTGCTTACCCCAGTCAAACATTTTCAGAATGGTAAAGCTCCTCAGCATTTTACACGTGGCTGTCAAGTGGCTACCTCATGTATGAAAGAGGGCTCTGCACGTCCATGCGTGTGATTATTTATATAGCATGCATGGATTTGACCACAGTCCTGCAGAGGTGGGAAATGAGAGAAGTTATCTGACATGGTTCAAAGGCTTTAGCTTGTGTACACTTAAGGACCATATATTCATGCAAAACATATTAATGAATCTATCCACAAGCGTGAGTAGATCTGCAGTTTGTGTTGGGCAGAGCAGTATATATAATGGCACACATACAGTACTTGGGCAGCCGAGGGAGAAATAGCCCATTACCACAGTAAGGGAGAGGGAGGGCCGGAGAATCCCTTAATATCCCACGGAGCACCGGGTTGTTCTAGATCCTTTTTTTCTGCTGTTCCTCTTTCTAGACAGCCTTTATGTGCCTCGTTAATTAGCATTCCAACCTTCTTGAAACTGACGGTGAAAATGAGAAAGGAAAGTGCAAATTAATGAAGGAGAAAACTATTTCAAATGTAGCACACTATTATGATCTGACCAGCTAAATTTCAACATAGTAAGTTCAAACTCACAGAGGCTCCACCCTCTACTGGGTAATACTCTCCTGCGATCATGAGCACGCGTTTGCCCAGCCAACACGCGCTAACCTCACAGTGTATAATGCAGCACACATCGCTGCTCGACATCCCATTCTCTTCAGGTAACGGCGAGTTGCCAGCCCGCCAATGACAAATGGAGTTCCTCGGAGTTCCACCCAATCCCCACTAAAGGAGGCAGCGGGCCGAGTAGATCACACTAGTGTGAGCTATCAGAGCCAGTGGCACAGTGCTGTTTCAATTCATGAACAGCTTTGTATGAAATATTTGCACATGTTCTGTAAGAACTTTCCGTCTATTTTTAGTATTGTTTTCCCCTAGTGGTCATGTGCTGGTGCAACCAACTGAGAAAGTTGCACCCTTCAAATTTGGATAAAGCACTAATTGTGGCTGGAGAATAAAATGGTTTGAGTACCTGGCCTGTGTCATCTGTTCTGCGTTATTACTGTAAATGTAAAGTATGGCTCACACTGCATGCAGAAAAGGTGATGTGGATGTGAGCCAAAGCACGGAAATATGGTGAAGCTGTCAGAGCTTTCGGGGTAAGTGTGTATTCCTGCAGAAGCTAAATGTGATGACTGGCTCAGCTGAACAATTAGGGATGAAGGGGAAATTATTTGTGATTGCGACTCCGCAACCACTCCGACTCGCTTACTGGTAATATATATATAGATGAACTAAAACAGCAGGAAGATTATCCTAATATAAGCAGTTATGATTTTATAGCATTACTAGTAAGTGCTAGGATATATATAAAGCATTTTATATATATATATATATGTATATATATATATATATATATATATATAGCAATGTAGATATCAAGCCTTTCAATAACAACACACTCACTCTCACTAACCATACATAATGTGTATATTTTAGAGTGAAAAATACATAAACGGCTCTCAAGGCATAGAGTTTAATATTTAAAATCACCACTGGTACAATACTCTTATGGAAAGCATGTGGCTATGAGCACAGAGTAAGACAGTAACATCTCTAGAATGAATATACTCCAAAAACTGAAGTTGGTATATTACATTTGATATTGTTCAAATATTAAAAATAAGAGCTGTCTCTGGTTTGCAGCTTCAACATACAGACAGAATCTCCTCACTATGGATTTCTCCCGGAGGAAAATATGGCCACCAGAGACCAAACCAGACATTTTGTTTGTTTTCAGTTGCCCTGTAGCTGTTTTATGCTCTCTTTAATCACAAAAAAACAACAGAAAAATCAAACGAGCGGCATGAGGTAGCGAGGAAATGTCAAGCTTTTCTTCAAAGCGGATGCCTCATTTTTGAGAGTAAATGTAAGCCCTGGCCTTTTGACACCCACACTAATATTGTGTAACCACATAGCAATGTCCACTCCAGAGTTAACACCTCCTCAAATGAATGAGTGAGACATTGTGCCCAACATTTTGATTACCTCCCCTGCTGCTAACATTGATGTTGTAGTGCCACCCACCTTCCCGCTACCAATGTGTTTGTGCTCTGATCACATAGTGTGCGTAGCAAACAGAGTACTCACACACGCACACACACACACAGACACACACATACTTTCAACCCAGCCTGAGCCAGTGAGATAAAGCTATCTAATTATATTCCTCATTTGCAGCTCTGATCCATAAAATAGATCTTTCCCAGCTACTACCACAGTTTTAGCAGCCTGTAAGCAATTGATCTTGCTGTGTGTTGATAGCCGAAGTAAGCCCATACAAGCCACGTCTCCCAGTCACAAGTTAAAAGGATAGTTCTGGTGTTTTGTAGAGGGGTTGTAGGAGGTACTTATCCATAGTCAGTGTAAGAAGACAACGATCGGCATGCCCCCAGTTTTTTAGAAGTAGACAGGAGTACCAGCAAGGGAGCAAAGTAATGTACTGCTGTGTTTTGTTTATGTTTAGAATTTTTTCCAAACTGAACTGTAAGTGAAACCTATCTATGCTGTATTTGTCAACGGAGACACTGGCTTTGAAGAGAGCTAGATAATAAGTTTCACTTTCAGATCAGTTCCCTGTTGTAAAGAGCTGTCTGACAGCAATATATATAATAGCAGTGAAAGTATTCTAAATATAGCAATAATTTAAATGGATATCTTTTTTTTTTTAATTAGGTCTTTCTCTTAGATGGCTGAAATATGTTTTTCTGCTCCCCCTGTCCACAGCAGTATATTGCTTTGCTCTAGTGTCTGTAGTCCTGCACGTTTCTCCAAACTGGGGGCGTGCAGACCGCCATCAACTAGGTTGTACACTTTGGATAAGTACCTCATACAACCCCTTTTCAAAACACACAAACTATCCCTTTAACACATGCACACAAAAATGTCCTTACATGAACTATAGCACATGCGTGTATACAGACACTGCCACTCCATGTTGACAAACCAGTGAAAGAAGGTGAACAGCTTTTAATATTTATTTTCTTGAATTTATCTACAGCATTGATCCTGCAGCAGTAGCAGCCTTCCAGCACCCTCCAGTAGCATACCAAGACGCCATCTGGCAAAGTCTCATTAAAATGCTAATTCATTTTAATAAGAGACAGGTAATAAACTGCAATTACGTATCGTCAGAGAGATGGCAGAGAGCGGGAATTTCAGGGAAGTTGGCTCACTAATCAAGAAGCTGCCTCACTTGCCACCCCCTCAAAACCACATTTTTAACCTTAACCATTGCAAGAGACGTGCTTAAAGGGATAGTTTGGGTGTTTTGAAGTGGAGTTGTATGAGGTACTTATCCATTGTCAAAGTATTTCCTACAGTTCATGGCAGTCAGCACGCCCGCAGAAACACACGAGTACAGGCACTCGGAGCAAAACAATGTACTGCTGTGGACGGGGGCAGCAGCAAAACTTATTTCTGTCACCTCAAAGAAGGCTCACTTTAAAAAGTCAATATCGGTTTAAGCATACGCTATATTAACAATATTTTCCCTGCTTTATCTTGCTGTTAGACAGGCTTTTCTGATGTGGAACTGAACTGAAAATTAAATTAATCTATATATCAAAATATTGTACATTTATCAAGATCAAAGAAATACATTGAACAGAAAAGTTAAACAAATACTACCCGCGTACAGTATATTCTCATGTAGTTTAAATCAACTGTCCTCATACCACTCTTGGTAAACTGACATAAAATGATGGTACATAAAATATAATACACTTGGATCACATACACAATTCCTTGACAGTATTCTTGAACTGTGATTGCATCTAATTTAATATAAGTCTAACGTAAATGTAATACATTGCCTCTGTCCACTGCGTTTCTGGAATTCTTCAGGACCAAAGGGAAAATACACTTGAAAGACAGAATTGGGTCATGTGTGACATCTTGTCTTCATATTAGAGCTGTCACCTGGTGTGAACAGCCTCCAGACCAGATGGTAAGCAGACCAGTCGTTTAAGCTGAGCTGCCCTTGTCAGGCAAGATCTTGTAGCCTGATCAAGGTTTAACAGATGCTGGCTCAAAGTCCATTGCTGCAGCTCATGCTGACTGAACTAACCCTGTTTAAATAATTGTTAATTCCAATAAAGCCATTCCATTTAATCAAACCTGTTATGGGAGAAACCAGAATTTTACCCAACACCGTTTCGAGGTTGTAAGAGTTGTGTTTACAGTTACAATGTGAACAGTGAATAAGAAAGAACTACCTATGTAAAAGCACAATATGAAATAAAACATACCGTATTTTATTCTCATACAGTGTTTTGATGGATGTTATCTTTTAGATTGCGTAGAACGCTGTCTCAGCTTTAATATTGAGGTTTTTTTTATGCCAACCTATTGGTTCAAGGGTTAAATCTGCTGCAAGCAAATTGAATCAGGTGATACACTGCGACAAGTGTGTTATCGCCCCACAATGGCATTTTCTCTCTTTCCATCTGTGTAGTGCTGATTACGCTCCAAAGAACTGCTGTAGCACTCTCCAGTGACGTTTATCTCCATGGGAGAAATCAAGCCAGTCATAAATCAACAATTTCTTGATCCAGAATGAGGTCTGGGCCCCCACTCATGCCCTTCATTCAGGCCTGGTGTGTCCTTGGGTAGATTGTACTGAGGGATGAGGCATGTTTATATCGCACTGCAATACAATTTCCCCCCAAATTACTGAACACTTCAGGTGTTTCTGCTTGGACCAGGAGAGCAATTAGGATATAATGTACCACAAAAGACCTGATTGAGCAGAACTTTCGTATGACCTGAAATTGAAAATGAATTTAATTATTCATGTTTCAATTTCTGTGCGTTGTAACTCATCTTTCAACTTTTTTATTATTGTTTCTTTTTTCAGGCCCCCCTACTATCTCCAGTACACAGACTCAGCAGGCTTTACATGGAGAAAAGGGGCAAATCAAGTGTTTCATTCGAAGTACACCTCCTCCAGACCGAATTGTAAGTACTCTGGACTATTTATTTTGTTCTGATCTCATACTTGTCTCAACTTTGCCAGGTTTTATTGCAAGGACATGAGTGCAACTATATTCATGGTATTTTATGGATTTATGGTACATGAACAATGCGAATTAAATTAGAGAATAATGCCCACTCTTTCTGAAATATAATGCCTGACTTCACTATTGATCTGTTAACTACACATGGGCAGCACACATGAGTAGAGATAAGTTGACACATTTTACAGCATTAGCTCCATCATTTGTGTTCATATTAAAAGGTGGGCATTATAATACAGTTTCAACTCCCATTTTATCTTTTGATGCACAGTTATGGTCTGTTAGCACTGATCCCATTAAGATTTATGGACCTTATATAAACAGCCTAGTCTCTGAGCTCACGTTGTGCTTATTATTAATTTGTGTGTTTGTGTGCGTGCGTGTTTGCATATGAATGTGGTTAATTGGCATAGTTTGTCATCCAATGTGTGCTTTTATTATATTGATGCCCAACATTAACTAGTCACATAATTAATATTAGGTTTATTAGAGAAGGGTGCCTGCAGAGGCTGGTTGGTGGGTCTTAAATGTTATTTCCAAACTATTTATTTACAGTCTTCTTTCTTTTGCTTTTTGTCTATAGTAATAACAAATGTGAAAGCTGATATGTACTGATGTCAAGTCAAGTCAATTTCATTTATGTGTCCAAACATCACACATGTGGCAACATTTGTAACACTGTAACATTGTATTTCACAATTATATTAAGCCACCTGTCCATTACTGCCAGCTTGAAGTTGAATGTGCTGAGTACCAATTTGTTTGTCTCGCTCTTTATTCAGTATTATGAATTTCCTCATTTGCCAGATAAAAATCAGCAAAATTAGTGTGATTCTCACCATTGTTACCCAAAACAAATGCAATCTGAACAAACAAAAGAAGAGGAATGTGTTGAATTATCATAGCACTGCAAAGATAAATTTAGTTTATGCAAATATCTATTGTTTTACTACATTTCCTTCATCACATCACCCCTCAAGTTTCAGCGCCACTTCATATTAGTCCATCATGTTTCAGACCGATGACTTCCTTATAACAAGTATGCCCTCAGTTTCAAGTCCCCTCAGTTTTGTTTTATTTTTTTCTAAACAGATTTTTTTAAGATATTCTGTTTGAGTTGCTGTCTATCAGAGAGATGCCAATGTTAACTGGTTTGAAATCAATTTTAATGCATGAATTACACAGCAGAGTCGTTTAAAAAAAAAAGCTTAACATTTACACTTAGTAAGTTATGTTACTCTAACGAATAAGATAGGCACTTATTTGATAGAATACAGTGCTTTCCAAAGAAACCAGACAAATCCCAAATGCCACCAAATTTGTTTTTTCAGATTTCTGTAACACATCCTAAATGTAATGCAGTGTTCCAATGTGCCATCACAGTTTATAATAAGAGACATTTTCTGCAAGTAAGTCTGTTTCTTAAGGAATATTGAATTCAAGCAAATTAAAGAATTTGTTATTGTTGATATGTAATCTTAACTTTTATTTAAGAAAAATGTTGAGCTTGTCCTTTTTGCCATTGAGATTATTTACTCTATTCAAAGTAATGCACAGTATCTCTTACCCTATATTTTTATACCCCTCTAGTTCACAGCAAGCACTGCTCTACAAATGGTTGCTTGGAGTCTCCCAATAGCCAAATCCAAAAAAGCACTGTACTGTAATTCCAACACTGCGTTGAGAAGAGATCTGCCTACACTGCAAACTATTTGCAATTATCTATTAGCTCAGTCTACAGATGTTGGAGACATCTAAGCTGGTAACTTGTCAAACACAAATGAACAGCAGCAAGTGGCCAGTCAACAAAAACATTTGAACCATAACACAGTGCTACCAAAAACAGAATCTAATATCTATAGTGTATTCCCACTGATTCATTTCACTCTGAATCACTGAACTCGTCACCAAACAAAACAAGCTAATGCCCATGTATTGACCAGTATCAACGTATACCGGAGTAAAACATAAGTATCCCTTTATTATTGTCAAGCACTAAGTTCATCTACTCATATTCATATTGTGTTTCCATGGAGATCTGTACTGTAAGCAACATAAAGCTGCCAGTCAATGCAGGAATCATCCAAAAACACAATGGTGAAATCGTATAATGATTGCAGGTTAGCACCATCCAATTAACACCTTGCAATGAACCCACGCATGCACTGAATGAAGGATTCACTGATGAACACTGGGTAGTTGCATAAAGCACACGTGTGTTGGCTTGGTCGACTTTGCGTATCACCACTACAGGTCCCTTTTTCTCTCGCTGCCATAACATTTGGTAGTTATCAGGATCATAGTTTAACAAATTTCTACACTTGGTCACTGACCATATTGAGGTAGCTTGTTAGCATTTGACATATGAGAAAGTTTTCGGGCTGTAGCTTTTAAAAAATCATGTGGAGAACTTTACAAAAAGGATGTTTCATTGTAAACATTTTGGTCATATCTAATAATCATCACCAAAACTCTTCAAGTGTCTCATAAATGCCTATGTACATTGAATGCATTTCCTCACCTCAGAACAATAGTCTGCAGCCATTCAAACAGCTCTGTGAAGCTATAAAGCAGCGCTTTAAGCTAAATGCTAATATCTGAATACTAACAGGGAGGAAAAAATGAAAATTATAATATTCTGAGATTCAGCACTTATAAAGTTAGCCATGTTTGCATGTTCTCTTGATTTAGCATGTTAACATGCCGAAATGTGCTAATGGTCGTGAACTAAATTGGACAAATTAAAAGTTTCACCTGCTTGTGGCGCTGGATGAAAGAAGTTACAGTGTGAATAAAATGCATATATGTCTATCAAATTTAATTGCATTCTATCCAATAGTTGTGGAGATATTTCCCCTCAAAACAAGATTTGTCAACCTCATGGTGGCACCAGAGGAAAGTCACCAGTGCTCACGCTTATGCACTTGCAGAACAGGAGATACAAACAATACAGGGACACATGCATTGCTCTACAGCGCCACTGATGCTCAAAAGCTTCACACAATGCAATGCGTACCACTCTCTGCCTTTTCTCAGGCCTGGTCATGGAAGGAAACCGTGTTGGAGTCTGGAACGTCCGGCCGCTACACCGTGGAGACCGTCACCACAGAGGAAGGAGTAATCTCCACACTGACCATGAGTAACATTGTCCCGGCTGACTTCCAGACCATCTACAACTGCACCGCGTGGAACAGCTTTGGCTCGGACACCGAGATCATACGCCTTAAGGAACAAGGTGGGAGCCAAGGTTCGACAGGTTCCACCTTCCTCTTCTTCAAATCACATCACTGTGGTTTTCTAGATAGTGATAGGTGGTGACAAAGCGGTAAAGTTTTGTGTGCATCACCGTGGTTGTGCCTGCCCTGTGTCTGCGAGCTTGTGACTGCACCTATCTAGCGTGTGTGATTAGGTTGGTGCGTTTGTGTGTGAATGTGCTTTTGTGTTTAAGTACGGATGAGGCGGGATTACACGATGAACAATTATGAATAATGTGGATGCACCATAACACATAAAAACAACAAATATTGAGTAAATGTTTTTATTTGTCATTTTTTGGGAAAATCTATGGACACATAGATTTTGATAAATTACATGGTATTTTTTTTTTTACTTTGATACAGCAGGTATGTACACCTTTTTTTCGAATTCTATCGGAATAAAAGTTCTTTGAAATTGACATTCTGCCAACTTGGAACTGCAAGATGATAATACAAAACTCTGAAACATTTGATGTACAGTAAATGTGATGATGACATAGATAAAGTTCTGACAAATTAGTTTTCTGGGTTAACACAAAGGTCAACTCCCAGGTAATTTCAACAGGTGACCTTAAGCATTCACTGCACTCTGAATATAAAATGCACTGTGACTCCTGCTTTCTTCATGTTGAGGAGAGGCAGTCTCTATTTCTGTTGCTTGAAAATGAATACTTTCTATCTGTTGACCTTTTCCCCTCTACCGTACGGGAGGCCGTGTTTTCTATCCACTTATCGCAAATGATAAATTATAAGCTGCTTATGTGAAAGTGACATTGATCAATGAAGACATTAAACAGGCTTTAATGGTGTAGGAAGAGCACTTGGTTGTTTTGCATTTGTTTAAAATGCTAGAAGGTCATAAACGTGGGCTGGTAACTCAGGCCATTAAAGTGTGCTTTAATGAGAACCTTTAATGTTGGAGCAGCATAAAGATGCAGGTTTAATCTCTTCCCAGTTGCAAATGCACTATAACATCCTCCTAGAAACACACAAACATGATTATGCTTCAACTAATGCACACAGTCTTGTACTCTAATCAATGAAAATAAAAGCTCTCGGTGAAAGGCTTCTATTAGCCGAAATGAGTGTAAATTAAAAGTTATTAGACAGTGGGATAATGAGACAACAGTAGGACATTGTTTACCCACACTGATAACAGAAGGTTTGGTAATACGTTTTCGTTTGGATTACGGTGTACAACTTTTTTTTTGTGTGTTGCTCTGTTTCTGTGTATTTTTTCATGTAGCCTTGTGCCTCAGGGATAATGTCAAAGTCACTTAGAGGGATGCAATATAGCATATCTTCCTTTAGTTCCTGTTTGTTGCAGAAACCGAAAAGAGGCAGCGATGAGCAGAACTGGTGCATGTGTGTGCCTCCACTGTGCATTATGACTGTGCACTCTCTATCCCGTGCCCTATATTGAATTCAACTTACATTTGAGATGTTTGTCGTATCTTATCATAGAAGAACATTTCTCTCTGCAGAATCTCTCCCAGTGGCGGTGATCATTGGCATTGCGGTGGGAGCTTTTGTGGCCCTCATTGTCCTCATGGGCACCATTGGAGCATTCTGTTGCACCCGCTCCCAGAGAAGTACGTATCCTCTTCCCCTGTTACATCCACTGAAGCATGCATACCAAAGTACCGGATCGCCCCGTAGGGCACACCAGAAAAAAAATGTCCATCTAGTCAAATGTAGATATTGTTTTCATTAATCTGCTTGCAAGAATTTGGTTGTCAGCTGCTTCAAGAAATTCTGACAAAACATAAATATCTGGAACATAGTGTCACGCTGAATAGAAGATTAAATCACTTGTTGAGATGGACATCTTTTTGTGGTGCAGAGATAGCCATATTGTTTTAAGGGCTCATTTCATGCAATCTCAGTCTGGCTGCATTCGCTTTTGAGGCTATTTACATCCTGCGCTATGTTCACTGCCACCCACCCATGTACCAAGTGACTCAGGTTAGAGACAGTCAGCCACTGTCTCTATCCAAGAACCAATTTGTGCTCCTGGTCCCTTCAGCATGTCTATTGTCTGTATACTACAGAGGAAGCGCACCTGGTTATGCCCTCACTGCCCGTCTCCATCTGTGCTCACCAGAGAGAACTTGCAAGCAAAATTAAGACAGAAAGTAAGACCTTGTTATATGACAGTATCATCCGCATTGTCCCAAACAGAATGAGCCGCCGTGAAAGGCTGTGTGAGATTGCATATGTATGCAGGAAAAGATAATCTTGTGTTGGCAGGAAACAAATGATTAATAATGCTGTGTATTGTTTTCGGGGGAAACGGGGGAGCTCTCACAAACCAAACCCAGGGATCTTTGCTAAATTCTGCAATACTGCAAACTGCACTGAGGGGAAATTATAATGTCAACAAATACAGATTGGTGTTTGTCCAGCTTATTGAGATATGCGCGTCATCTGTTTCTGCCAGATCTGAAAGGAGTCGTGTCGGCGAAAAATGACATCCGGGTGGAGATTGTGCACAAAGACCACAATGCAGCACGAGAAAACGAAGAACACACCTCCATGAAACAACTGATGGTGAGTGTGAGTGTCGCAACATACTACTTTCCACTTCTTGCTCCTTTATATATACTTTATATATTTGTGCTTCTTAAGCTAACGTTAACATAATGAATGCACTTTGCCATTGTCATTGCTATTTCCTGTGGAATAAATAATTATCTAGGTTATGATCATTTATATGACTAATTGAAGAACGGAAATGCTTTAAGATTGTATATGTGATGTTGTCAAGGCATATGGGCTATATTTATCAATCTGATGTCACATGTCCTATGAGCCGAACAGAACCCAATACATTGCAACCATGCAGATGCTGATGCATTATGGGTAATCCTACAGTGGGTGTACTTCTGTATCTACATGCCTTCAAGACACACAAAGAACCGTTTCCTCTTTGGAGCTGTACCAGTGTTTTGGTTATCGTGCAGCTTGCTCCAGGGCTGGGCTATTTGCAGTGCAAGGTTTTACATTTTCTTTCAAAAATACTTAATACAGTCGGTACTTCATGTTAGTGCTGGGGAAATGAGCTTAGCTACCTTACAAATCTGCATTCTGTTAAGATAAATAAAAGATATTCACATATGCATTATTAATGATCTCTGCCAGCCCTGAGTGAAGGTGAAACATGTCGACTGATATTAAAAAAAGAATTAGTGATGAAAGTGAAATCCAAAATGTCTTCTTACTCTGAGAGGAAGAGTTTCGTAAACTACACGGACTCTTTGTTTATACTTTTCTTGATTTCTCTGCAGGTCGAACGAGGAGAGTTCCAGCAGGAGTCTGTACTGAAGCAACTGGAGGTACTACAAGAGGAAGAGAAGGAGTATCAGCACATTAAGGTAGGACACGTGAACAACGACGGCATTAGGGAGTAAAAGGTGGTGAGAGAGAGAGACAGCCTTTTGCTCTTAATCAACTCTGGGACCAAAATAGCAGAAAAGCATTCATCCCTCTCTTGCTAGGTGTGATTTTCCAAGGATAACTCCTTTGTCTCTCATCAAAGGTGGTTCAAGAAATCCAAGGCTGGTTGGCCCTTAAGCTATTATTTAAGCTACTTAGAGTGTACTTACACCATACAAATGAGATTGGAATGTTTTAAAGGACATAAAGGACATGGAGAAGTGTTGGGTATTTATTCGGTACACCGATTTTGATATTATTTCAGCAGAATTTCTAACCCTTTTTAGTGATGTACTATTATTACATACTCAATTTGGAATATACTTATCTTTTTCCACACATTCTGTTCCCATTAATAATGTGCTATCTGTCAAATCAAAACACTTGGACTAGCAGATAAACATCTGAACTTCTCCAGTTTGCTTCAACTTTATTAATGATTCACACAACTGTTTTTGGTCTATAATTTCACTGGAGAATCACCGTAGGTGTTACAGATGTGTTTGTGTGGTTGTGAAGTCTCGACAGGATTACTGTTATATACTCAATTCCTCCTTTTCAGGGAGGAAAGTTGAGTCTCAGGAGACAAAACAAAAACAAATTGTTGAGGATAATCTCTCTAACTGTCAACACATTATTTACCAGGCTGAAGAAATCCAATAAGAGACTCATCATGCTATCTAAATCACACTGTGTCTAGATTAACCCTTTGGGTCCCTGTGTTAATCTCAATGATGCAGTCTTAACAACCAGCCACAGTATGCAGCTGGCACCAGCAAATGGGCCATCAGCATGTGAGAATAAGTGAGTACACAAAGTTTTGAGTCAGAGCCCAGTTTTGATCCTTCTGGTGGCAGGTAACAAAAGACAACACTGCTATATTCAGAAACTTGATATATGAGCACTCCATCTACTGTTTGATCAGTGACATCCGCTCTGTGTTTACACCCTTTGATATCAATAGTCCTGCTTCATAAACGTTTTGGAGTCCACATGCTGACGGGCTCTTTACATTTGAAAAAAAGACTAAAATGGTGGTCAGATCCAACCAAATGGGTCTTATTCAGTGATGCCAGGATTCAATAAATAGGCTATAATAAAAATGACTGTACTGCTATTTATAGCTGTCTCCCCATTTACATGGCAATGAATGGATCAGTCTGTACAGATGAGTTATCTCATTGCACATGAAACCACTTGTACCAATAAATGATCCGCATGTGATTTGGCAGATTGTACAGATTCCTGTTTAAAGCCCCTTTTAACTCATGTGAAGGACACGTTCTCTTCTATGTGTGCATCAATCTACTTTTATGAAGCAACCTGTAAAACGTACATTACTATAGATTACTACTGCACAAGGTTCTATGCAAATTATCAAATTATTCATTTTTCGCCAGCTGTTACACTTATGTACACAATTTTTTGTGCCGGCGTCAGCCGTTGCTGGAGGCATTATGTTTTTGGGCTGGCCTGTCTGGTTTATTCTTTTGAACACAATATCTATGGAACGGCTGCAGGGAATTTCTTTCAAATTTGGCACAAACGTCCACTTGGACTCAAGGATGATCTTATTAGAATTTGTCCGTCAAAGATCACTGTGACCTGTCAAAACACGTTTGCGGCCATAACTCAAGAATTGATCTGAAAGTTATGGCAATTTCACACAAATGTCTGATAGAATAAAATTATGAAGTGATAACATGTTCGAGTATTATGTATTACAAACTAAATATTGATGCTGCTTTGCTCATATTTCAACCCCAATGTCAATTTTTTTTTTTTTTTTATAACTCAAAACAAATATAGTTTCTTTACACTTAAGTTACATTCACAACAATTCTTGTCACAGAGGCATATTACATTGTGCATTTACCGAAAGTTAGATTAAATTGAATAAAAAATATACTGTGGTCTGTCCTAAAGTCTTCGATACATTAAAACAGCCTCCCTGCAGCACATCCTGTTTGTTTGCAAGATAAATACTCAATAATAATGCAGAAGTTGTTGCTGAAGTTATTCCAATATGTGGTGGTGTTTACTATCCCTTAAGAAGACCCTTGGTGCTTTTTATGGAAATGCATTTCTAAATCAAGCCCAGCTGATCTTCTTAGTGGGTGTTTATTCCACATATGACCTGCGTTGTTGCCTGCAGGACTGTCGATGAATTCTAACACTGCAGTTCATAGTCAACAAAGATGATATCACCATTCTGACCCTGTACGAGCTGACATGTTTGTTCAGACTCTGCAACATACCGGAGCTAATCAGTGGCAAGGAAACAAATTCTGACCTATTCATTAGTCCTTTTGTCCGTTGGCTCCCTGGAGTGTGCTTCTGTTTGCGTGCTTACCTGCTCCCTCTAAGGGCTGGATTTTTTTATCCTAGTTAATGACAGCGCACATGAGGCGAGAGCAGAGGGGGGACTGAACAAGAGATGAAGGCCAGACACAAACAATCTCCCTGTCTCGCTGTCTGATAATGACGAGCATAACGAGAATCCTCTCAGGTTCTCTCTCTCATTTGCCCATTATGAGCATTCTTCCTTTGGGATTTGCCACCATGCTCACGATGCTTGACATTCACATACATACACATGACAACTCACACTCACACACACTCTCACGCCCTAAATGGACCCTTAGCAACAGCACAGTGCCTGGAGCTTAGCAGACAAACAGCACAGCTGTAGCCTCAGAAGTCATTTCAGTGCAAACATGAAATCATAGACACTACGATTCGTTATGGTCCAATTAAAGCCGGTATGTGCGTGAACTTTGCAGTGACACGTTGGATGCCAAACTATGAATCATCAAGGCCCGCTTAATTAACGAGAAACAAGATTTTAAGGTTAGCGTGGGGGCTGAGTAAATCCAAGCACTAAGCTTCACCACTGTTTTTTTCCTCTGTCTGTTTTCTCATTTATTCAGAATTTGGAAAGGTAATTACTGCCAGTTTGACCTTGGCTCCTGATGCGCTTTGAGAAAATAGCACGTAAATGCATATAAACAAGTGGATGGTTTTCTATTTCCCCTCTTTGTCCTTTATTAATTTGCTATTAAGTATAGCCTAGAACGCTTAAAAAATATGTATAATACAATACAACTCTAATGATAATAATAATCTTTCTTTCTTGGGTTTTCAATAGGACCCTACAAATGGCTACTACAGCGTCAATACCTTTAAGGAGCACCACACGCCTACCATGGCTGGGACTCAGTCCACTGAGGTGAGGAACCCTACCAACACAGGTACCCTGGGCAAGCAGCGGGTGCCAACGGGCATGTCCTTCACCAACATCTACTCCACTCTGGGAGCAGGCCCCAACCGTCTCTATGACTACAGCCAACGCTTCGTGCTGGGCATGGGCAGCAGCTCTATCGAGCTGTGCGAGCGGGAGTTCCAGCGCGGCTCGCTCAGCGACTCCAGCTCTTTTATCGACACACAGTGTGACAGCAGCGTCAGCAGCTACAGTAAGCCGGACGGCTATGTGCAGTTCGACAAAGACAGCAAGGCGTCGGCCTCTTCCTCCTCCCACTATTCCCAGTCCTCCTCGCAGAACTCAGACCTCACCCGGCCGCTCCAGAAGCGCATGCAGACCCACGTCTGACCACCAGGGCGGGAGAGCGTCTGAACGGGGTGTAACGAACAGCTGGGATTGTAAAACTGTGACAGAATCAGCTCCCACGAGCCACTAAAGTAACAACGTTACGGTCTCCTCTGGACACCTGGAGATGCGGGGGCTGGTTGGCTTTAATACACCGTGGGACTTGTTCTGACTTCTCAATGTCCCAAAAAAGTGGATCAAGAAGCCTTATATTTCCCTCAAGCTTAACTCATCAACCACCTCCTTTTTAAAGCCCATAATCAGAATTGTGCCACAGAGAGGTTATTTGCCAACACAGAGACAACATAAGTTTGGAATTTGAACATTCAATACTCAGTTTCTGGAATTGCGAGCAGAGGGCAGGAATACTATAAAAAAAGAGCCTTGTGTGACAATCAGCTCCCCTGGCAAAGACCATTTTTGCCTTTTGAAGATTTGTCATTCAGAAAAACTGAGATTGAAGTTGCGAGTGTTGAGGGACTCAGCGCGAACGTCACGATAATGAGTGCGAGCCAATGTCCTGCTGCTCTCTTATAGATTGAAGCACAACAATGAATGTGCATGTGGTTTTTAGTTGTTAAAGCAATAACTCTTTCCTCTCCTCACCTTCCGTTCAGACACAGTATATTAGGCTTGGCTTGTTGAAACCCATCTCCTGTGTGGGCGGTAGAAAACTTTCTCCATGTGCCCACAGACGTCTTGAACGTTTTAAAAGAACAACTTTTTTTCTTTTTTTCCTCTCCGCAGCAGTATCTGGGCCACAGAGCTGGACAGATAAAGAGGGGCTGAGATCTCATTTTAAATCCCTGAGTCATTATTTTACTGTGACACAAAAAAAAAATATCAGTGTGTATATACGTGACTGTAATTTCTTTTCTAGCATCTAATTTCTGACTCTGATTTCCTTCATGGAGGACTCTAAATGAGACATGAGCGCCTCTTCTTGTCCATATCTACTTTGCCTTGAGGGTCTGTTTGATCTGTGTCAATACAAACTTAGACTAAGCGAGATACACATCGACTGTCAGCTGCTCTGCTGATGGGGAGCGGCATCCTCCACGGTGTTACTGCACCAAATCCAGTTCCAGGGCGCGCAGCAGGAGGAAAGCCCACAAACTGCCACATGCGTTGTACTTGTGAGTTTCTCCTGCTAACGCCGCAGATCATCAGCTAATACTCGAGGGTACCTGTTGAATGAAATGTAAACATTATATTTTAGCTGAGCTTCTTATTGTGTGGTTATCCAATTGATATTGTCAATATCACTGTTGACACTGGAGCTTAGTGCACCCTGACTGTATACCTACCTGTGATCGTGCCGGTCATCAAGGGATATGTAGAGCATTTAGAAAATGTGTTCTATTTCACTCTCTGCTTTTATTTTTTTATTTTTCTGGCTACTGTGGAGCTGATGGTGTTACACAGACCCTTTTCAAGTGCATCCTTTTATTTTGTTCCGTTCTGCACCTGTATGTGACATAAATGAAATTGGATCACTGACACGGTATTTGTTTTGGTTGAGAATAGAGACAGTAGTGATTTAACCACACACATGCGAAGCGAGCTTGTTGTCAAGAGTGTTGATGTCCCGCATCGAGCATGTTTGGTGGCAGAACAAAGTCATCACTGGGCAATGTCGGGAATCCTAATGCAGATGTTTGCGCAGTGCAGATACTGTAAGGCAATTGGGCAAAAAGATGCTATCTTTATTCTCGGATGCGACCACACGCTACACTATGCCAAGTTAACTTTGGACCTCAAAATAAGATCTACTCGTTGTTGTCTCCTGTAGCTGTGTTAAAGCAGGCCCTTTAATAGGTAAACATAGATATTTTCTGTAACAGCCGCGGTTACATAATACATTATATCACATTTGATTTTCGCCATCGAAAGCCTCATTTGTCTTCCAAGGTCTGTTCCAGTCATACTTTAGAGAATCAGCTCGTTTGTTATTCGATCAGTTCTTTGAGGGGTAAAGAGTTCCTGGAAAATAACAGCAGATTGCTTCTGAAAACAGTGGCTCACAATGTCAGTGTCACTTCTGTTTTGTCAAATCAAACTAAAATATGAAAGAAAGTATAGGAGGTTACAATATGTCTTATCTAATTCGGTAGTTGTTCAGTATCTTCCATAGCGGAGCAGTCAATTGTGATGAAGTAAGCCAGAAACAAACCATAAAAAAATAGCATTTCCAACAAAAGCAAGTTGTTGCTGGAAGCACTTTATGTTTGATTATATTCAGGGCATTTGAATGGAGTTTCCACTTGAGTGGCAGTGGTTTGGACTCTAATTTTACAAATGGATTGGCGCCCATTGTACAGCTTAAGACAAAAAGCTCTGTTTCAACGCTGATAATCCAGTTTGGCACTTAGCAGACTGTATATAAATCTCTAATGTTGTCTTGTATATTTTTTTTCTGGCTTTTCTTTCTCTCTCAGTCAGATTTCAGTATATTAGAGCTCCACCAATCCACGTGGCATCAAAACTATACGCCAGACAATCGTTTTGTCTTTGTTTCCCTTCCAAAAATTTTTATCAACCTTACTTGTTTCTCATAAATTCGATGAAAGGCTTGTGTGAGCAGTTTCTCTTCCCCCACATCTCACTGGGGAAAACTCACAATCTGTACACCGAGCACACGGGAGGCTATAGGATGAGAAGCTGAGCTTAGCTGGGACAGCTTTGATGTGAGATGCAGTAAGAGGTTATTATACCTTCAGCCCTTCTGAGAGATGCCCAGATGCCCAGCAATATATTGCATTTGGCACCATGATGACAGTCAAGTGTGCTTCTGCCGATTTTTTACATATTTTTCTCAACATTCATGAGTGCAGGATCAAATTACCTTGATAACAGCAGGAGTCAATTACAGTGTGATCTAGCTTTTACAGGACAGGATACAGTTTTTGGGGGTTTTGTTTTTATTTGCATATTTTATGCATAATTTTACAACTACAGCTTTTAAATTCAAACTTGTTCACCTTTCAAAACATATCAGAAGGCAGACATTCAGCATCTCTCTCCCTCAAATCAAAACAAATTTGCCATCCGCTCCAGTTTTACTTATCTGATGCAACTCCTGCACTGATCCAAATATAATGCATTTTCCCAGTTCAGAGAATCAGCACACTGCACAGCAAACAGATAAATATTTGATAGGCCAGCCTTCTGTTCCATCCCCCCAATGGCAGCAGTGGGCATGAGAGCGCCACAGAATGTGAGTGCCATGTCAGTCTTTGGGAATCACAGCCCATGTGGGGACAAAGTCTGCCCTGCTCACCTGTGGACGCCACTCCAGCTGGTGCTGGCTGCGCCTGTTTGCCTGGCTACAAGCACCGCACCGATGCCAGGGCATAACAGATGAATAAACACAGAGAGCAGAACAATTACAAGGGGCTGCTGCCCTTTCCTGATAAAAGAAAGTAACCTTTTCAGACTGGAGGATGCAGGGTAGTCTATATTATTCAGTGATGCTAAAGACTTGCCTGCAGAACAGTGGATAAGGACAATTAACAGTTGAGAGACAGAGCGTATGAGCAGTGTGAGGTGAAGACTTGTTGCTAGGTGTTTGTAATGGCTTCTCTGCCCAGTGGCTATTCTTTGTTTATGGCACAAAACTTTTTGCTTGGTCTGAATAAACTGGAGAAAAAAAATTGGATAACGAAATGCTGAACATTAGCATTGACAATAGATCATCCAATGCCTGCAAAGGGTGGTTTATATGAGGCTATTTGAAGTCTTTCTCATTGTGCTGTATGATAAATGTTACTGTCCATGATGGAACACACAAGGGAAGATGCCATTTGAAACATTGAATTGATCATAATAACCCTTTATTTACTGTGCAAATGCTTTCTATCACTCTGTCCCTCTCTTTCTCTCTCACTTCTTTGCTTTTCTACGAATCAATACCTTGTTAGTACTTTAATAACATACAACTGTAAGGAAAAGGGGCCTGGACTAAATAGTATTTGCAAATAATCCTTAGTGTTTGCTTTAGCCTGCAGGGCACGCCAGGAGTCTGTGTGGTTTGGTGTGCAGCATACAGTGTACGATAAGTCACAGAAGATTGAAAGAATCACAGTAAAGCATTTGGAAGTCAAATGAGCATGCTTCTCTCTGATTGGTCGAATTGTTCTGCACTCCAGATAAGGCAAACTAGTTTGCAAATACTACATGACCCGGGTCTGAAAAAGTACTTAACGTAGATGGTCATTTCGAGAGTTTGTATAAATAGTGAACCATAAGCATTATTGTAATGAAAAGACAACATGTAAATTATACTGGGTAAACCACTATTTTCAATCAGTGGGCCTCTGTATCTAAGAAAAAAAAGAAAAATGGTTGTATTTTAACTGTACTGGTCTGTGAATCTATGATGCTTTTGCTCTGTATATTTGGAGAATAAAAATGATGTTTGAGTTTGTGTGGATTTTGCACTGTTGTCTATCACTGAGAATGAAAGAGCAGATTGGAGAGTGAGATGCACATGGGAGACTTTTACATGCATCAACATAGTCATTTTCTCCGAATTTCAGTAGGATATTTATGGAGACTAAGAGACCTCATTCACAAACTCTAAGCCTTCGCAATCAGTTCTGAGCCGTGGTCTCATTGAGAGAGATATAACTTTTGTAGATTGGAAATGGTCTGTTTCTGGGTATACTGTACATTTTCTGTAAACATTGCCATTATCTGTGATGAACAGCCTTTGTAAAAAAAAACTAAACATTGCTAAACATTTAAAAGTTAAAATAAAAATTCTAAATAATATAACAACAAAATATACAATTCAGTGGAAATTTTTAACACCTTAACCTCCTTACCCTCAGCCCTATCCTTTGGAGAAAAAAAGAGCCTAATAACTTACCCAAAATGAATCAGGAATCGCAACTCAACCATCAGGCTTTAATGCATATATGGTCCCCTTTGAAAGTTAATAAACTAAGGCATATTAATCTATTGGAAACAGATTAAACTATATTAACATTCCAGAGAAAATGGAGAAGCAATAAAGGAAAATATATGATTTTTATCCTCACCTAGTATAAAACCTAAATTTCAGAGGCAATATCACCGTTACAACCAAGATCCCTTGGACAATGATGTAACTATCTTTTCTACTCTTTGACTGCAACTGTAACTATACATTTGATTAAAGAAACATTTCTGATACAATTTATCAAGATATGCTCAAATGGTTTCAGTGTTTTGGCCATGTGTACTGTTATGTTGACTGTTTACTGGGTTTTACTTTTTACTATGTATTTCCATAAAGCCATGTCACAAATAACATAAATATCGCCAAAACATTAAAATAGAAATAAACACAATGATATACAGGTCGATAAATAAAGAATATAAAGGTTTTGCGTATCTTTAAGAGCCGGCATTCGGCTGAAAGTGAAAGTAGGTCCAGACGGTTTTTGTGGCCTAATGGTGGATTAAAATCGCTCCAGGCATGTAGGTAACTAAAATGTAATGTTTTGGGCCAAAATAACTTAGTCCTTGGTGAAGTACTTTGACAAGAACATAGATTTGTGTCAGTGTGATGGTAAAATGTGACGTTTGACATTTCAAAGGTTTGCTTCATATCCCCCATTGACAGCGGTACATTAGAAAGCTCAGAATTTCTATTTTCCAGCGATACCAAGCCAGATATTGTAGACTGGCGAGAAAACTATCTTATGCCACAACTTGTTCGTGTATTTCCAAAGTTTATATCTGTGTAACTTTATTGTAAAAAGCCTTCATAATAAGACATGGTTTGGACAATACACAATTAGTTCATGGATTCTTAATGGTGAATATTTCCTAACTACACATCATGGGTTGCTCCGGTCTTTCCACTCTTTCTCAGGAGGTTAACACGAGGGCAACAAATACGTGATTTTCTGGATCATATACATGAGAATAATTATAATGTGAACACAAATAAACCAAGAACCAGTTTTACAAATACAACCTTAATTAACCTACAATGGGCTGTTTGCTAAATTCATTGCATGCTGTCTCTATGATTGTCCTGCCTCCATTTAACTCACTAGTAATGAATAAAAAGAAACAAAAGCAATTCGCCAACCTTTATTTTGTGCTGCATTTCGCTCCTGTCGTGATTTGTCCTAAGTTAGCGCTGTCCAATCAATTAAAAAATAACTATGCCGTGCGACAGTCAGACATAAGACCCACTGTATATTGGCACCGCTAACAAATTCCAATTTGAGGGAGACTTGTGTAGGTTGTGTTTTGTGTTTTGTCATGTTGACTAAATGCAGCTCCTTGCAGCTTCTTGTGAGGTGAACCAATTACATCGCATTAGAGAGAAAGAATGAAAAGGAAAGCGAGAGGATGCTAAATAAAGGGTGTCAAGTTAACAACAACACCATTTACAGCTACAGCCTACAGGAATAACCTGTGGGCTGAAACCAATAGAAATCACCACGCGGCTACATGCCTGACTAACCCATCACTACCTTGCAATCGTACAGTCGGCCACTGATCAACTCCTCCGGGTTTTTTTGTTACCTGGCTCAAGCGTACTCTTACAGTATTTTCTAGAAAGGGGGCTGTTTATTCACTTCTCCCTCTGATCTTTCCCTGGGTCGTCAGCAGATTCACACAATTACATTTACACGCAGTCCTTTAATCCATTAATAGGACCATTGCAGTCTTTCTTCAAATTAAATGAACTCACATAAACACCTCAGCTCATCTCAAGCACTGGCTCCAATCCTACAGAACTGAAACTTTAAAGTGATTTGAATTCCCTCATGCATAGAGTCAATACAATGCAAGGGCAATTACTCTTTTGCTGGACTAATCCACTTGCAGCCTGCATTGGAAGAAAAAAAGTAAGCATTTCACTGCAACACATCAAACCAGCATCCAGACAGACAAAGAACTCGCTGTAGGTTACCTCAAAGCAAGTGCTATAACCAGTCTGATCTTGATATTGAGACTCCATCTGCCAGCAACATGACTTCCCTGGAAAAGCTCCCCATGCTGAATATAAAAATGCTTGTGTTGTGCAAACATTATACAAACAGCACCATTTGTGATGGATTTGACTAATCATGGGGATCCAGCTCATTACTAAACAGATCTAGGCCAGACATTTGCTTACAATATTGCTTTCAACACTCTCATTGGAACTAGTTATTGGAAGGCACTTATCATTCATTCCTGCCTATCCTGACAAAGTAGAGAGCTTGCCGAGCTCCCCATGGGCCTCACTTCTTCCAAGAGATACAGTGCTGTTCCAAAATGATACATAAATGACTCTGCAGCCTTTCAAATAATGGTCGGCTACTCTGTCCTGAATTACCTGAGCAGATAATTGCATTTGGAATCCAATTTAACAAAGGCACAAATTTAGAGCGAATGGCAGACTAAGCATTTGGTGAGCCAACGCACTCTGTTACAAGATTATCTACAGGCAGGTATTTACATGGCGAGAGAGAGAAAGAGGGAGCAGGTACAGAGCGAACAGGCTGAACAACACATGTGAAGCCATTAAAATCCCTCCAAGAAAACTAACATGATTGTGTTGAGGTCATAATAGCGCTGTGTGTGTTGGCCAACATTTACACTAACACTAGAATTGTCTCTCTGTTATGACAGGCTCATTGGATTTTTAGTCAAACTTGTTTATGGTTTTAACTATAAACCATATGGTCTCATAGCAAGCTGGAAAGTTAGTTGAGTGACATGTTGAAGCAAAACTCCACACTGCTGCTTCCTTGATGCAATTGCCTATGAAATGCCTCCTTTATAGTCATTTCTTTATTAGGGACAGCTGTTTCGACAGAAAACTCATTCAGCCGGCATCTGTCTTTTAGAGAAACGTGGAATCGTGAGAGGATCCAGAAAATAAGAATTGATAACATTTCATCCACTACCTGCAACTCAGACAAGAGGAGTATATGTAAAAAAACACAAAAAAGTTGTTGTAAGCTCATTATTGTATTTTTAGAGGTCTAGTTTCACACCTGGACATGGCTCTTTGATCGACGACTTGGTAAATCTTTGAGACCAGGCAGGTTTGTAGCATTTGAGCCGACATAGCTTCCGGAAGCCTGCTCTCAGCAGGGCTGCATTATTTAAAGAGGAGGGGGTTCAGTCTGTGATTCAGACATCCATGTGAAGTGCTCTGCTAACTAAATGATAGGTATTTTTAACATCGCAAAGGATTTTCTTTTCCAAAGACATTTCATTATAATGAACTCATAAATCACAACATGGGGGTTATTTAATAAAAACAAAAGCTCCTTCAGCCGACTCCTCAGCATATGTAGTTTGAAAAAGATCAAATGATTTACCACACGTTGTTATCTTGCTGTGTGAATTTCAATCAACAAAATTCCCTTTCAGAGTAATACATGTTTTCACGCTGGAAACTTGCAGGTGTACACTATAAATATTAACTGCAAAGTACATCCCAACTGTAAATATACTTTATCCTTGGATTTGCCCTTTTTCTTTCCTTCCACAAAGCTCCCGTAATAGATGCTTAGTCCACCGTTGAAGTATTATTAAAGAGCCGCTCCTTGCCAGCTCCTAGGGGGTAAATAAAACAGAAAATCCCATGGCCTTGTGAGGGCACTGAAAATCGACCGGGGTGACGCAATGTTTTTTCTACCGTAGGAATGTGGATTTAAAGTTGGTTAAGATAAATAAATCTCCCCCCCTGATTACAAGGCGACTGCAGAGTCAATCCCAGGGAGCATCTTAAATGAATTATTGATCCCATGACCTTTCCCTGTGTTAAGGCATGCTCTTGTTTTTTCCAGCGCTGTTGACCGGACTCACACTACGGGCAACTTGAGTTGATCAAATATTTGCTTTCCTTATTAGACTGTTAATTATTCTGGCTATATTTGCACACTATTATCACAGGTGAGGCATGGGATGTGGGCATGTATCATTAAACACGCCTCAGTATGTACGCAGACATGTCTGTGTGTGTGAGTGTCTGTGGGTGTGTGTGTGTGTGTGTGTGTGTGTGTGTGTGTGTGTGTGTGTGTGTGTGTGTGTGTGTGTGTGTGTGTGTGTCTGAACTCTTACTTTCTGATTTATGGTCAAATTGATTGAAAGGATGTTTTCAGCAACATATTTGCGCAGTGTCCTTGACATTTGAGCAAAATAAAAAAAGTCAACAGACAGTCTTTTAAAGTTCTTGCATAACATATATTTGACTTAATTATATTCTCCATCATGCAGTGTATGTTTGACAACGCTTGTTGACAGAGAATCTTCTGAATCGGGTCCTATTGTGCCGATTTAGAGAAGAGAAATGTCAACCAGTTAATCTCCTGCCAGTTATGATGTGATAGATGTATCTTCTATACAGAGACCTGCTTTAATTTAATCTCTGGCGTGTTGACATTTTGCAAATGTAGACGGACTGAAGTATATAAATTGTCAGAGGGTGGTATAAGAAAAGAAGCGTGGCCAAATTGTAAAGCAAATTGGACGTGCGCACAAAACAATCATCATTTTCCTAATTAAGGTTTGGTCTGCTCTTCAGTGGTGAGGGCTCTTTCTAATGTTTGGAGCTCTTAAATTGCTTTTCATTTGGAGTCCATTCAAAACAAATGGAACAGACGTGACATTTGGAGTGCAAGCCTCTCTTCTATTGCTAGTCCATTTGTCAGACTCATCTTTAGGAGTTGGAAGCATACAAGAAAGTGTTAGCTTATATGAATATTAATAACGCATGGACAGTGGACACAGAGATATTTTCTCAGAGAATAATATGATCAGTTGTTTCGGCAGCTTGAGACTTGGCTGTTTTGAAACCCAAGCTTATCTAGTTAATTCCTGTAAAATCACGATGAAACATTTTCATTGCATTTTGATGAAAGACAGTGATGACCTTTATTTTCAGTTAATCCACTGAAGAAAAAAAAACTAAACTCTATCCCAAAGCTAGATTACAGAAAAAAAACAAGACCTTGGTCGCTGATGTTATCAAGAGAGAGAGGCTTGAGTAGCTTCAATGATAAAGAATAAAAGATTAAGTTTTTGTTTTGCTTTTGCTTTTGATCAGCTTGAGATGGAACTGTTTGCACAAATATTGACTCAACGCCCAGTGTATTTTATAGATAAACTATTTTGGAGTAAGTTACTTTTCTTGCTCTCTGAAGTTTCAGGGTTGATGCACACTTCATAATGAACACAACACAGTCGATGGAAGATGCTCTTGCAGATGAAGTCCGATGAAAACTCTCAGTTAAAGTTTATTCAAAGACAACTTTCCTTTTGACACAAACAATGCCAAGATTCTCTTTTGTGTGTGAAAAGAAAGACATTTGACGTGACAGTGTCAGAGCGCAAACAGCCAAACAACAACACCATACAACAGCATGTCTGAGGTTGAGATAAAGAGGGCAATAGCTGCAAAGCTGTATACGTGTTTAGCGAAATAATAACTGAGAGGTGTCAGAAAAGGGAGAAAGACAAAAATGGTCACCAGTAGATCTCAGCATGGTTTTTTACTGCGCATGAGGGGAAGAGGTGGGTGAGTAAAGCGCACACAAGTGTCACAGACACTCTCGCAGCCTTAGATGACTGGCAGTAGGCAGATGGCTTCCTTCACGCAGAGCCGCAAGAGGAGAAGGGTAAAAGAAAGAGGCAGAGGAGAGGTGCCGACACACACACACACACACACACACACACACACACACACACACACACACATACGCACACACTTCAACCCCGAACGATGCTGGCCCCACCCCCACCCACTGCTTGGCTGAACGAGTGCCCCACATGGCGCCCGTTGCACAGCTGCTGGCGCTGACGTGACTCACGATGCCATGTTTCCATGTTTCCGCCTGCTGGATGGAAACAACGGGGTTGTGGGGGTGGGGAGGGGGGTCTTGTGTGTCTGTGTAGAAGGGGCACATTGGGAGTGTAAAATGGGTCAGGGATAAGAGTAGCCAAGGCCTCACAGTGGGCCGGGATGGAAATGTGGGTCGGGCCAGGCCCCTTCTGCCCTCACGATTCACCCCGAAGCGTGAGGTCCAGCGGAGGGTGTAATAATGCCTTAATTGTGCCATGGATGGGAGTTATTGAGTTATTCACACAAGCGCAGAGGGAGGGGGGTTGGGCCCAGGGGTTGTGACCAAGCCTGTAGTCAAGGAAGGAGTGGAGAAAGGACAGAAAACAATGAGTCATTTCTCTAATGAGCTGAACATTCCCTCTAAGTGTCTCTTGGTCAGTCAGATGTAAACCATTCACATTACAAAATGACCTCTTTGATGACATTATGAAAGCTCATTATGTGAGCTCAAAGTTACTCATTAGGCACACAGTACAAAAACCAATAATTCGTAATGCAAGATGTCATCCAGTGTAAATGCTGATTTCTTTTATTTATTTATTTAATTTCATCATATTCTTTATTTATTGTTCTTCCTACCTTTGTTCTTTCTTTGTATTTTTTTGAAGATGACAGTGTTTATAACAAATGCAGTCTAAACAGCTCAAAAAATATATCAGGCAAATGAAAATGGCATGATTGGAGTATATGGCAGAGATCAAACATTTATGATCCGATATCAAAGACTTGCAAAATTCGAAAGCCCGAACTCTGCTCATTTGTGTGAGGATGTCACTCAGGGATTATGATTCCATACTGCCCCCCTGTGTTCACAACCTATGTCAACATTTTTCTGTCAACAGACGGTGGTTTATTTCTGCACATTGGTTTTAGCAGCAGTTAATAGTCTCTCAACAAAACTCCCAACAATAATAAAAATGTGGTTACTTTAACTGACATGTAAATCATTTTCCACAAAATCTTATTGTACAATCGTGTTACAACACAATCATCATACATGTGATACTACATAGAATTAGAAATGTTAGCAACCATATTTGCATAATGAAGACATTTTGAACTCATTTGCACTTATGGGGAAATGTTTGACACTCAGGAGTGAAATGTCAAGCATAATCAGGTTGCAGAATTTTGTGATTGAACAACACCTCCATCTGTGATATTAATTAGAAGTGTATGGATGGAAGAGAACTGATCTGGAACCCATTCAAATACCTCACAGGTGCTTCAACTACTACAAGGAGCAATCTTCACCCGAAAAGCCACTTATTTAATTATCTCTCATTTAATTAACCTTTGATGCTGTGAGTATATCATTTATCGCACACATCAATCTTATTCATCAAGTCAGAAAAAAATGTCTAGTTAGGTATGGCGTATTGCTGTGTCCCTGTGCTTTGCTTGTGCTTTGTCTCATAAAGAGCGCTTTAAGATTAACATTAATTTACCCGTAATATTAAAAGTCCTAATTAGCTCAAAATCCCATGTGGTGAACAGTTGGGGTGCAATGAAGTGATAAACACTTTTGAAAGCTGAGTGGAAGAAAGGAAAAAAAGAGAGAATATCTCGATTAAAAAGAGATGAGAAGAGACAGATAGTGTGTGCGCATATTTAAATGAGTGTTAATTTAAATGCCATCGATAGACCATCAGGAGACCTGAGGTAAACAACACAGTTGGTTATTTTTATTTAACTTTAAATATCCTGTGGTCAGGGTCAATGGCAAAAACTGCCAGGTTTCAGGCAGAAACATATTGACACACAAATTACAAAAAGTGTGTGTGTGTGTGTGTGTGTGTGTGTGTGTGTGTGTGTGTGTGTGTGTGTGTGTGTGTGTGTGTGTGTGTGTGTGGGAGTGGGGGGTATCTCAGAGTATTCACCGATATACTGGCAGTAAAAAAAAGGTTTTTGCATCCTTAGAAAACGTCATGGCAATTCCATTGAGCTGCAGAAGTAATCAACATTTTGACTTTTTTTGGAACTTTAAATGATCAGATCCCAATCGTTTCATTAGTTTAGGAGAAAGCTTACATATGAAAAGTTGCACAATGTAATTGCCTGTGCTGTACATTGTTGTGTCAGCGAAACAGCAGACATGAGTAGATGACAAAGATCTCTTTTGTAGGTGAGCTATAAGGATATAACAAAAAGCATAAATCAGTGGAAAAGAAACATTTGCAGCATCAATGTCAAAACCACTAAGTACAAATATTAAGCTTGAGAAAGCAGCCTGTAGATGACAGCATTAAAACACTGTGTGGGAACACAGCGGGTCAAAATATCCTCCCTTACGCAATATGTGAGAAAAAAAAGAAAATATGAAAAAAAACAATTTTTAAAAGTTACAATGTGCAAGCATCCATGTAGAAAAAACACCGTAATGGCAAATTCATGGTATCTTAAAGATCTGTATTCCTCCTCACTCGGGAAACAGTGGTCGGTAAGAAAATATGTAAGCTTTTTTTGTAGTCAGTACAATTTTCCGAGGAGCTTGGATGCAGTATTAAGTCATATAGATTGCCTTTGCCTTGCTGACCTTTCAGACATGAGTTAGTTTCGTAGCCTCGTGGACAAGAAGTTCTGTAGGACTGCAAGAAAGAATGGAAGAGTTATGTCACAAGAAGTAAGGCTGCATTTCTTATTTAACCCACACACGCACAAGTGAAGCAAGAGCCAGTAAACTCAAAAGCTGTTGTGTTTACTGTTAGGTAAGTGCAGCAGGCAAATTGGATCATGATCAAGTACAGCATTATTGATTGGATTTCTGCGTGGGCCAAGATCCTGACTTTATTTGCACATTGACATGGTGAGCAATATCATGGTGAGCATTCCATTACGCAAACGAACACATGTACACACACATGCTGCCCCGAGGCAATCCACTGTTATATTTCAGAGGTAAGATGTGGAATTTGAGGGAGAAAATCCAATACCTACCGGGTAAGACGGGACAGTATGAGACCTCAAGAGCATCCACTAATTCAAACCAGAGTGCAGTGGGTGCGAGGCGAAGGAAAGCCGTCTGAGAGTGATACCCTTCTAGTCCAAAGGTCTAAAACTCAATACTGCCAGAGGAGTCCCTTGCAATCCCATAGAAAATAATTAGAAGCTGTTGGAGAACTATAAAAAAAGAGGCAGACAATTGGAACTGGCTGTTTCTGACCAAAATGTTTGCAGCACAGTGCTTTGCACCAAATAGAAATTCATTGGAGAATGAGGCTGAGGGGAAATTCAATAAGTGCGTTTTTCAACTAGCATTTTTAAGTATGTGAAAAGCACCCTGCTCAGAGGAAAATGGATTCTACATACTGAACAAATAATAGGCTACAAACTTGGTATTTTAGAGTGGTGCACTTTTAATTTTCGGGCATATCGCTAAAGCTGCCCCATATTCCCTCGATTTGGTGAGCAGTAATTTGTGTTGACCTTTTTGCTCTGTCTTACCACCCACAGGAAAGGCCCTCTATTTGCCCTTTTTATCCTCTGGCACCAGCCATCTCAACCAAATGAAGAAAAATAATATCCATTCTGAACTATTTCTATAGTTCAGAATGACATTCCCATTCAAATCAACATAGCAGGATGGTCAGTGCGGGCAGACATTGTTATGTGTTCCTTTGCCATTGCAACATTTCTAGTGGGATAACTTAACTTCCAAATAAACCAAGTCACATGAAGACAATTGCCATTTCCTTTTTTATTCTATTCTATCTCTATGTTCCTAACCTTAACAAAGTCTTAAGAATCCCAAATGTGCATTTAGTCAGAGGCTCACGGTGGGAATTTGGGAGGTGGGAGGACTGTGCAATAGTCTGTTTGAAAGAAGCAAAGAAGGTATTCTAATCAACAAAATTTCAAATTTAAGTTTTGATTATTGTATAACTCCACATCAATGGATATTTCTGAATGAAGATTGACAACTAGGAGAATCAAAAAATGGCAAAAGTCAAAATGTCAGCGAAAACAGTTTCCTTATAAAACATTTGACTGACATGCCACAGTGCCAAGTGTATTTTTCCGGACACATAATTTCTCAGTTAATATGTATCCTTCATTTTTAAGGAAAAATGAATCAATGAAAAGTGAATCCATGAATTATGATCAGATGGTGACTTGAATTTCAAACACAGCCTTATAATTGACCAGTAGATTCCCCATCACAGTTTATTTACTTGAAATAGAGCTTGACATGTCAAACGATCCCACTGGGCCTCATCCGCACTTCTCCTCATGAACTGGGGATGAGCTTGCTCTGCAGCTCCCTTAGATTGTTAACGACAAAGCAGTATAATTCACTATGTCAAGTAAAAAAAAAAAATACATTTCCCTTCGGCATCATTGGCCACAGTAACATTGTGCAATGCTATAATGGTCATGAGACTGTTTGCTTGCAGTTTGGAAGCTGGTTTAGTTCGTTGCAGCTGCCGTCACTGATGAAAGGTCGTCTTGTGTAAATCCAGACGGCAGGCAAGGAAAATGCAGAAAATTTAACTATAAAAACGAATTAAACTCAACCTTTAGTTGCTCAAAATGTGAAAGTGGACAAGTTACATTTGAATTAATCTTCTGTGGGGTGTTTGTATTGTGATTCAAAGGACCATGTGCAGAAGAACACAAGAAATTCCTCCAACAGTGAATATTTCTAGGCGATCTTGCAATCTCATTTCTAATATGCTCTGCACATTGTCTATTCTTAGCTACATTTACTGACGCATTACTATACTCCCAAAGGTTAGGTAAATCACAGAAAGCACTGGAAAGAATCAAGCCCTGCAGATTTAACTGTATACAATCACAGAATCTACACATTAGAAACATGATACATCATGCATCAGCGTGATATCTGAAACCGTTCCATTGGTAGGTGAATCTTTTTTTGATAAGGCGTTTGTTTAACTTCTGCTTTTGGGTAAGTCAAAGGCAAAGTCATATCTAGTAAGTTAATTAAGATTAAAGATTCTTTGAATCATCGTGTATCCTATGTTATCACTGGATAACCTATGAAGTATTAGAGGTTTGCTCCAGTATAGCAGTAATTAACAGCATCACACAGAGTACGGCAATGATATGAAATTAGGCTGGATCACGGTATAAGCTTCCCGCCGACGGCTCTGTCTGGTCAAAAGAAGCCAGAAGCATGTGAGATGCAGCATCAGTAGTTTGCCAGATAATTATCAGTATAATTGAAGAAAAAAAAAAAAAAGTAAATCAAATCAATGGTGTGAAAAGTCAACCATGCTGTATAAAACTCAAAGTGAGGAGGCATTTAAATATTGCCTGAAATATGCATACCAGCCTTGGTCTTGACACAATTCCTGTATGAAGAGTACAGCGAACGGATCTGTTTGCTGCCCTCTCGGAACCAGAAGAGGACTCTCGAAATTGAAAGTTCCAATCCCGGCTCATTTTAGGCTGCCAGACATCTTATGTAAAGATAACAGAAAATACTCTCTGGGTGCACCGACCTCATTTCAAGTAAAAATGACATAGGAGGAGCAATCTGCCCCTCTCAGCCATGGCCTGATGGTGGTGGCGTTAGCCGAGTGGACTGAAACATGTGAAACCGATATTATCTAGAGCAGACAGGCTGAGGCGTGTGTGAGCGTGAAGAAAAGGGAGCACACTCCCTTGGTGCTCGTAATTAAAAGCCAGGGAGTCCTGTAGCCTGGCAGATATTGTCCACCTATATTTGCAGGTGCCCAGCGCGGCGCTGGCACTGTGTTTTAACGGGAGAGCTCCAAGGTTAATTAAATGAGCCACCGTCTCCCGACCGACTCTGCGAGAGGACACATAATTAAAGTGACACCTGTTCATTCCCATTTGTGTGCACTTCACAGCGCGCGGCGCCCTGGTCCGCAGTACAGAGGTTCAGCAGTGTGCATTGGACATACAGATGTGGAGCACGACCAGGATCATTTTTAATGTTCAGTGGCGTCCTCGGGATGCAGCCATGCGGAATGATGGCCGAGGTGCATTCATATGTACCGGATGGACAGCATGAACCCACCTGTGCTCACACATAGCTGGTTTGAGTGCTTTTTCGTAAAATCATGGAAAGCAGAAAATTGCTTCATGCACCTGTTTTAATTACAAACACACTGAATTCACATCATTGCTGGAATTTTGCCACCAGTACTGACACTTTTTAACGTCTTAAGAGGACATTGTGAGTGTAAAAGACTGAAAGAAACACGATGAATCAAGCATCCATGTCTGAGGGTGATCACACTGACACCTGACATCACAAACTGTCAGCTATAATCTTCATGGTGTCATCTTAGAGCTGTCACTTCAGTGAGTTTTGTCAAATATAAACAGGCGATATTTTCCCTCCTGCTGCACCCAGACCTTTAAAAGCTGTATTTCTATGACATTATCTCATGACCCTTTTAAAACTCTTTAACCTTTTTCTTGACACAACAGATTGTGCTCTGGAATACATCTTATTTTTTAGCTCAAATTGTCAAGTTGCTGCTGAAAATAACCCAGATGTTAAGGTACATTTTCCCCGTGTCATTTCCTGCATGATGGCCCTTGCACGCTACCAGGGATTGTCTGGCGCGGGTAAAGGAATGCTGGGACTCGTGCTGTGCTGTCATGTCTCACCAGTCCCTAGTGTAAGGTACTCCACTGTACTGTGTATAGATTCAGTGACCCAGGCTGACAAAGAGAGGCCCAGTGGGAACCCGTGCCCTACTCACTTCACAACAGGTAATTATCACCACCATCACCCAATAAGTGGTGTATTCAAAGGAGGAAAATTGATATGCAGATTAGGTGCTGTGCCTGTCACTACCCTATGCACACATTTGTCACGTGCATAAACAAGAATGGGTACGTCTGAATGTACGGGCACACAACACACGCACACACACACACACACACGCACACAACTCAGCGCTGATACAATTGTCAAGTAGATGCAGCAGCACAGAGATGAGGTAATACACACACACACATATACACTCAGAATTCATTTTGACACCAGCAGATTAGGATGCAGAGGACATCCTGCAGCGCTCTTTATTAACATATGCCATCACACCGGGGGGGCAGCGTTGCTTAGCAGAGCATCAACAGCACTGCAAAAAGTATTTATCAAATCAACACTGCCTTTTTCCGCTCCCATTACTTCCTGCTCTGCCAGTCTGCCAGTTCCTACTCAACACAACAGGGATGCCAATTTAACGGGTTAAGCCTCGGCCAAACTGTTCTGTCAGAACGTACAGGGCAATACAACTGTAACACCGCAACAGCTCATTTCCACTGCTCAGTTCAGACAGTTCTTCCTCTCTGCTGAAGCTGTAAAGCCTGAAATCGGACATTTTGTGTATCAAGCTTTGATAAAATCTTGGGTTAAACTGGACGAGCTCTTCAGAGGGACGTCTGAGTCATGTTTTTGTTTATCATCTTTTCAATCAACTCTTTTGTCACATTACAATTTTAAAACACTGTCAAGTCAACACTTGTAGGTCACACTGAGTTATGTGGTGTTTCATAAACTATTGTATGCATATTCTTATGATCATGTTATAATCTGCATATAAACCATAACAACAAAAAGGGATGTGAGACATTGTTAGTGTGATAACGTATTTAATTCAGCATGTTTGAAACTGAAGAGTGAGACAGCATAGTAGCTTTTGCACTAATGTGAATCCCTTGGTTTCACTTTTATATTCCTTCTTTAATTTCAATTCCAAACTTGTTAATAAAGTAATATTTTGAACCGGTTTGTCCGCGTTCATGTCGTCTGCATCACCCAACACTGTAAGAACACGGACGAAGTATCTAAGATGCACTTCTTTGTAGTCCATCTTCGGAATATTGTAGTTTCACCGCTGCAGTCTGACATCACTAACATCCGCCTGCCGTCGCATCATAGCTACGTAGCTTAGTGAAAGTGGAGTCGGATTCGCTAAACAACGCGGTTGTCTTTTCCTAACTCCTCATGAATTCTCCTTCCCAATCTTTCCTTGACCCCCTGAAAATTTCCACAGAGGTCAAGGAAAAGGGGTTAGGAATAGACGTTAGGAGGTCATTTTTGGACTATTCGACCGCATCCCAGGTGCCTTCAGACATTCCCTCCTTTCCCATCACCTGACTGCCCCACCCATCTACACACTCTCATTAGCACTGCAGTTGCCCGCCCACCCCTCACCTGCATTTCATTCCCTCATCAAGTTCTCAGGTCATGTACCAGCCAAGTTACATTCATTCCCTTTCAGGTCATCAAAGCTGGTATGCTGATTTCCTGCTGTGTGGTTTTTGTTTTTGTTTTTGTTTTTTTCCACTTCTGTTGCTCTGCTCCTGGAACTGTACCTGTCTGCTTGCCTACTTTCAGTAATTATATCAATTAATTAAATCACTAAACTGTTCAGGTCTACATGCTTCAACTGCATTCAATCTCCCTTTCATTTGTAACCACCGTATCGTGACAACTCCTTTAACAATGGTGTTAGTCAGTAGAGGCCACCATAGAGGTGGCAGATCCAGATAAGCTCATATGCATTTTAATTATATGGTTTATTTGGGCAGGCATTCACAAATGATTTTTCTCAGTGTTGTATATTTTGTCCTGAGTATGAGGATATTGCTCTGTCCTGGGTATGTGGATGTTTTTGTGTACAGCATAGTTAAGTGCACATGGTGAAGTGATGTTTGGTGATTTTGTGGCCTGAGGCAAACAGCACAACTGCAGCTCTGTTTGGAACAGCTGGCAGAGATTTACACAAACAAGACCGGGCATCTGCTCTCTGGTCTGAGGAGGTCTGTGTTTAAATTGTTGAATGTGTGTTTTTGTATGGTTTGAAATCACTTGCCTATGCTTTTTCTATTGGTTTTATTATTTAGTATGTTGTTAACCCTTTTCCTGGGTCTTTGCATTTTATAGTTCTACTAGATTATGTACAGTTTCTGTTAATCTGATTTGCCTTTCCCCATCTAAAGTTTTCAGTGCACACCTGGCTGTATGAGGAGGAGGAGGAATATATTTTAGAATTTTCTCTCCTGAGGCGTCTTACCCTTTTGATTAAATTAAATTGAATGCACGTTTTGTTTTTATATATATCTGAAAAGTGCTTTGTCTTTAAGATGTTGGTCTGATTCATGAAGGCTTGCTGTTGTGGTCCTATGAGACAATGTACCTTGACCCCCCCTTCTCTGAGCAGGACTCTCCCTCCTGGAGCATAGCGGTCCTAGATTTAGCTTACCTGGTCCACGACCACAGCCATTAACGTAACTATTACAGATTAATTTAGATCATTAATTGAACAATGTTGGAACTTTTAACAAACACTGCATTTGGAGGAATGTATTGTGTACAAAATTCCAAACTGTTATACTTTTGAAATCATATAATGTACAAAACCAGTATGAAACTGAAATAGTGTGAGTTACAGGATGCACACACTAGAAACTACACTGGCATTAACCATGCAATAGTGAAGTTTAAATACCAAATGTCTTTGTAGTTTATAGCTCAACAAAAGCATTTTTCAACAATAAACTCTTCCATCCCTGAATGTAAATATTAAGGAGATGACTGAGGATTTTACAGAACTCTAGGTTCCTGATGTGATCTTCAGACTATCAGTGATTAAACACTTTTTTCAGACTAGTGAAAAAAGGGAGACTTGGGGTTTCTTCTCCGGTGCTGCCACGCCAATTTATTAGATCTTCGGAGTAGTGTCCCTGCAAAGCATGCTTTAATGAGATGTGTGCAGAGCCGTTGCACAAAACAGTAGTTGTATTGTATGCCTACAGTATAGCTGTTCTCAACCCATGCATCTTGTTGTTCTATGTCTGATGCTTTTTTGTGGCGTTCCTTTTTGCTGATGCATCGGTAGCCTATAGGTCATGTCAATGTGCCGAGTGTAGTCGCATGACTCGCTAATTTAATTTTCAACTGTGTGGCTGGCCAATGAAACTAAAGACATGGTCTATAATATGTCAACTTTGTTGGTTTGTGTGAATTTCTACATACATCCAAAGTTCAGGGAGGGTCAGGAGTCTTGCCAGAAATCGAGGACCTTCTGACAACAGCTTACTCAGGACCCTGAAACTGTAAAATATCAATAATCCTTTCCACTTCTCAGGGCCCAGCTCTAGGTCCCCTGAATTATTCAGTTTTCTTTCCTGTTCAACGCCCCCTGGGGAGTATCCATAAAAAGTGCTGCGCTAGGGCCAATCATAACTTTCTGCCACTGAAGGTTGGATTAGTATGAAAACATTTTCAGTGGGTGTATGAGGGGCTGACATTAGTCTTCAACATTTTTTCCATCCCCTAAAAATAGTTCAACTTGTTCAACAGTGATGGAGGGATTAAAATGAAGTAATCCATGACCCCTTAAACTATACCAAACTGAGAGGGGGAAAAAAAACATACTTTTTTGCATTATGGGCCATTTTCCAACACATTTTTAATAAGGACTTTTAACACTTTTCTTTTTTTCTTTAAAGATTATTCAATCAAACTTTATTTCAGACTCAGGGTCCAGATGAGACAAAACATTAAATAGAATAAAAAACATACAAAAGCACAATTAAAATACATAGGCCTACCAATGCCTTTTAAAGAGACAGCTGTACCAATGTCTCCACAGTTTGCTTGTGCATAAGTCCTACATGCATTCTACAGTGTTCATTCCTTGTGACATTACCTGTTTTTGAACTCAAATATATATATATATATATATATATATATATATATATATATAGTTTAGGAACTTCTTATGTAAACGATTAGGCACTTCATATGTGAGACTGGAGTTGGCTTTGCGGGACAACGTGTATGGCCAGATTGTTTCAGTAGTAGCCAGTTTACAAGCTCATTTTAAAACAATAAAAGGACAAAATAATCGTCAGACAATAGCTGGTCGATTCAGAGACTGCGTTTCAGCCAATGTGTTCATCCTCTTTTGCTTTCAATACAAACTGATTACCTGTGTTTACCTAAAGCCTGCTTGACCGTGATTGGTAAATACAGACTACAAATGGAAACCAGAACACTTCAGTGCCAAAATCTTGTAACTGCATATAAATGCCTAATCTATTGATTGAGGTTACATATTTAGTCAAACAATGTATTGGGTCCAATCTTTATTTCATTTTTACCATAATAAAACACTGCTTCGTATTGACTCTTGCTACTTCAAATGTAGTAATCTCTATAGGACAAGAATAGTACTTTTCAATAACAAGGTATCTATCAATACATACGTCCACTCTTCATGAGCAAATGTAGATCCCTTGTGGATGCATAGCCTATAACATTAACATATCTGTGTACAGCAGCTTTCGAAATGTCCCATTTGCAAACCATTACAGCAAATGTGTACTAATGCCTGCTGAAAGATCCAATGTTTATAATGAACCTAAAACTCCATATATTGTGTGTATCCACACAATATATCATAACGTTTTGTTGTATTTGATATGTCATTTACAATTTGTCTTGCCTTGCTCCATTACACTAACCTCAAGTTTACTTCCAAGGATGCGTTGACTTTGATTAATGAGCCAAACCTTATTTTGCTGCCTTGAGGATATACAGTTTAAAGCACTGAAGATGAACATTCCTATTATGCAACTGTGTATTACAACATTTCACAAGTCATACCTGTTAACTTTAGTTCATTCCTTGTCTCATAAAAAAGCCTTCATGTGCTGCCAGATTCAATCTTGATTTGATTATTTTTTTTGGTGTAGTTTTCATCATCAAGGTTAACCTACCTCCGCTCTTTACCACCTCCACCATCAATAAGCAGTTTTTGTTCTGCTTAATAACTGCTGGTCTTTCTGAACCCTCTTGAAAAATCCCACCTGGTTTTCATGGTTATGTCTGGGGTGGCAAGCCACAAATCCCAGGACACTAATCAGTCCACAACACAATGATGAACAAGAGGAAAAAGCCTCTTTGGTCGTCTGTTTCATCTCGCATATCTCTTCCCACCACACGTACTGTATGCATCCTTCTGTTTTCTTGGCGCAGTCGGGGTGTGTGTCTATGTGTTTTAGATGTTGGGGTGGAAGAGTCTTGAAACAGTCTATCATCCTACACATCAGACCCTGAGGATATGGCAGCGGATGGCACTATGTGTCCAGCTAATAAGGGCTACAGAGACGTGTTAGCCAGACCCAATGCCTTACAGGGGGTTGGTTCAGCCGAGGTCTCATGCACATGGTCCACACCAAAGCTTCCCAGTTCAATGCACAATATCATCCGACTCGTTTTACAAGAGTGAATAATTGGTTGTCGGAGCTAATATCATACTGGGATTTCTGATTTTGTAGCATTATTACATTATTATGTTGACGGTAAGTATACACCAACTGTATAGCTCATAATAACATTAATGCTGTACTTTGCTGAAACGTTGGTATACTTAATGATTTTCAGTAACAGAAAAGTTAACTCAGGATAGCCTCCTTCAAAGGGACTGAAGATGTCCATAGAGACCAAATTGACCATGTTTCCTCTCCTCTCCTTTTCACTGGCAGGCACAAAATTAATTAAAGCAGGGCTTCTCTGTGGAGCATATTCTCTTAAGTAGCTAATTTCCCCTCTGACATTTGAGAATGTGGGTGTTCATGCGTCCTTGTCTGTGTGGGAGTGTGTTGCGCATCTTTTCATAAATAGCCACAGAGTGGGTTTTCATTTTTCTCAGTCAACCAAATCACAGAAGCAGAAACGAGGTTCATTACAAGCTTTAAGGGTCATGTCAAGTTGACATGTTGTTTCCTTCCAATAATGAGATCCACATAGTATTTCCACATTTAAGTTTAAAATGTATTGGATTTCTTGATTTCTTTCGAATAAACTGGAACTTTGACAGAATACAGAATCTTAAGCGTATAGTTGGTTTCAGAGCAGCTCTAAACGGCTTTTAAATGTGCATAGCAGTGGAAGAAAATATATATATTTTTAAGTCGCTTAACTTGATTAACCTTAATGTATAAAATGCTGCATGTCGATTCCTAACCTTGTCTCACCTACACAATAAAACACAGACACTGGATTCAGCAAGGCCTTGGTTCCTATACAGTAGTTCCACACATGCATCATTAGCAGCAAGCCAGATTCTGGTGGGTGGTGGCTGACAGCGGAGTGTAGCTTGTTGTCTTCACTTGGCTCCATCAGCAGAGAGCGAGGAAAACATCCAGACGCTGTCTGCAGGGTCCAGTTCTCAGATCACTAAGATAGCTCCCCTGGAGAATCAGACAGCCCATGTCAAATAGGACTAAATTGTTTCTGCCTTGACAGAACGTTTTCACCGTTTTTTTTTCCATAAACAACTGTTCACTATCTGAGAAAGAAAAAGTATAGTTTATTTAGTTTTTTTATTTTATTTAACTTTTTTTTTTTTTCCAAAAATGAAATGGCTTTTAATGACTTCAACTGATACATGATGTACAATGTCAAGAAAGCAAATAATCAAAAGATGATTATATTGTTAAAAAAAAATAACAGCAGACTGCCAACCTACATACCAAAAAACAAATCAAAGAAAGCTAAGCTCAAGGGTATAACAGAACTGCAATAGTCTGCAATATCACACTAATTAACACACCAATCTTAATCTCTTAAACCTCTCTTCAATCCAATACAGCTGTGCTGTTAACACCTTCTTTTTCTTGCAATTTAAATCACAATTAAGTATTACATTTTTCAATGTTTGAATCTCGATGTGTTTGAAAAATATTTATAACATAGACCTACAATAGAATTTACTTTAGTGAAATTACATAATAATAGCATTATTATTTATCATTGTGGGAAATTACTCTCTGAATCCTCTTGTCAACCATCTCTCCCAGCTGTGTCTGTAGCACAAAGGTGATGCCGATCACCTTAAGCTGTCAAAATATCAGGTATAGCCGGCCGTTCTGGCTGATGGCTCATCCCTGCTGTGCTCTTGCTCATGCCCCTCCAGCGCTGTCCCCACAGGAGTTCCCACAGACTTTACAGTTCAGTGGTCAGGCCTTGTTCATTGACTCGTGTCCTCTGCCATGCTGACACAAACTAGAGGCACAGAAGATGTCACATGGCGCTGCATTTCAGAGGCGGTGAGTCAGGGGAGCCGAGATAGTCTGCACCGAAATAGTACATAGAAAAAAAAATAGCAATTTGTGGAGATGAAGGAGAGGAGAAATGGCATTGACAGGTGGATAGAAAAAAAACATAGGATGTACCTGCAATGGATGGATGGATGGATGGATGGATGGATGGATGGATGTGGCTACTCTCTGCGCAAAACATGAAAAAAATGGTTCCCTGACCACTACTGTAACCCTTGGCAACTGCCATGAAGCGTAAAAGACTGGCAGATGGAATGAATTGTGCAGGTAATCCAAGAGATTCACCTTGTTGCCAGGAGTAACCAGACAAGTCAAGGAATCAAGCCACAACCACCACTGGGTGGGTGAATGGGGCCGGAGAATCCAGTTTAATATCTCTCTACCAGGGGAAGACCTGATCCCATGGTGGGTTTCTTTACGACATTTAACGAATCCTTTGTGAACTGATGTGCCCTAAGTGAGAAGCTTACACTTAATGAGCAGTGTCCTGGGGATTTTAAAATGGAGCTAGAGGACACATTCTTAAAATATTTATAGATTATGTGCCTGTGTATAAGGTGCATATACTGCATGCTCAACTCCAAACTCATAAAGAACTGATGACCATGAATGTACATGGCTTACCCGTGAGACATTAGTATAATAAGGAATTACATTATTAATAACCCTGTTAATGTGTCTTGTAAGTATGAAGTACATTAAACATGTATTTGTATTTAATAACAGTTTACTACAGTACTTTCATTTTCCAAAAAGTAATTTTCTTAAACAGCTTGGCACTGTAGTTTTAGGTAAATATTAAGGGCTTGAGTCCCTTTTCAAAATTAAACATTTACTTTAGACCCCTTCGTATGGATGTGCAATGTGAGCTTTTTAAACAAAATTATCGTTCCTTCTCAGATTGTTTGCTTGAGCAGAGAACAAATGGAAAATAAAAATACTTACGGGTATTTCCTTTCTTTTATCATCCTGTGATCCATGTGGGGGTCCTGACCCCAGCTTTGGAATTTTAGCTCTAGTGAGTATTTACGCAATGCTGTGGCTCACTGATGTGTTTTTAATAGTGTTTGTACTGTAAAGGAGCTCGATGGCACAGAAGAATGAGCAATAACTCAATACTTGGCTATTGACTTCTATGTTGTTGGTTCTGGTCTTTTTATTGGATTTGGTGAAAGAATATTGAATGAATGTAAAATAAAAGCACACACTGAAAATGCCTCGATGTGTTTGTTTAATCACCGTTTAAAATAGAATTGTGTGAAGGCAACAGAAGTTCTATTTGGTGGAGATTTTTTTTTCTGAGGGTTTTTTTTTTGTGTATCTGTTTCCTAATCTGTTATTCCTGTTTTTAGAGTTTTTAGTAAGAAAATGTATAATTACAGAACACATGTATAAACAATTCAGGAAAAAATATATTTAACACAGTCTAGAACTAGGATGGTAACAAGTAACAGTCATGTTAATTTGAATGTGCTAGACAGTGAGACCATTTTTTTCCCCCTCCAACACAAAATCCTGCCTGCCAGATAATTTATTTTATATTAGCTAATGAGCAAATAACCTCACTGGGGAAGTTTATGTGTGGAAGCTTTAAAAGAAGATTCATGAATAAAGGAGGGGGATAAACAGCACTGCACTCTCATCAAGAAAAGACAGCAAATGGAAGATCGCCAGAAAGAAATCCCACATGGCCCAAAAGAACTCATTAGGAAAAACAGAATCGATAGCCAGGTTGTAGATTGAAGCAAGAATGAGCAAAGGACAAGGCCAGTCCACAGGCTTATTTTGGATCACCACTTTGAGATGGTTTTGACTGCCGGCACCTTCCACCACCTTCGCACCTTTTAAAGTCCTTTCTCCGCCTCTGCCCAGCCATCCGGGCGAATAACCAGAGAATTCTGTGGTTCAGGCCATGTCTCTTGATGCAGTATCTGAGCACAGGATGGAAAAGCATCCATGTGAAAAGGACATTTTTATCCACATTCACCCCTGCCAATTACCACTGCCTTGAGACATTTTTTATGAAAAAAAAAAACACTACACCTTCAAAATGAGCACAAAAGGTAGACGGTTGTATGGTGAAACTGTAAAGCACAAAATAAATGTTGCTGTCAGAAATGTCATTTTGGGTTATGGTGTCTTCATTGTGAAGGCTCAACTTTTAAAGTTCCTGGAAAATTAAGCAGTGAGAAATGGAAGATCTGTGTAGCTATAAATTATACAGACAAATCTGATTAAAATAAAAAACAGCGGTCAACACATAATTCTTCTATTTTTACTCGGTAATCTCTTACCTCTACACCTGCAGTGGTTATATTTACCGGTTTCCTCAGCCTCAGGCTACAAGGCAGTTGAACTTAGACAGCTCATCAGGATGAGTGGCAAGTGTTGGGAGGTGAACTTAAACACCTGAAGGGAAACGGAGCAGAACCATAGGCTTCCTCCCTCAAGGTGAAAAGTTGTGTACTCCTGCTTTTCAGATATCTTTAAAAAAAAAAACTTGAAGTTGGAAACCCTGAGCGAGTCACAAAATGTTCTTTCAATCCGACAGATCACGTAACAACAGGCTTGTTAAATGACAAACCGTGTGTTAACATTTTACATTTTCACCTGCTGGGGATCAGATTGCTTCCAGTTTCATCATGTCTTGGCGTTCACCTTGACTGAGTCCCTTATGGGACCTGGCTGTGTTCTGCAGTTAATCATCTGTAGTAAGTGCAGAACCTGTCCATCATTCATGCGCCTGCTTCAAGGGATGACTTTCTGTCTGTCTCTTTATCTTCCATATTGGTTGTGTTAACTCTGGTGTCTGCTCAGAAAGTACTTACTGTCCTCTTGACAAAAAGTAGGCATTATCTTTTTGGCTTGGACGAGAGCAGGTAAGAAAAAGGGAGAAGACATGACGTAATGTAAAAAAAATAAAAATATTCAAAAGAGTACAAGGGGTAGGAAATGAGAGGGCAATATGAGTGAAAAGATGATAAGGGCAGTACAGTATCTGTACATTAAGGTTTCTGTCGCTGCTAATTATTTTGTCTCATTAAGCACAAGGTTCTCACACAACTGAGAGTGTTGATGGAAACCTGGAGTGGAGAAACCACTCTTGCTCTCAGTTGAGTCATGAGCAAGACGCAGCAGCCTCCTTGACACTGTGGTATTCTTCGGGTCATGGCCAATCAGCCGGGTCCCTTACTAGCTCCTCAGTCTGTGCACTTTGCTTTAGAAGGAACTCCAGTCCATTAAGCTCAACCTGCCTGTCAGGTCCAGTGCTAAAAGCTTACCTTGGTGACCCAAGCCAACCATTAAGCTGTAGACTACACTAACTCCCATGGATATTTACAACCTTGGCACAACATTAAACTTATATGGCGCCTTATACAAATGCAATGTTATCACATCCTGCCTAGAAAACATACATTAAGGCAGCCATATTGCTTGAGCGTGTGGCTGAGTAGCTGGAGGATTGCATTGACCTCAGTCCACAGAATATGATGTAACAAACCTTTCTCAACACAGAAGATTAATTCAGATGTCTATTTGCTAACCCATAAACACCATGTCTTCGATACTTTTATAGATTACATTAGTGTGGTGTATTGGGTACTTTGGATTACTTCACCATATGCTGTGAAACTGACATAAATGTAAGTTCCTCATATAAGAAGTCCTTTGAGGAGACAACAATTACTAATCATCACTGAGGCTGCCAGTTGAATCAGTTTGAAACTATAGGTCAGAGCCTCCCGAATGGAGCAAGCTAGTGTTGACTTTCCTTTAGTTGCTGAAAGGGTAGCCTACTGGGTAATCTTAATAAATCAATAAATCCTTGACAGGAGTTTGACTCGCAAAGTGTGGAAAAATACCACACATTTCAAAGTAATACAATGTAGTTCCACAACTTTCACCTATGGACTCTAAATTACATATTTCTGACACAATCTCAACAAAAACATGAAATGTTTCATACAGGTAAGGTATTTGATGATGGCCTGTGGCTTTTGATGACATTACATTGAACACAGATTTATATTTTTCTACTCAGCCTTGGCATGTTGGATATGTCCCAGGGCTTTCAATTCTCTCCACACAAACCTTCTTGATAACAGGAAAATGTAACAGCACTGCACACTTTCCAGTCCGAAGCCACCGTTTTAACTTCCTCCAAATTCTGCCACACTAATTTCAAAGTTCCTCTGATAAAGCTGCCATTATCTGTCCATCACTAATGTTTTAATAATGGTGTAAAATTAAGTCACGGTCGATCAAAGTTGGTAGAAAATGGTAATTATTTGACTTGAACACAGATAGTTAAAGGGAGTTTGATAACTATACATAACTAACGCTGCTTGCGTAAGTTACATTACAAGCATACTTATTTTATGTAACAAACGTAACAAACATTTATTTGAACCCAAACAAGATATTTTCCTAAACCAAGCCAAAGTAGTTGTTTTGCCTCAACCTTATTAAGTAATCCTAAAAACTACGTTAATATATGTTGCAAGGTTACTTTGTAAATAAACTGTATGTATGAAACGAGCGGAAACCTCATGCAAACACAGGTTATTTTGAAAGGACACTATGTATTTATGAGCAGAAACTGACACACCTTCAGTGACACATCTACAACTGACACTAAAGGGGTACTTGGCGTCTTAAAGCCCAGGCCTCCGGCTCAGGTTCCTGCTTAAGAATGAAATGCCCAAAATGAAGAGTATATCTCTGCAACTACAAAATTGATTTGAGTAATATTGTTATCATAATCAAGGCAGCTGTGGCATTGGAAATTGTCCAATTTAATTTTGATATCACTTTAGGTAATAATTCCATTATTTTGAATAATGAATTAATCTGATCACTATACATGTTCCTATTCAAAGAAAACCATAACCCATTGGTATATGTTGATATCTCATGCCTGTATTAAAGGCCAGTGCCTTGAGGAATAAGAGCAGTACCACGGTTCATCCACTAGATGGATAGAACATGTTTTCACATAAATGGAAGGTTAAGTTAAAGCTGTTCGACGGTGGAGGAATGCTGGCTGCAAATAATCCTCCATGTAAATAAAAACATACAGCTGGAATCTACTCAAAAGTTATTCAGAGACACTGGAGAAAAATAGCAAAAGTAATAAATAATTTTAGTCAAAGAGTGATAAAACTTATACTATTGGAATCTGTGAAGTCTGAGCTTTCATATTGACATGGCGTTTATGCAGGTAGCATTTAGTAGCAAAATTGCTAGCACCAATATTTGTGCATTAATCGTTGGCATGTTTTTGTTGTTTGCTCATTTAGTTTCTTTGCTTGCTGTTGGAATTGAGTTTTGTTTAGGTAAAAGTGGTTATCATGAGCTTTTAGCCGTGCTTCTTCCTTGGTGGGATTGTGTTTTTTAAATTCTAACGACTGCCTGGGCGGCTCGCGCTCAGTTCAGCCCTTTGTGTGCCTTGTCTAGAAATAACAGCATTGCCATTCTTGATGAAATGTCAAGGTGTATACAGTAACAGCTCCGTGGAATGAGCAAAGTAATGTTAGATGCCAAACAATCTTCATGAACCTCAGCTTTCTTACACTGACACATTTTCTTTTTGACACTGCTGTCAGTTGTCACACCAGCCTATAACAATTTTATGTAGGATATTTATAATAACCAACTTATCAGACCCATCTCACAGAAGAGGAAGATACAGTTCCCAGCAACATAAAAAGGCAGTCGTTCTTAAATAGTTGTATGAAAAAAAAAGCATCATTTTAAAGAAGCATGTGGAATACTCAGCGTCTAACCCTGACCCTAAAAATCTATTTCCCCACAGGCTGAGAAAAAACCTTTTGAAATTACAACATTTCATCGGTTAAATGCTTCATCTGAATGCTTGTCAGGACAAGTGTAAGCCTATGATTCTCCCTCACACCTCTCTCACTCTCGAACACTAAGAGGGTCGTCAGATGATGCAAAGAGAACCCTCTTAAAGGGTAAGTACTAGTGAAAGTGACAGAGGAATAGAGAGCAAGCGAGGGGAAAAAAAAGAGCGAGAGGAAGAGAAAGAACTCGTCATTGAGTTTATTAAGAGAAAAGAGCAATTGAGTCTGACAGAGGGCAGCATGGTGCTGGTGCTGGCAAGAAAGAAGCCGAAGCTGAGAAGCACTTCAAAGCATGATTGGTAACTGATTCCCTTGACTTCTCCCCTTGCAAATTAGGTATAATGTAACCATTTCTGCAAGCCCCACTAAAGAAAAAGAGTCTGTGCTGCATACTCGGAGGAGCCTTGCCTGAGAGGATGAACAGTTTGCTGCAAACCAAATAAAGCCGTGCCTTATTTCCACTGTGACATTTTAAGAGAATCACGTACCAGAGCACAGCTCAGTTTGACAAATATGACAGGAGCACCAGTGTGTAAAAGCAGCATCGTTTCTCTCTTTAAAAGCTCATTGATGGCGGACTGTCTCCACTGTTGCTGCTGTTGAGCCATTTAGGCTGAAAATAATTCGAATCAGCTGTCTGATTAATACGACCTTGGGAACTGTCTCCATTCCACAGGGTAACTCGCTGCAGCTGAAGATTGGTGTTAAGTTTCGTCAACACTCCTCGGAGCGAGTCTAGAATATGTTAATTAACTCATTGATTGAGGTGGGCGGTTCATTTTAAAAGCAGAAGTTGAGGTCTCTGGTGTGGGAAGACGAAATTAAATACCCTCCCCAAAAAAAACCACTGCTGTGCATATCAATGCCTACATCAGTAGCTTTCGCAATCCATATTCCTTCACACGAAGGACACATTTAGTATCTGTTTCTCATTGGGGCCTTACATGCTAAATAGACCAACCAAGATTGTGTTTGCCTCCGATTCCTCTTGCATTAATTACTGAATATATGGTTCTTGCTAGTGGGGGGAAGTACAACAGGGAGTTTTGCTTTTGAGCTCATTTAAGAAACTGGGTTAAACTTTTAGCATTAGTGCCATTGCTTGCTTTTGCAAACATAAGGACAACAGCAGCTTTAGAAAGCCAGTCAGCCTTCATCAAGGAGTTTTGAACTGCGTTGTAGACAAAGGCCTTGGCATTCACTTTGATTGTGTCAGGAATGTCATGCACGTACAGAGCATGCCATCTCGTATTTTGTGTCAACAGGATGCTTTTGTTTCCCATCCCCACTGCCACTCGTTTTCTTTCCATCCTTGGATTGGCACACTGTGTGGGAGATGGGCCTCTACGTTGAGCAAGAGGTAATTGAAAAGTGCAGAAAACAAATCTTTTCAATCAGATTCTGAAGGCTTTGTCCTCACGCTGTGCAGGCAAATGTGCCAATTGCAAAACAAAGCACATCACATTTTGCAACAGATAACAGTGCTAATGTTCAGGGAAAGCCAGTCTTTGTGGGATTGTCACAAGACTCCTTTGCTTTGTTTGTTTCCTCCGTACAAAAAAAGAAAAATATGCATAGCACTTGAAAATCGAATCCAGCCTACATATTGTATATTCCTTTTTGGACTTCACTCACACTCGGTTCTTCTTTCTGTGGAGGGTATTGACTTTGATTGACAAAATAAAAGACATAATGCCATTCACTATGTGCACAGCTGTAATGAGGGTTTCTTAGATGCATCTAATTGCTCAAGGTCACCATAACACTGTATGCATACACAAACAGACACAGTTACTTAGAAGTGTTTGCTGTGATTTCACCAGCTTTTCATAGTCACTACTATGATGTTATCTGGATGTTTGCTCTATCTAGTTAGAATTTGTACAGCTAAGACACATTTGGTCTGTAATAGTTTCTTTGTCTATTTTTGGAAAAGTAACTAAACAGAACAAATGTTGAGTAGTTGCTTAGTGCTAAAGACCTGCGGTGACAACTGCTATATTATTCTGGCCGGATCAATACCTAGCCGTCAGCAATGTCAGAATATGAGACACAATCAGAATTACAATCAGATTTTTATCAAAGTGTGCATGTACTGTGAATGAATTTAACTTGCAAATGTAAGTTTAGTAAACTTTATATAGAGAGACAAGTCGGCTGACAAACAAAACAACATAATGTAAACAACATAAATGTCACAATGAAAACAAATCATTTAAAACGGCAGCCATGTTGTAACATAATGTAAAAAGACAAAGCAAGCTAAAAACTGCAAAATGTAATTTACTACACTCTATTCAGCATACAATCTTTTACACGTTTACCATCAGCATGTTCAGCTATAAATGTTGTGGTTTTGCACCATTTAAAACGCACAGCTAATTAATTTTTCAGCTTCAAACTAAATATTTGTCCAGTACATCTCGTTTCACACTAACGAGCTTAACGCTGGCAAAAAGGCAGTGATCTGCTTTGAGGCACACAGTTAACAGGATGGTAATGTAGATTAAAGGGACTGGGAAGGTATTACGCGGCAAAGAATACAGGCGAGCTTCTGTGTTCATTCTGACCATCTGGGAAGAAGCTGGCTGACAGCAGAGCTCTGCAGTGCAGCACTAGCTCCATCTGTTGGAGCAGCAGAGGAAAGCCTCCTTGTCTCAGAGCAGAGCTTAGTGTGATGAATGGTAGAGGAAAGGAAGTATGGTCTAGACTAGAGTAAGGGGCTGCCAAAAACCTCTGCAGGTTTTACTGGTACCTGTATCTTGCCATTATCCCTTTAGTGCTTACTGATGTCCACAGCCCCAGTGCAGTGGTTAGCACTGTCTAAACACGAGGACTCTGGGTTTGAGCCAGCTTGGACCCTGTTGTATGGATTTTTTTTTCTCAGGCTCTCTACCACAGTCCAAAGACATGCAGGTTAGAATAATGGTTGACTCTAAATTGCCTGTATGTGAGCGGGAAAGTCTCTATGAGTCAGTCCTTTTGATTGACTGGCGACCGGCCCAGGGTGTAAGCCTACCCCACCTCTTGCGTAATGTCAGTTGGGATTGGCTCAAGGCCCCCGCGACCATAAAGGATAAGCAGTTACAGATAATGGATGGATGGAGAGATTTTAAGACATTGAGTTATTAGAATGTTTAAGCCAGTACCCAACTATGCTGGAATCTAAGTATCCCCTTGTAACTAGAATTTAATAGAATAAGTTTGCAGTTATTATTAAATATTGTTGTTAATGTACCAATTGATATCACTGTCTACATATTCCTATATTTTTGTCATGTATGGCCTTGTGAAAGTTCTCACATGAATTGGGCAGTGACACAACTCATTTACAAATGCTGGAGGTGAAAGGCTTTAACCTCATTTCATATTTCCTTGGCATATTATAATTCAGTACCTGTCAACTATAGTGGAAGGAGGCAAGAAGGGTGTATCCTTGTTACTCGCATTTGATCTTGTCTTTATCTGAGCTTCTGGGGAGATGATGCAAGCCAGGCTTTTTATTGCGCTACAGCTGCAGAGAAACCCTCTCGGCTGCGCAGAGATGTAAGAGGTAGGGTAAGTGTCCATGTGCTTTCTAAAATTGGTTATTTCATTTTGAGGTTCCCATAAACCCTATGCACGCTGGAGCTCATTTGAGCACTGTGTGAAAATTCTCACAACAAAATGCCGAATAATGTGTCATTCTCTGGGAATCATAAGTCAAGCTGCTCACTTGTATGTTGTCTGCAGCGTGTAGTCTGCAAGCACTGCAACACTGACTTCTGTCCTAAAGCTCCTTACATGTAAATCCATCATAATTGTTCTTTTTGGTTGGGGGGATAGAGGGGAATAAATGAGGGACTGTTTTATATTTCCAGGCAATTGCACATGGATTTATATTTGCTAATGTTTCCCTCTTATTCATTACTCATTGTCTTGGCAAAACTGTTTAAAATTACATTATGGAGGGATTTCTTCTGTAAATGAGATGGGGAAGTTGGAATGTGGAATGGAATCTTTGCACATAAATTACAGATTTTCAGTATAACTTAACTTCAAGTGTCTCTTCATCTTTTGGCGATTCTAAACGTGGCTTCCAGTTCTGCCAAACTCTATCTAGTTCTGATAGTATAAATGACCACAAGGCTGCCTGGTGTGAGTGTGCAGATTCCCAGTCGTTTCCACCACTTATACTGGCCTAAAAAACAGAAATGGCTAAGTTAAGACATCTTGCTCACATCCAGTAATGCCTGTCTTGATCTCACTGTATTTTTGCTTAGCTTTCGTCCCCCTGGTGCTGATTTTGTTAAACAGAAAACAACTGATAGCAGATGTACTGCATCTGTTGCCAGAGTGATTGTATAAGTCCTTGGAGAAAGGCTGCTTTTGGGCAGTTAGCTCTTTTATTTTAGGAGTACAGCTCACACAGGATGCACTTTTGTACATGAATCTGAAACATGTTTTGCTCTTTCCTATTCACTCACCTCAAATTGTGGATAAAAGACAGTGAGAAGTGAAACCCTGTTCTTGTTCAGCCTGTTGTGATGTTTATATAATGTTTCCAATAAAGGTGGTGAATTTGAAATTCACTGCATATCTATTGCCTCCACACGGCTCTCAACATGGCGAGGTCTGCGGTAGCTCGTATCTAACAGTGCTACCAGCGCTAACGGTGCAAACAATGGCAGTAGTGCTGCCGGAGCTAAATAGTGTTTACCAGAGGGGGAACTGGAGGGTGGCTGCAACACGTTTGCAACCATTGTATGAGCGGATTGCCATGAGCTAGCATGTGGGGCACACTCACATGCACTAACATGCACTAAAAGGCACACGTGGCTGGTCTGACTATGTAAATAAAGCACAGAGAAGCTCGGATAACAACGCAGACAGAGGGAGAGTGACTTCATTCTTTGCTCAGGTAGACATCACTCCGCTATATCTTTACAAAGTAAATACGTGTTTTCTGCACTACAAATGTTGTGAGTATTGTATAGAGAACCTTTTAATAGTTATATTGTACTGGTGCAGGGAGTACAAAAGGAAACTGGAACAGTCTCTATTAAACTAAATTGAATACCGATGATTAGAGGAACTGTCTTCAGATAATTCATTCCAGTCTCTGTCTATAAACTGATGAAAATAAATGAGAAATGCATTGCCTTATGGAGCTGTAATACTGCTTTATAGCGGTCTGGGTGATGCCTAGTTTATGAGGATTACAGCCTAGTTTCTGGGGATTACAAACACAAGTTATTTTTACATGAATAGAATGTGCAAACATCCCACCCCTAAATTGATAAATAACAGAATTAGCCTGTAGGGAGGTGTGCATTTCTAATTAAACGGTGCAAGTTTAAAAAACAAGGCTGCACATCTGTTTCCACAAATTACAAATGTTCACTCAATGGAAACCAGATCATGTTGTGTACCCAGCACTGTCTTTTTCACTAATGATTATTCCAGAGTGAAGAGCTGAACGTATTGCTATTTTCCCAGGCAACACTGCATCCAGTAATTCACAGTGATAATGTATACGTAGATGTTTAATCACAGATTTTCATGAATTTTTCAATGTTTCTTTTTCTTCTTTAAAACACCTCCAGGCAGGAATATATGCAACCAGTGTTTAAAGATTTGATGGCAGAATATGAAAGATAAATTAAGGTTTGGCATGTGTTTTTAATTGGAGGTATTGACAAAGAGAAGGTAGAAATTAAGCACAACTTGGTTTTCAATTGTGATGCTTGTTAGGTTAAATAACTAGTTGGACATAGTGTGAATCCTTATGAGCAGAGTAACTATGGTTCATTTTCAAAACCAAAACCAAAAATGTGTTCCAGGACTTGTCTTCTTGCCATGGCTGTGCCATCATTAATTACAGAGAGCAATTTAAAATAAGGATCTGTAGCATTTCTTTCTTTTGTGTTTAAATGCAGCCAGTGAGCATGTACATATTGTTTGCAAATTAAACTACCTAGCAACATGTTTATAGTGCTTTAGTGGGGTTTCAGTGAGTGTGTGCACTGCTTTAGATGGGTTGAAATGTGTTGAAAAGAGGTCTTTATGCTTTGAATTAGAATAAACTTGTTTTCTTAACGGGTCATTAACAGGCTATTTAGTTCCATATAAAGTGGCCACTGTCATCCTTAAAGCTTTTTATTAAACCGCAGAAGACAGCAGGCTCTAGTTACATTATCTTCTGACTTGAGGCAGACAGATATGCAACTATACAGCAAGGCTTGTGGTTTTAGAGGATTGTGCACTGAAAACCACACAACAGCTGGTGTTTCAAAATTATTTTTTTTCTTTCTAATATCTCTGAACAGCTGAGAGTAGCAAGGGACTGTTTGTTCTCTTCAATGGCCACTAGATGACAGAGCCACTTTGTGGGCCGTACGCTGCCTAATTAGTCCTTGTCGTCCTCTCCAGAAGGGACTGAGCTCCATTAAAGTGAAGATAAATGACTGAAAGAGGGATGCTGAAAGTCTCTAATGTGTAAGATGATGCCTGTTCTGTGGACAGGTGAATCTTAATCAGGCACAGAAATAAATATAAACAGTTCCCTATTGGTTTAAGCTCCAGTCTTTAAAAAGGAGTGTAACAATATGCGGCCAGTAGATGGCATTACTGAATCACTCCTCACTGACAGTCACAGAAACGTGTACAAATGTTTGTCTCTTGTCATGTTGACATCTCTGTTCAAGACGTCTCAAGTTCAAACTTGTAATTTCGGCTCGCTGTCTAAGCAAGCTATTTAGTTTTGTTTTATGGAAAGAATTGTAATTCACAAATTTCCTAGACACAACCTCAATTTAAAAAGAACAACTGAGACATGACGCAAAGAGGCCATAGAGAGCTGGTGTGTAAAATAAAAACAGACGCTATTGCAACAGATGCCCTAATACATTACAGAGAGCTGCTCGCTATACTTTGTGTTAGCAGTGCTCTGGCGAAGGGGATACTTCATCCTCAGAGATACTGACTGTTTAAGAGCAGTCACTTTAAACAAACGTTGCCTCAGTAACGTCAAAAGCCTAAAACATCCTTTGCCCTTGTATTCAGTAAACAAACAAATAAAAATATCTTAAGAAGTTAGTTATTTTATTTCATAAAATAACTACTTGAATAAAGTTATCTCTACATCCTTTGTATGGCTGTTCAACATGGCAGCCTTGGAAAGATTAATTTAGTGTCACAAGACAATATTTCAATGAGGTGAACTAAGGGTGTCCAATTCATGAAGGTGTCTGCTTAAAGATTTGAATAATCACAAAATAAACCCGACATAGAGGAAAACGTATATGGTCTGGCGCGTTTCAAAATGTGACTAACTTTGAACAATAACAATTCCTATTGCGTTTTCTTTTAACTCTAATAAGGGATTTCTTTTTATTATATATTTTACCAAAGTGTTACAGACAAACAAAAAAAGATAACCAAAGCAGAATGTCAATGCAATTGGAAGAAAAGCATTCTGCAAATTTAGTTTAATTCCAGACTTGAAAAACAGAATGGCCTGACCGAGAGTTGGCACGGCGGGACTGTGCCACAGTCCCCTCAACATTTGGCGACGCTATCACGCCCAGCCCTCCCCTCGCTGATCAGAGGCAAAGTTGCCGACGCCACTGTGTCGCATTCTGGGGATAGCTGCACATAGGGACGCTGTGATGTGCCACCTGGCCCTTGGCCCCGTTGGTCAAGAACTCTCCCTGACCTCTCCATTAAAACTCGTTTGCCATTGAGAGCCACGTCAGAGGGAGTCTCTGAGGACCACTTGCGTGCATTCTCCCTGTGATGAAGACAGACCAGAGGGAGATTGCCGACACCTATTGGTGAAGCTTCGCCTGCCTCTCGTTCTCAATAGGCCCGTGGAGCTGCCCGGCCCCAAGAACTGCACAGTTGCAGATCAAAGATTGCCGATTTGGTCGGCAGCCAACAGACCACTCTGTGCCTCCTCGCCCCATTACGAATAACTAAGCTCTAAAACAGCATGGTGTCTGACGGATGCAAAGCCAGAAAGATTTTGAAATGAATAATTGTTAAACCTGAAAAAATTACATTTGGAAAGTTGTTTCTCATTTTGCACTTTAATGTGTTTTCTACCAAAAACACATTAAAGTTTTTGGCAGTAGAGTGAAACGGCTAAAAGTTGTTTGAAATAAAAATGCTACTTTTTACAATTTTTAAAAGACCAATATATGATTTAGAAGGGATTTTGAGTCACTAATATATTTTTCCAGTATAGTCTTGCCCACCTTGTGACTACACGAGACTAAAATTATTCTCAATATGCCATATCTGCATGCGTCAGATGACACTCTATTCTTGGGTGACCGTCCCTTAGATGTTATAATAAATTCTCCTTTATCTCTGAACCCTCACTTCACATCGGATTATTGTGTGTCGAGTTGTAAGTGTAAAACAGGTGTTTGGTTTGTTTTCCACATTCGGTCACCTAACCGAGACCCCTTCTCGTCCCAGACACAGCTTTTACACCCTCAATAACATGTGCTATTAGACCTCACATGTAGTCTACACCATGTTTGTCTGAGTGGTCCTCAACAAAATGATAATATTTGTCCAAAGAGCTGAGAGTAGATGCTAGAAAGCCCCTGACACTTGGTCCAACTGGCTGGAAAGACACCGTCTCCACCTGTTGCAGGTCAGGGGCTAATGCTTTAAGGTCAAAGGTTGTTTCCACAAGGCTGGTTTGGAACTCTTGCTTTCTCTGGCTGTAACAGTTCCCACCCTGGGTGCTGAATGTTTGAATCAACAGTTAAGACCAATTGGTGAGATAAACTGAGCTGGTTACTTAATGGGCAGCTGTATAATGTCTTAAGAATGATTATGCATGCAGCACAAGTTATTGTCAAATTGCCATATTAACTAGTATTTTTGACAGATTATTTCACTATATTGTTGCAATAATAACTGTTTCTTTAAATGAATAAATATTATCTGAGGTTTCAATGTAACCATTTTAAAATATTAAATTATATATTTTGTTTTAAAGATATAGTGTTGGAAAGATTAAATGTGGTCACAGTTGACACCAAACGGTTTGCCATATACACTCTTGAGCTTAGTTGCAGTGTCATTCGGTGAGCAAGACAATGTGAGTTGGCAGCACAACACATATGTGGACCACATTAGAGCAAAAACAACTGTTGTGTGGATAGCGGGCTGTGTTCAACAGAGCAATGTAATGAGCAGATAACTAGGCCATCATATAACACATCCCCAAATACCATTGACTTGTAAGGCTCGTTTTAATGGTACCAGGGTTGTATGCCACTTTTAGACACATTTAACTCCGGGATTGTATGCCCCAGAGGATTTAGAGGTATGGCCAGAGGCTAATTAGCTTGAAAAACAATAGCTCCCTGATCACCATTCCATTGTGCTCCCCTGCATTGTGCGGTGTATCGGATTACAAACTTGTGATAAACAAGGAGCTAAATTAGATGTGCAGTTGTTGCCATTGTCCCCGATTTCTGATACCCCTGCGTCCTTTGTACCCGGCATGTACGAGCCAAAGCGGACAAGCTTGAAAGAGACACTAGTCCCTGATGGAGTATAAATGTATGGTAACTGACAGAGAGGGAGAGCTGATACAGTTGCTTTGGTCTCTGCGGTCACCTTCTACTGGCAGGGCCTAAGGTAATTAAGACCATGAATGCAGTCCAAGTAGTGGGCTGCTTAAGACAGAATATTAATGTAGCTTTGATGGATGGAGTCAAAAGTGATTTCTTGCAGCAGAGCGTGGGTTGAGAGCCAGCTGGTCCTGGGTCAGAGAGCTGGATGGTGGGCAGATGCTTACAGGCCCTCTTAGCCTCTGCTGATGGAGCACAATTGATTAATGCCCTCCAATTAGGGAAACATTAAAAGCCACGTTTTTCCAAAGCACAATTCAGTGTCACATAATGCATGTGGGTCATTTTGTGTATTCCCAGGCCAATAGAAGACGGGGCAGCTCAGTTTGCATGGAATCCACACTTGGCAAATTTCCACCACATTAACTGCCTGGTATGTGGAGTGTTGATTCTTAATGGTTCAGCTTTTTTGAAACAGCAATGCAGTGGGCATTTAGATATAACGACATCCATGTCAACAACATAGATTTATAGTATTCTTGTTTTAATGGCTCCTAAACAAACAGCTGCTATGTGTGGCTTGTGACTTGCATCCAGTTTTCTCTTCAACAATTGTAAACAATTTGTTTGATTATTTTTAGATTTAATTTCAACTACTGCATGAATTTCATTTTGAAAAATAGCGCTGTATGATGATTTTGGCAACTCATAAAACTTAGGTAGTAAAAACATTAGCATAGTACATCTCTTCCTGTTTTCCCTGTAAATGTGAAAATATTTATAAGACCGTAGGCCTGTCAGGCCTGGGCTTGAGTCGGCTTTGAGTTTTATAGCTTCTAAAACATTTCAAAATGAAAACAGCCGTATTAGTCATTGCTCTTTTACATTGCATTCCTTTTGACTGTATCAGTGTTATGAATTGTGCACTGTGCTGGTGAACGGCTAGCTTTGTTTCAAATACAGCTCAAAGGACCACTTGCCATTAGCCTGCTGCATTTTTAGCATTTTGCAGGAGTGTGCTGAATATGACCCTCAATAAAACAGGCCATGGCTGTTTTTTTTCTGTGGTTTTTTTCGTTTTTTTTCGACGACTTGACAAACACCCATTTTCTTGTTCCTGACTTTCTACCCGGCTTGCAGCCTAAATTACTGTTTCCCGTACGTGATCCACAGCCTCCCGCTGGACATGCAAGGAGCCAGGGAATGTGTCCTTGTTACTCACCAAGCACAGTCTCTTATGGTCTTGTAACAGGAAGCCCTGAGCTGAGACATCTACTGGCTTGCCTGTCAGAAATCCCCAGACAGGGAAAAGGCAGCGAGAGAAAAAGGGCAGAATCAACAGGGACAGTGTTAATATATGCATTACAGTGGTACTCGCATCTCCTGAGGTCACAATGCAGTCACTATTGTCACAGACTAGTGTTTTTTTTATAATCTCTTGTTGAATATTTTGTACTGCTTCCAACCAGTTCATTACATCACAATTCACTTTTAAAACAATTAACGTGGAAGGGACTGGGCTGGCTGATTCCGTGCGCATCAGATTTAATTGAAAAATGTGCTAAAGTACGAACGACAACTTTCACCACGTGTCAAAACTTCCTCCACACTATGTAATGGAAAAACTGTTATAAAATATTCCTATTGGAGATATTCTTATAATATGACTGGGTGTAATTGATCATGTCCCTGAGGCTCTCTCCTGTCTAAGCTCCATATGTATCTTAAGACGAGACAGGGTCAAGGCCAGGGACAACTGCAAGGCGCTTGTTAAGTGTCGGAGGCTCGTGCCGCTGGGACCCCTGAGCCATTCCTGGCATCCCGCTCAAGCAGGCCCCTTGCAGCACGCCTGGGGGGTCCTGTCCCATGCTGTCCTTCTCATCCGTTGCCGCCGTCATATTATGTCTAGGTCTCTCCACGCTGATTGTATGGAAACCAAAAATAAACAAATCAACAAAACAAAAGGGGAAAGGTGGACAAAGAGAGAGCAGGCTGCGTGGGACAGAAGGGGCTTTTCCATCTGTTTGGAGCTGTCAGCCTTTGAGCTTTGGAATTATTCCACTCACCACCGCTTAGCCACACACTGTCTATAGCTACAGCGAAGCAAACTAAACTCTGACTGAGCATGTAGTGTTTTTATAAAATAACTGAGATAGCGGAGTGTGCATGAGATCACCGCCACATCCTTATATCATATCTCTTGATAATAGAACCACTAAGCAGTAGTGAACGTAGTGGCTTTTTCAGCATGCCAACATTTCCAATTAAAAAAAAACACGAAATGTCATGTAACAAAATAGGGGGATTCTGTATAATGTTTTCATGAGACGTCGTATGTATTAGGGTGTTCGATTGTTTATGAGTTTGTTACAGGACTTCAATAGGCTTTTGTAAGCCCTGTTTATGCAGAAATAAACCACGAGTCATGGAAATGTAGGACAGGTCTATTCACAGACGTGAAAATAAATACTGAATCTCCAAACAGATAGGATCTAGTGATACATATAATTATTGATAGGATGGGCTTGATTGTAAACACAGCTGAATGTGTCTCATTCCTTCATCTCTGCTAACCAAATAATTCAGTCCCACAAGATGATTGTAAATGTTTTGCTGTCATCGTGGGAATTGTAACCGAGACATTGCACTGTTGTGACTGTAGCCATGGAAATGGAGCAAAATGTTACAGTAATCTTGACAAAGGGGTGCAAGAATGATTCCAGGGAAAATGTTCCATTGGATACCGTTTGAATCATTGTGCAGATTATTTAAACTCAATATTTTGTTTTTGCTTGAGAGAGAGACTTCTATGGTCAAAGGGCTTATTTGAAATGCACCTGGGGGTCAAGGGGAGGTCAGGTTTAACAGCCATCCTTTATTGTGGTTCAAGCACAAACATTCACGGCATACAAGTTGCCTCTTTAATCTCGTGATGATGGATGACTTAACATTCAGTATTCCATTAAAAAAGCTTTGTTGCAAACAACTCAGCTCTACGTGCCAGTGGAGGATGAAGTATGCCTGCCAATCGAACATTAGTAATGGCGTGATTCTGAAGTTTGTGAATGAAATGATGGTAAAATATATTTTTATACACTGTCATCAAACTTCACTGTGTAATTAGCAATGTGTTTTCTACAGCCTGTTAATTTAAAACAAAGGTGATTTACTGCCTGCCATAAACTCAACGCTTTAGAGACTGTCAGTTTTCGAGACAGCCCAACCATCTGTAGGGCGATATAAAACCCCTATAAAACCAATGCGTTATTGTGAGGATTGATTACTATGTAGAGATAGTTTCAGGTCAAACTCCTGCTTCAGCTGGATGCCGTACAGAGGGTGGAATCTTTAATGAATGGTTATCATGCCCCATGTTTGTTACCGACACAGCACACCTGGTAAAGACCCCTCCTACTTATTTCGCAGGCCTGCCATTATTGGACACCTGCTGTTGTTCTTGTTTTGGAGTGACTCAAGAGCATTACATCATTAAAGGGCATGAGGAATTAATGAGAAAAGGAAAGGAGGGCATTCTGGCTGTTGGCACATTAACATCTAGACATGAAATTTTAGAATTACCAAAGCATGAGAGCATTGTGCATTGTGATTCTGATGAATGTTATCAGTGCAGGTAACTTGTGTAATAGCGGATGTGCACAAGTGGTTTTGTTTTTTTACAATGTTGTTTACAATCTATATATACACAGTAGATCCAGCTGTTCAACGTGGAGTTGTTCCCGGCTTTATAACGTTGCCCTTTGGTTTGGTTGTCGTGGTGACCGACCTGTCTATTAATCAACATGCTTTTGAGATGAGAATAATGCCAATAAAGCATTGCATCTATGAATTCCTCCTTCATCACGCCATGTCTAACGAGATAATAACACCCTGCAAACCGCCAGCCAGGTCAGAAGGGTGAGCAAGGAGCACAGGTTCAATTGTTCAGTATCCTCAGCTGTGCAGTGAATAAAACCTCTAGGAGGGAAAAAACTAAATATGGAAGGACAATAATATACACGTGCTATATATGTATGTTTATGTACTCCTGATGTCCCTTTTAATTAAAATATTATTGGGGAAAAAAATAATGAATCCTGCAACTTTGTAAAAAATGTACAGGATTTACAAGTGTAATTATTTTTAATGCAGCAACAAATTGGTCAAAACAGGAACAACAATTTTAGCAAATGTATATAATAGACAAACATAGAACTGAATTGAATAGATCAGCCCCATTGTCATCAATACCACATTCAGCTATTTGAGTCAGTATCGGCCTGATATCGATATCGGTGCATTCCGACCAGAAATCAACATTTAATGAAAATTTAAACAGAGAAAAATTAATTTCACCTAGACCCAGAACTGCAGTGATTATTTTCAATATTCAATTTCAAAAACAAATGTCTAATGAACAAGTGGAACAATTTCACTTTTATTCTCATTTTTATAAATGTAGTAAGTTTGAATATGAGACTACGCAACTTTAGATGACAGTGGTTTACGTGGGAATGTAGTGACATATAAATCCCATGCAGTGGAAAAAGCTGTGACTTTTAATTTCCTTTATTCTGAACCGTTTTATGAGCGGTAGGCCTGCAGCGTTGTAACTGGCCCCTGAAGCGTCACTTGCATCGTACAGGTGCCCGACATTATGAAGAGGTCCAACAAAAAGGGTCCTTGTTGAAACCACTAATGCCTCAACTCGACCATCACAACAGCATGAAACAATGCCTCCGCCACATCCCTTTCAGCCCACTCAACTGATGGGTAACTGGAGTCGCCTTGAGAGGAGCCCCGTGCAGCGTTATCAGGGGTGGGAAGGGGGTGTGAACAGCGGCAGAGATGCCTCCGAGGTCAAGCCTTTAATAATGATTACAAACTGGAGCTGGCTGCTGGAGCGACAGGCTGCAGCTGTGGGCCGGCCGGCCTTTGAAGTGCCCCCCGCCTGTTGCAGGGTCCCAGGCCCCCTCGCATGAGGAGACGCTGGAACTATGTGGCTGCCTGTGGGAAAGAATGTCATGCGACGCCAGGGTGACGGAGCGCAGGATGGCTGAAGGGTGGACGGCTCGGCTGGTGCTGCCGGCGGGCTTGTGGGTCGATCGTCGGGGACCACTGGGGATGGCACAGTGGGATGAGAGAGAGAGAGAGTGAGAGAACAAGGCTGTGTGCATGTGCTGCTGTGGCCAAAGTCCGTGTTCTTTGGTTACACCCTGACACACAGGGTGGGGGGTTCCATAAAGTTAGTGCCAAAAAAGCACACAGGCTGTGACTGTGACGCACTGTAGCTGCATTATAGTTATATAAGTAGTATATTTTTTCTCAGTTTTTAAATCAAATATTGAATACACAAAAATAAATAAATAAATGCTTTCATGCAGAGTACATCAGCCCTCTGTTTTATCATGGCAAGCTCGAGACAAGTGAGGGGTTTAAATTTCAAGAGAAATTACAATTTGTATGTATTAATTGAAAATTGAGCAAGAAACTCTCTAATAATATATATATTATGTTTCAGTGGTAAAATGTATAGGTTGTTACTACTGTTGAAACATTTAATGCCAAAAAAAGAAAAAAGAAACCTACTTAAAATGTGTACATACTCATTGCTTACATGAACTTAAAACTCACACTTTCTTAAGTTCTTTGTTTAGACGTGCATAATAAATGTCTGTATATTCCATCCGGCATCTAAACGCAAAGCCTCACATACTTCTCTGGTGTAATTTATAGGTTTTGACGGGGGAAGGAAAGCGGAAACCTTTTAACCTCTGTTGCGAGATGCTTCTAACATGAAGTTCATGGGAATGATTTATGACTGATCTACCTAATTACTACCTGCCCAATGATGCTACGGGTGAATTATTATGTTTATAACCATATCAGCGCAACATATCAAATTATTACTTAGCTTGCAAAATGAGCACTGACAAGAAGACTGTAGTGATGATGCTGGTGGGGAAGTATGCAATTATTTAATCGTTCTTATTCATCGGGGAAGGTGTCTTTAAATGCAGGAGTGCGCTAGTGCCCGCTTCAGGCTGGTTCACAGTGTAATAACTTAAAGTGGCAATAGACAAGTTTTTGCTTTTAACTTATCAATTGGTATATTATTCTATAGCAATTACATTGTGCACTCAACATTTAATGATGATGTTTGACTTGGTTCCCTAAGAGCCTGGTTTTCACAATGCAATTCTGTCTGCCACTGGGTTCGATCTCTCGGGAAAATGAAGGCTTAATTTATGGCACAGAGTAAGTTCATAAACCATTGCACAACCAAAACAGGAAGAGGATCGCGCTTGTGTTTTCCCCGGTAGCTATCGGTTGCTATCCCCAGTTACCAAAGAGTATTAATGCAAGTTGTATGCAGTCCCTATACGATTCTGTGCTGTTGGTAGTTGTGGGAATGCAAAGCAATCCAGTTGTCTTTCGCGACAGCGTGGCAGAGGTGGGGTCCATAACATGGACCAACATACAGTAATTTGACATGAGCTTCGGAAGGTCCTTCTAGACATTGGAAACAGTAGTTTAACAAAAAAGTTGTCTTTTTTTTATTTATATAGATATATGTATATAAATATATATATATATATACATATATATGTATATATATGTATGTATATATAATCAAATGTAGATTATTGATAATATAGAAATGCTTTTGTGAGCAGTACATCAGCTGTAATTTCATAATAATTTCTATTTTATTTATAGTAATTTCTCATGAAATATAAACCCGTCACTTGTCTCAAACTGTTAGTGGTAAAACAGTGTGAATTAAGTGACACTTTTACTTATCAAAAATTGAGCATGCGTCCTTTACAATATTCTATTATCCACATTACAAGTGATTATAATACACATATGTGAACACAGTGCACTCCTCAAAGGTAATTTGAGAATATTTATTGACGTATTCCTTCAACATATTAAAGCAAGTAATGCATTTCAATGTGTTTTTCTATAGTTTTTATTCAATGTCTTTAACAGACACAGATTTGTGTTACGCTTTAACGAATAACAGACATGACATCACCAATGATACATACAGATATCATAATAATAATTGTTCTCTTTAAAAAGAATGGAGAAAATGAAGAGGAGCAGCACCAAGCGCAGCACAGCCATGACATCATCCATTCCATAACAATGATCCATTGTGTTGTATAGGCTGCTGCTCTCTGGCAATGGCTGTCCATAAGTTTTATTTGGCATTTTATAGCTGTTAGATCACAGCAGCCCAGTGCCATGCTCAAAGGTGGCCACTTGCTGATAGTCCACTGAGAGGGCTGCAAGAGAGAGCCAGGAGATGGAGGGGCGGGGGAGGGAGGGGGCGGGGGGGGGTTGGAGGGGGATCCACTTCTGGCAAACATTGTTGAGGGAAAGTGAGAGTGTGAGAGGGAGGGATGAGAGAAAATGAACAAGAAGAAAAGAGACCACCACGGCTAAAGCAAGTCCTGGGTTTCAGCTCAGTCCCTCTGATGCAGAGCCGGCCTTTCATCTCCTCCACAAGGATTTCCTTCCTATTTCCCCTCCCCAGACACGTAATTTCTAAATGACAGTGAAGCAAAATGGTTTAATACGCTCCAAACCCTCTCTTCTCTGTAAAGGAAAAAAAAAAAAAAGATGACAGCGGAGGTCTATTGCTGCCTCTCATGTTAGGCCCATTTGAAATAGAACTTAGGCTTACAGAGGGGGTGTCCAGGATGTTTTGAGGTCACTGAGGATTTCAAAATAATGTGTGTAATGTGTATTGTCACAGTTTGGCCATGAATATCCACTTGTGACAACCGGGAAAACGGCTCCTGTATTACGTCAAATATTGAGTATTAGGCCCCCGATAAGCTGAAATTCAAAAACTGTTTTATTGAGGAAGGAATCAGTAACGGTAAACAAATTCTAACTCAAACTGTAAATTGTATCTTAAAAAAAGCCCTCTGTTTTATTTAACATAATGGTCATGGCTTAGGTTTTGAGATCATAAACTATACTTTAACTTGAAGTTAAGTTCTGTCCAACTGAAATACAAGTGCAAGCGGGGGATATTTTGACTGTCTCTGTTGTTGTTGGAGAGAAAAAAAGTTCGTCTGAGATGTGCATGTAAAAGTGACCAATTGGGCCCATTGGAGGGAAGTTGTAAAGCCTCACCATCAGCAGGAAACATATTCTCTGAATACAAGCAAGCTGTTCTAATGTCAGAAAAGAAATATGATGTACTGTCTTCTGACTTGTTAGTACCTTTTTTAAATGTTCTTTCATTCTTTCTTTCTTTCTTTCCTCCTTTCTTCCTTTCTTTCCACTCTTTTTACAGGTCCACATTCAAGCTGTCAGAGGTCTATTCAATATAATATTCTGAAATAATCCAAGATCCAGTACTGTGTATTTTAAATATCCAGCTGTGATCTACTGAAGCCCATTATTTCAACATAATTGGAAAGTAAACATACTTCAATGCAGATTAAAGGGCTAACTTAATGCTATTACAGCAATGACATGTCCCCCTGTTCAGATATTTTTAAGTACCCTGCCGCACCACCCCCAAACCCAACTTTTTATGACCTGCTTCATAAATGAAACCATTCTCCGCAAATGTGCCTATGTCCTCTCCAGTGACCAATAATAGCCCTCGGTCTGATTGAGTGTGCCATAATGTAATTTGGATATTAGACTGGGTTAGCTTCATATGTATTGGCAGACCTCTCTGGTCTCTGTGCTCAATTCAACCACAGGACTTAAGGATAATGTTTCCCTCTACCACCATTAATATCAATGGCTTTAAATACTGCCGAGACTCCGACCAACAAGTAATATTGGGCTACCTGGCACCTCCATCTGTTGACATTAAATCCTATTTCTTATTCAATCTTGTATGCCGTCATTTTAAAAGTTTCCCTAGTAACATTGCCTGTTTGGTAACACACTGACTAGGACCGTCTACGAGTCATAAGGAGAGCTGATATTTGCCAGAGCAGTCACTCCCTTGAGAGCTGTTTTGGAGGTGTGGTATTCAAAACAACACTTTGTCATTTTGCAATTGTCATTTGCATAAAATGCTTGCTGCATTGTATCACAATTACACAATCAGCATGAGAGAAACAAATCAATAACAATTAATTGATTGCGATATTAGTATTAACATTTATTGTGTTTTTTTACAGGTAAATGCAGAAACCTAACGTCAGATGATGACGGTTGTATTGAAGTCTGGTAGCTAAATAGCTTGTTGAACTGATTATCAGTTGTCAAAAGTCAACTTCTACCACGGATAACAAAGAAAATGTAAGCAAGTAGTCAAACTACTCTAGTCCACAGCATGACTCATGAATGCCTTCTATTCACGGATGTATCAATAATCATTTATTTATTTTGTGAGTTGTAATCAGACTTTTATGGGGATATGAAACATGGATCACACAGTAATTCAAAGTAATTCAACATCCCACGTTTGTGATTGTTTATCTTCACAATCACAAAGACCTAAAAGAATAGACTCCAGAGTCTCCTGGCAGGATTGAAGCCTACAATCAGACAACACGCTCTCAGCTGCTGTATAAACAGTTCCTTTTCAGCGGAGTGACTCATTTACTCAGTGTACCGTGTAATTCAGGTTTGAAGTAAGTATACCCTGTTTAAACCGATGCTGACCGACTTTCATGACAGGCCCGGATGCATTATCTAATCATTGTATCCACAAAATGAAATTACAAGGACGAAAGCATGCGGAGGATGTGTTTTGCTCTTGTAATTCTCACATTAAATACAATTTAAAAAAAAAAAAAAAAAAAAGCACCTTTTCATTTCGTCAATCGGTTACCTCTGCATGCACCTGCAAGAATGTTTGTCATGTGAAGGTCACAGATAATAAACGCTTGCATGTGTCCCCTGCCTGTATAATTTGTAACTTGTGGATTGATTCATTGGAGAGATGATGGATTGATTATTGACTGAATTGATGATTTGAGTTGATTGATTTACAATGAAGTAACATGGTTTCGTGTTATTGGCGAATGAGGTGATCATGTTTTTATTTTTAAAAGGGTTCACTAACACACACACACACACACACACACACACCATGAAATGCCCCTTTGTGGTAATAAAGGGTATGGCAGCGTTAGTACTGTATGTATTGGAGTTAAGACTACATTTAAGAAACGCAGCAAAGTTCTGACAACTTTAGATTGATTAGCCATTTTAGAATCTGCCCTTTTTTCCCCAGTTTTATCACGATTTGGGACGCTGAGTTCATTGCTTGTTGTTCGGCAGGCTCAAGTGTGTGTGTGAGTGACAAGGCCAATGGGTCTTGAACACACCACTATCTGCAACTGTGTGGACACTGAACAACAGTTGAAAAGGGGTAAATGGGAAATGAATCCAGCGATTGTTATGTTTCACCTGCTGCAAAGTCAACCAAAAAAACACAAAGCTTCTCTCCAACTCCTGTAGCTTGCTGAACTACTTAACCCACTATTACATCATTCCAACTGGATGTGTGCCAGACAGCACTTGGCTGCCTGCCAACTTTCTTTCTGTCCGTCTTTCTTTCTTTCTTTCTTTCTTTCTTTCTTTTTGCTCTTTTTTTTTTGACATTGCACACAGATGCAACCATTTCGTCCACTTTTTCTTACAACCTTTATGTGTTTCCTTACCTGATGGACACCGCGTTTGCACCCTGTTGCTGACAGTTTGTCAGTCCTCCTCGCATTGGTTGACAGGTTATCTTTTATTTATGCCACTTGAGAACCAGATGGACGTGTGTAACACCAGATTCTCTGCTGAATGGTGAATTGTATGACTCTCTAAGTAAGCCCTGCAGCAGAATGCACGCTGAAAGATGCCCTCCTCCTTATCAGTCGATGGGCGTAAGTCTATCAGCGTCTAAGGCCTGGAGGAAGGGCTCTGTTTTTTAACTGTTATGAATAGGTGCTTTTCTTGCTTCCTTTTCCTTCAACCCTTTGCCCAGAGGCAGGTACTGTAGATGTCTTTGCTTGAACTTAACAGAACTCTTAAGAGTATGACTGAGGGAAATAAACCTGTGCTGCTTGCTGAGAGATCCTAAGCCTTCGTGGGATCCAAACTACTTTTATTGTTTGTCAAACCTACCATATACATTATTACTAAACTGAGAGCAACTTGCAAAATCAAAGTTAGTGTCAACAAGACAAAATTTCAGATACTTATGTAAAAGTTTTCTTATCCCATTGTTGCTTGTTAATATCAGTCAAAAACATAACAAAAGGCTAAATAATAAAGGTTTCAGAGTGTGTTCATTTGCCCAATTCTCTTTTAAAACTAAAGTGACTGAAATATTCGAATGACCCCATTTCTAGATAGCATTTGTTTATGTCATTGGTGGTCAGAATGGAGGTAATTGTTCTATAAACTCCTGATATGCTTTGGACAGAATCTGCAAAGTAACTGCTGACTGCAATAGTCAGACATAGTGAAATAAAATGTGCTATATTTCGAATAAATCATATGGCTCTTTTGAATCATAAAATATTACATTCATGACCAAAGGTGAAGGTATATGGCTTTATTAATTCTACTTGTACTTTAAACACATTACAATTAGTGATGTCATGACTGAGCACTGAACTCTTACTGTAAAAACCTCAGTCTCCAACAACATTTGCTTTTACCACGATCCTATGAAAAATCTACATGATGATTAATGTACCTGTTGATTGAGGCTAAGTCTTTACTGTACTCTGTTTGCTCAGTGAGATGTCCAAGCATCAATCTGTCCGCAATGGGTTTTTCAAACGTACTATATTAAGCATTATCCTGTATTACTGTCTACACTGCTGTCAGAGGGTTCTAGTTAATCTTAATATGCATATTTGCGCAAGGCAAATATTATTCATTGTTTGAACAGGACTCTGATTATTTTTTTTTTCTTCTCCTCAAAAGAGTCCTTGGCTGGTGCCTCCAGGTGAAAATGGGTTGATCTTAACTTCAGGGTCCTTTCTGTTATGATTCTCCTGCGGTGCTCCTTAGCAACAACTCCTTAAATCCCCCTCCGTCGTTTCGCCAATTCGTCAGTTTTCAGGAGATATAAAAAAAGAAATTGTGACATGTATTGATAGGTCCTGATCTGATCTGATGAATTTACTGGGAGAATTGGCATCACAGTGACAAGGGAAAACAACATTGAGCAGTGGAAACAAATTAAAAACATAACCCTGTTGTAAAATAAAGACAACCTTTGATTCACCAGGCAAGAAGCGAGCCGAGCTTGTCCAGTCCTGACGGTCGATGCCAATGCGGTGATCTCACCTGTTTGATCGAGCACTTGGAAAACAGTTTATAGTTCATGAAAGATTGCACTAAGGTTGTCGCATCCTAAAATCAAGACAGCATACTTTCCTTGTAACTTGATAATCCTCACCGACATCTGGTCCATTAATAGCAGCAAGTGACTACTGTTAAATGTAGACTTGCAACAACTAAAAAAAATTACTGTTGAAGGTTCTTTTTTTTTTTTTAAGCTAAGCTTTTGTGTGTATTGTGAAGCAAACCTCTACATATTAATATTAGCAATGCATCTCTCTCTGTCTTTCCCCACATAGGATGATTTATACACCACTGCTCACACCCACACTCAGGGCCGTGCCTTATGTGTTGACAGCCATGCCAAAATGTCAAGCAGAAACTCTGTGCTTTGTCAAGCAGTTGTGTAATTGTTATCTAATTTATAGGCGCAGAATGCCCAGCAGGTAAAACGTAAGCTGTGAGAGCGGGCTGCAAGCAGTTTTGCAGGGTGTAGTGACGAGGGATTTTATGCATGGGCCATCTGACATTTCACATGTGGCACATATCTCCCAAACATGGGATGATTGATGCTCCTGTTCTTGCAGAAATAAATTGATATCACATTACACCCAGACAGGTGTCTCCATCCCCATGAATCCCTACATTAATTTAGCTGTTTCTCCATGGTTTATGGTGCTTAAAGAATTTGTCCCAGGTCCTCAGACACATGTCTCCTTGTGTAGAACTGTGGGGGGCTCACCTGGAGGCAAAAACAGGAGGACTACCAAACACATTTTCTTTCTGCACTGCAACACATTTCTTTGCTGAGCTCCCAGCTTTAAGATTAGCATAGTACCACGAGAGGCTGTAATTCTCCAAACCACTTTGTAACTGTTGTTCATGTTTTTACATTTGTGAGCAAAAGAACCTTGTGCATTTTGATTATGAAGGCCAATGCAGCATGCAATGCTTGTTTGTTCCTATACAATTTTGATGAAACACAATGCAACTTTTGCAGATTTGAACAGTCTTTTCAAACAATGTAAAAGAAAACTGTTCGACAAACTGCACAAAGTCTACATTTGTGTAGTGGCTTAGCTCAGTTATCTGCAAAAGTCCCTTAAAGGTCCTTGCAGAGTGTCTAAACGAGCAGCATGCCGAGGAGCGAAAGTTTCATTTGAAGGATACACCTGGGCCTTCAGGAAAGACTTGTCAACGATTCACAAGTAGAGCCATGAAATCTCCAGGGATGCTTTCTCTTCTGAATGGCTTTATTAGTGCCTCTGCAGTCATTCCGGCTTCTCTTAAATGGAGCAACACTTAGAAGTGCGATGAAGTAACGCGGGGCCCATTAGCTCACTTCGCAGCACGGCACCATGCTGCTGGTGCCGAGTGATGTTGCCAGCAGCTGGGTTGACAACATCCAGCCAGCATGAGGTTAGGAGCTATAAAGTGACCAAGAGAAAAAACAACCACCAGGACTCACTGTCTGTGCGTGTGCTTTAACCAAAACACTAAAATGAAACATCTGGCATTTGATACGGTGAGAATAAATGAGTAAATAGTCGTTTCAGAGATGCGTCACTATCTGGATTGGGGCTTTTTCTTAGAAGCATGCTACCACTGATAAAAATCTATTTCTACCCCTCCTATAAATAGTCTGTGCTATTTGTGTGGATACTTTTGTGATGGCTGCAATCATGCTATCCTTTGTAATCCGAGACTTAACTTCCTTGAACTTTTATCCGGAGCTCGACTTGACTTTTGAATGTGTGTCATACACTGCAAAGATATCAGGTCATTAGGGGCAGAGTTTTATCTTTTATTTTTTATTCTACAAATGCACTTTGTAAAATTGATCCATTAAAGTCATTGAATATCTTTTCATGTAAACTGTTCTTTTAGAGTATGCAGCTCGAGGAGAAGTAGTGAACAGAGAAATGTTATGCACAAAGAAGTGCGCGTGTGCGTGTGCGTGTGCGTGTGCGTGTGCGTGTGCGTGTGCGTGTGCGTGCACCGTCATTAATGTATGCCTGTCACAGCGAGATGCTCTGGAGGTGCTGAAAAACAGGCCACTAAGCCTCGCCGAGGCCTTTGCCGTTTTTTTTACACTCACATTCTTCAGCTTAACATGTCAAGAAGAGAAACACATTATGAGATGCCGCTGTCCCTGTGGATATGAATTAAGCAGGTGACAGGGGTGTGTGTTTAAGTGTGCCCTGTTCATTTGAGGAATGTCCCCAGTCTGCCCGGTCGAGTGGAGCAGCATCGAAACCGGAGAGCAAGTATCACCTCAGCCCGAGCGGTGATACTGAGAGGCCACAATTAAGAGCAGATACCTACATCTCGTCTTCACTTCACTGTACCCTTTTAACTCATCTGTCATCTGCCGGAGCAACTTAAGCGGAAAGAAAATTGCATGCTGAGAGCCGAAAGTTCATGTGCGCTGCTGTAATTTGAAAAAGCATATCTTTGGCTACAAGGGGTCAAATGAAACGGTTAACCTTCCACGTGCCAAAGTGGAGTGCTTTTTGTTTTAGACAACTTTGAACAAGGTAATAGAGCAGTAATTAAAATTTATGGTTACAATATGACAGGCTAATTTGAAGCTGCCACATTTCTTTAAAAGAAAAAAAATATTCCAGAAGAGCTGCAATAGAAACTGATTTTAGGTGACTATATTTAACAAGAGAACTGTATCGTTCAATTATAGGTGACTGTATTTAACAAGATAACTGTATTATTCATTAGTTCATACCCTGAAAATAAAGAATTGCAGGTAATTAAGCAAGAAATGTCTCATTAGTTTTTGAATAGCACACACAAAAGCAGCAAATGTTGACCGAGAGAGCTTCAACGGACAAATAAAGGAAGAACTAAGATTTCTTAGTGGCTGCTGCCCTCTTTCATATGAAGAAAGGGACGGTGAAGCATGGAACAAGAGAGGAAGAGAGAAAGAGAAGGTGAAAGGTAAACGATTAGTTGCTGGTATTTCACACTGGTTGATACTTGGCCTGGCCTCCCTTGTGAAACTGGCTCTCTGTGCTTCAGTGACTGGGCCCTTGTCCCTTCAGGCTGATTTACACCCAACCACTTCTTTTCTTCACTCTGTTTGTTTGCCTGTTCCTAAGCAACTGCATGTTGTTCTTCTAATGTACAGTTACCTGTTCGGTTTGTCTCCTGACAAGCATGGTAAATTGACTCATCTTATTTATTGCACAATGGCATTGTTGTATTTGGGGACAGTTTGACTTGTTACATATTTGTTCCTGGTGAAGAATAAGAAACTGTCTGTCTGCAGTCAGTCCATCACTTGCAGTCAGTTCAAAACACCAAGCACTGAACACATAGTACAAATGCATTTGCGTTACAGCAGCGGTTCGGTTTGGAGTAATTGCTGCAGTTTAGTTGACAAATGCCTTGTAATGTGGTACTTTTAAAAGCACTCTAACAGTGAAGAAACTGTCTCGTATCCTTTTATTTCTTCTTATCAAAAAGTAAAAATCACTGCAGCGCTCTGACTGACCAGCTTCGGGGCTCGGTGAGTCAACCACCATGCATTGATGCTAAACCATTACATGCTTGCTCAATCAATCTTGGCATGACAGAAAGGGCTTTCATTGGAAATACATCTTTTGAGTTTTTGCAAGAGTTAGGTGCGACCATTCTGAGGTTGAGTAACCTGCATTGTGAACCTGGGAAGGTAGTCGGGTAATCCTTGTAATCCTTTAACACTGTTTGTCAAATCATTTCAAATATTAATCATTCCCGTAATCTTTGTTCTCGCTGAGTTTTCACTCAGTGAAACCATAATGTGAGTCTGCTGGGCTGTATTTTGTTTCACACAGCATTATGTCAACTGCATAAAAATGTTCAAATAGTGTCATAATATGTTATAAGATCAAGTAATTCATGCAAACAGTGACTTCTCATATTTTATTTCCACAAGATGCACACATTAATAGGCCTTTGCATGTTCCACCTGCGAGTCGGCAGCAATTTTAAGAGAGGTAGTTAATTGTGAGCGCTCTCTCCCACCTCCCTTCCATTACCGCGGCATTAGCAGTCATTTGCACAGTTATCCATGTAAATAACTCCCATTTTTATTAACTTTTCTTGACACCGTTTTCTTTAAATTGCCTTTTTTTTATGATCTACTTTTTCACGATAATTGCATTTAAGTGAATTATTGCACACACGGCTGGTTGTAAAGTGTTTGCAGGGACAATAAAGAACCTCCTGGGCCATACACGCATTCATGTACTCTCGGAGACATCTTTTGCCAGGGTATGAAGTAATGGTTATAAAATTCAAAACACATTTCACATATGGGGCTTTAAAGTGAAATTGCCCCTTTGGTGAATAAATATGAAAGGTTAAAACAACATAGTTTAATCTTGTAAAGTCTCCTTAATTTTTGTTTTGTTCTCTTTAGATAACCGAAATTGGGCCTGAACTGTCCCCTTCCACGCGGCTGTGTGGCAACAGGTGCGGCCCAGTGTCTCCTCTGATGGATATAATAGCTGCTCTCTGGCTGGGATTCTCAGAGGCAGTGTAATCCAGCCCTAATCTCCCTGTAATTCAGGGAGGATTGGGTTCTTCAGATGAGCAAGTGGAAACCTTTGCTGGTGTGTGAGAGCTGAATACGTCTATATTGGCCCTCCATGAAAACCAGGCACAGGTTTGTTTTTTCATCCATGTCTCTCTTTTTTTAAATCCGTTTTGGTCTCCATCCAAAATCCATATTCAGGGCTTTGGTTGTAAAGACAACTGCTGTTTGTAGTGTTGCTACTGTCAGATCAGCCTTTTTTCACTCGGTAACAAGCTTTTATATTTAAATCTTAGTAAATATCACTTTTGGATATACAGTATCACACACGGGTTTCTCACATTGTACATTGATACGAATGAAACATGTCCTCATAGTCAAAATAAAGATTGTTTAAGTAATTGCAACATCTTCCACGACAAATCTGTGTAAAATGTGTATTAACACCACATTAAGTTATTCAAGTTCAATTGAGACATGAAATATTCAAGTTATATTTCAATTTGTTTTTAGATATGGTCTTAACACTATAACCCACAAACCAAAAAACACTTATTGTTTACAAAAAGGTCAAATTGTTATGTTTCATTTCCATTCAAGCTAAATATGGTCCTTGATTGGAGGACTACCTTAATATTGTTTTGTTTATTTGATTAAATTACCTTATTAGTGTTCTAACACTAGAATATTTCCTGGAACTTCTTTATTTTTCTTGCACTGTAAGATTGAGGTAATACACTGTAATACATGTAGAATATGGGTGTGGATGTTGACAGCAGGTGTGGTTTCTACTGACTTATTCACTGTAATGTGACAGTCAGTTAATAATAATAATATAAACACAGCCCTTGTAGAACTTGAACAGGACTGACTTTAGCCTAGTTTTACAATGTTCTTAGATTCCCCTCTTTTTATGCTGTGTTATGAATTCACTTTCTAGGTATTATGATGTTTTGATTTCCCAGGCAGTAATGTAAATCACTACTGCATCAAATTAATTCAGATTTGATCTGAATTCATGGCACACAAAAGTCTTTCCTCTGATTCCGGTGTATGCTGTCTTCAGTGAAAAAGGAATCTTGCTGCGATTCACAGCTGGGTTTCCTCCCATGGAATAAAATAATTTATTGGATGACTATATTCACTAACAACTGTCCCAGTTGGAATAACGTGTGCTGTTCATTTCATTGATCTCAAGAGTGACTGACTAACCAATAAAACACAATGCATCATGGGGAAGAAAAAACCTTGGCAGGGATAAATGTTTTAGTCAGATTCACAGTCAGGATGCTCCAGTGCACTTACATTACTTTCAATGTTTGACATTATAGATTAGTTGTTTCTATCTATTCCAAGTGCCATTGTTGTTTCTTCTTCTTCAAAAACAATTAAATCCGCATGATATCAATGACTCAATAATAAAAAAAAATATTCATTATGTTGTCGTTAGGCTCCACAAGTTTTTCACGTTCCTTCTCTTCAAAAAGGAAAACAATAAATATTCAACTGTATGTTTGACTTCCTGGGTGTGTGTCAGTAAATAGTTACAAATGACTGTTGACTGAACAGGATGCTTTCTGCTGACATGTGTCACAGTGTCATCGGTTCAACTCACTCTGAGCACTAAGCTCACCCAGCAAGTTGCTGTCAACACAAACCAACCTAGAGCAAATAAACACACACACACACACACACACACACACATATATGCAGCAAATGCACACACCTATGTATACACACACGTGCACAAAGATCAGCCAGGATTACTGTCAGAGAGGTTAGTACATCATGACTGCCTGAGCAATCCACGTGCATGTGCCAACAATTTCCTCTCACCTGGGGACAAAGGAGAGGGGAGGAGGAGAAAGGGGAAAAAATAAAAAGTACGGAAGATGATGGGAAGATACCAATTGTTTGTTCATATGGAACATCTTTTCGGGGGGAAAGAGGGCAAAGGAAAGACAAAGTTTTTATTTCCTTCTGTACTGTGTAGATGATGGATTTATTGTCTCAATAAAAAAAAAAAGAATTTGTAACCAGGTTCCTTGTCTAATAGCTATTGAGAAACTGAAGACCTTGTGAGATGGAAATCTACAATGATCCAGTTTGTTTTTTTCCCAATGTCTGAATGTGGGAGGTCTCCAAGCTCACTTTGAGGTTGTAATCCAATTAAGAAAACAATAATTTATGTGTGCACTGTGCCAGAGGGGTCTGCAAGACCTTTGTTCTCAATAACTCAGGCCTATAATGCCTATTTTTATAAATGAGGTCTTCAGTGATTGAACTGCTGGGGAAAAAAAACACTTACGAGACGCAACTTGGTACTTTTATTTAATCTTTGAATCATCAGGCATTTTAGAGTAAAATAGATAAAGATAGAAATCCAAATAAAACGCAAATTTTATGTGCAAGACTATGAAAGCAAAACCAAGCCATAAATATAAAGGACTTTGTGCCGCTCGTATGAGTTTAGATCTGGACAGAAACTTACTGTCAATAAATGTTGCTCAATGTGTGGAAAAGGGTTGAGTGTCATGGATGACAGTTAATGGAAAACACAGAAGTATCAGGTGTATCTCTTGGCTGCGTCTCTGTTTGGGTAACCCTGCACACCAGGAAACAACATACAATGAAGTGTGCACATGCTCCACAAAGCCATAATACCCTGTATGAGTAATGCTTGTGTATTTACAAGATGAAAGTGTAATTGTGCATGTTTATGTGTCTAAGCTCATATGTACATGTGACGCAACAGTCAGTAAAGGTCTGTTGCACACAGATGAATGTGCAGTGCATGCATCGGAGTCACCACACGTGTATATTGAACGCATGCATGTATAAGTGAATGGGTTTGTGACAAAACAGGTATATTTTTCTTCTTCTGGTGTGTCATCCAGCCTAATGCTGCACATGCACTGTGCCCTGCCCTGGTATTAAAGGCTGAGTAAATCATTTATGTCTCTCAGAACGCAGAACACTGGCTTTCTTTGTGCATGGCCACTCGAGCTAACAGAAGTTTACCAGATGTGTTTTGACTCTATGTTGATAAAGATAGCAACCAGTAGTTTTTGTCGAAGGCCCTCCCTGAACAATGGCCTCCATTGTGTCTTGTCTTCCACTGACTCACCCTGAATACCAGCTCAAGTGATGCATCGCTATTGATAACATTTTATGTTGAATTAGCTTTATACATATTACAAGTGAAATACAAGTGAAACACAAGTGAAACACAACGATACCTCATGGCTTCCAAAGAAAAATTCGGATTTCTAGGTTTGCACTTGTTGTTGTGCATAACTCAATGAATGCACAATGGAATTCAACAGCATCTTTTTTTTTATTTTACTGTAAATTTGCATGTTGCACAGAAGGGAAGGAGCCTCTTGTCCACAGTCTACGCATGTTAGACACTTTTAGAATACTAGAAAATGAATTGAAATATCTAATTCTAAAACTAATCACATGCAGCAACAATATTGGCTCTCAATGGTAAATAATAGTCAGTTATGGTAGACTTAATATTTTAAAGTCAGCATTAGTGGATTCCACTGAAGTGTCTCTGCAATAACAGAAATTTCAACAGCGCTTCATCTCATAACTTTACCCCAGAGCGGACGCTCTGCCGACAGGGATGAGTGGATGTGAGCCCCAGAATCCATGGTGCTGACAGCACCAAAGTGATTTAACAGCAGGGAGTGTAAAGAGAAAGGATTCAAATACCACGGTCGGTCAGAAGGAAAGGAGAGTGGAAATCTGAGAAAAAAAGAGTAGCTATGGGGTTGAAAAACCTAGTAAGACAAATGTCCATTTGTGCTATCTCCGATATCATATCTGAGATGCAATACGACACATCATACCTATAATCCTTCTTTGATATAATAGTTTTAAAAATAAACATTCCCAACTACAATATGTTTATTCTGACTATTATGGATATCGTATTTTGATTGTGTGTCAATTTAGCTTCTATCTGACAAAACAAAGAGAACATTCCCTTTGAATTTAACTAAAACCAGTGATCCCATCCTTCAACAGTTGAAAAAGCATTTTCTTTCAGACTCACTGAAATTCAACCCATTTAAAAGTGATCAAGGGTCAAAGCCACGTTTAGTTAACTTCGTCTGACAAGCTGACCTTTGACACGAGCACCCTGCCGCTCCGACTGCTGGATGAGAAGTAAAACTAAGAAAACACTCTCCTCTACACCTTTCTGTTGTTTTTGATCTCATTCTCCTGTCCACCATGAAATCAGTTTTCCCCCACAGCCAAGAGTCACAAATGCCTCTTGGATGAATCTTTGTGTGTGTGTGTGTGTGTGTGTGAGAGAGAATACATGTGTGTGTGCATATATCTGTGTATACGTTTGAAGGCCAGAAGGGTCATCGGTCTCTTCCATCCTCTTTCTTCCCTCTCCGACATCCCAGAATGCCACAGCACATGAGAGGACTGAGGATTAGAGAAAGTGTCCTCTCAGATGACTCGTCCATCTGTCCCCAGGATCGAGTTATAAGGAGTTGTGATATTGGGCCGATTCATTTCAATCAACAGCAGATCCAATTCAAATAAGCCCCTCAACTGTGAGGAAAATCCCCCCAGAGGCTCTGTTACCGTGTTCGTTTGGTTGAAGAAAAATAGCCCAGTGACATTTTTTCTGTCTCTCTTGTTCTTTCGTTCGGTGATCAACAAGCTTGGCTGTTACTTTGCTACATTATTTCCAAACCTAATAGTAAGGCCATTTTCATCATGTCTTCATCGCTTCTTCCCTTTTTTCGCCTCCAGTTTGGTCGCTAATCAGGAAGCACCTAGTCCCTATTTATCATGGAAATTGAATCATTACCACCCACACCACAGGAAAGAAAAACATCATCATTGTCTAATGCATTTTGTGACTGCATTTATAGTGATTGCCATTATGCATTTTAACAGATGCGAAGGGTTAATGATAATGCTTTGATCTCCATTAAACGAGTTGGCTTGAGATGTGACCTTTTGAAGATTTCCATGTTTTAGCTCCGTTACAAGTGTCCCACAGGAAAATGTCCCAATATATCTCTATATAACTGATTTATTTTCTCAAGAAAATATTAATATTATTATAATATGTTATATATTGTATGAATTTAAAATAATCTTTCATTGTTGATCCTCTTCCACTTCATCAGTAAATATTATATAAATATGTCAGTATAATTACTTTTAACTCAATTAGTTCTTCTCACAAACTATGATTTTAAAGTGATCTTAACTTGGTGGTTCCTCGAGCCTTAGAAATGTGAATGTAACTCAAAATGTTCTGTCATTTGTATATACACAAAATAAAGGTTTAAGCTAATTTAAATTATATCAACTATTTTTATTAAAGATGAAAGGAATAAAACCCTCAATATTAGCATCAGGTTATGACTTGCAAACACACTACAGTACAATAGAAGGTTTGCTGTGAACGTTTTCTACCGGTGTCAAGCTTTCTGTGCTCGTACAGCACAAACAACACAGTCTCACAGCAGTTCATAAAATAGTCACCTAATTAATATCTAGTGATTCTTGTACATGGACACAAATTGTCCATCTTTTTTTGTGTTACTCAGCACAACTTTCTAACTAATGTATTTCAATTAAAAGTATGTTTTGTGCCTGCAACACGTCAGACGGGACAACATTATGCAACAAAACTAAGTTTTAGTTTACAAAACCACCTCGTTAGGTTTGGGGAAACCTTCATAAATGCGTCACTTCACAACAAAACTTTGGGACACAGTTTCAAATATCAGTCTCATGGTTGAAAGTCCTGTGTTTGTTTGACCAATCTATCTCCCCACAACCCACCATGAGTGGTCTTTCTTCATATTTAATACTATAGGTCACTAGCTCTAACCTAACATAGTCACTTGAAGGCACTTAAGTTGAGTGCCCACTACGAAAAAGGATCCTAACATACTTTAAGGTTTCCATTTTGTGAATGGATATTAACTGCTATAAGACTGGGTTGGGACATAATGCCATTTACAAAGATAACGGTGGAACATTATTAAACAAAATTATTTGAATAATTAATCTTTGATTTGACACAGAGGCAAATAAAAGCAGTTATTTTTATATCTAGCAGTTGGCCGTTGAGTTTACCAGCTGATAGCAACATCGGCAGCTAGCTCGCTAAAAAAGCTACCATCACTACCATCACTACCACCACTACCACCACTACCATCACTACCACCACTACCATCACTACCACCACTACCACCACTACCATCACTACCACCACTACCATCACTACCACCACTACCATCACTACCACCACTACCATCACTACCACCACTACCATCACTACCACCACTACCATCACTACCACCACTACCATCACTACCAATTGTAGTTGCTTGAAATTTTTATATTGACTGTTTAACGGCTTCCTCTAAACAGTCAGTCTTTCTGCATTATCATTTCACTTGACGAGGGCGGCTTCAACCACAAGTGCTTTCCCTGTGTGCTTACATTTTTCATCGAAAGAAAATTATTTTATTTATTGCGGCAGAGTGTCAATGTGCACGCAGTACGAGCCGGAAAGCAGACGGGACACCGCGAGGCAAAGTTCAGTGGAGTAAAGTACAAAACGTTTTTCCAGATGCTTTCACATATGAAGAGACCCAATATGAACCCTGTAAGCAGACTACTTAATTACTATAAGCAAAGTATTCAAACAGCATTTGTAAAGTATATAATGTTTGTCCCAAGCTTTTTGATCAATAGAAGCAGTTGATCACTGTAACCGTGGTCACCGTGGTTACACATGCATACATACATACATACATACTTACGTACACACAATTCTACACGCAATTGTCTTAACTACGCCTGCAAATTAAGAGTGGAACAATTCATAATCAGTAGCAGAAACAAGAGTCCAAACTGTTTGAATCACTCCATGAGATGTCCTTGAGCATACAGTCATAAATGAGCACAAAATGATATGCGGCTGGTCCAGCAGTATGCGAGATTAGCCGTAGACAGACAGACGTAGAGATGCATATTCACTCACACACGACCAAATAAAAAATCTCCTGGTGGAGATAATAATAATGTAATGCTGTTACACGTCATCGTAAAAACAGATGTTGATCATAAGTCATAATGGCAAGCTCATCTTCCTGTCAATGTGAGAATTTAAGACCAATTATAAATCACTTATGATTCACACTTAGGAGGTAGTGCAGGGGCTTTTTCTGGTGCAAAGCAGGAATGGCGGCGATGAATGCAGGCAATCGGCTCAAAGTTGTCGTACAAGTACACGTCACACAATCGTATCAAAAAACAAATTAAACTCATAAGCTGTGCAGCAGCAGCGGAGTTGCGGAGAGTCAGTACGTGCGAGCTGAATGAACTGGCTCAGCTCGCGAGTAAATACTTAACTGCTGAATCTGTAAACAAACTATGTGTGAACTGAGCTGCAGCCGTAAACGGGCGTCAATGCAGAGAGATTAAATTAGCAAAATAAATAATATCATCAGTATTGGCTCAGGATGTGTTATTCATCGTCAAAGAATGTATTTTTTTCATTGGCCTTTCCCTTTTGACACCTGCTGACACTGTGATAGAGTGTGTCTGTCTTTTTGTCAGTTAACGCACACACACACACACACACACACATACATTCTAGGACATATAACACACCAACGTATCCCTCTTCCATCTGCCATGCCCTTGTGTTTCATCACCTTTAAGTGCTTATGAAATGATCTATATTCACTGATGGCTCAGAGCCTTTTCCTTTTGCTTCACCAGCCAGCAATGTTGTTTGTGCAGGCAGTCCTCGGGGCAAAGAGAGCTCACCTTGTCAGGGCTAAGGACAGAGAGACACCTCCTCGTCCTCGCTGCACTCCCCTCCTCATTTTCCTCCTTTCTTTTTCTTTTTTTTTTTTTCTTTTCCCCCAGCATCTCTTCTAATTTTCCAACTCATGAATGTGCGTTTGTGTGTGTTGCGAGTGACTGTGTGGTGTGTGTGCATGTGTTTCGGCCTGTGCATACACCCCGAGTGCATGGCGCGGCGCCAGATGCAGGCAGATAACATCTTGAAGGAAACATTACAGAACTGCATACCCAATTCAGATTTCTCAAATGTTTATAGCAACCAGCGCCACAACAGGTGGAGATGGATGAAGCGTTGGCAGGCTTGCAGGTCTTGCTCTTCATGGAACTGTGGTTTGTGATGCCTTATGACAGCAAGTCAAGAGGAACTGAGTCACTTGATCATGTTCCATAATAAAGAAGGTTTTGTCTGTAGCAGAGAAAGGGTTGAAAGTGTAGCGCAAACATGCAAGACTGCATGCTCTCTTATTACTGAAGGGATACGCAAGCAACGGCCATTATGTTTTAATCTACTATATCTTTTGTGGCAACCTGCTTGCATTTATGTTTGAAACTACACCTTGTAAAAATAATTGTACATTATTATGCCATTTCCTTCTTACTTGCCTCTTGTACACTGTGCATAGCCTTTGGTCTTTTACTTACTCTCATTATGGGACTACTTGGACATCAAGGTGTGATTCATTTAACGGAAGTCGTCCACAAAAACTAATCATGTCAACCTCTGTCTGTGATTTGGAATTCACACTTCTTATTTATGAAAATTACAAGCGACTCTTTTGAATAACCCACAGATTAGTCACACATGATTGAATCAGCCTCACGTGTAGCAGCTTGTATGTGCCTTGGCCAGAAGCACAGCTGTTTCAGCACATCTTAAAATCTCGTTCTATAATGCCGATAATTATCTTGAAATAACCAATAACGCGAATGCAGATGCTATGATACAATTAGAAGAATACTGAGTTTATTTCATTCATAAAACCACATATGGGATTCAGTAACAGCTAGCGAAGCATGCCAGTGTGCCGGCTCCGCCCCCTCGCTCTGTTAAATCCACCCCTCGAGCTGACGGATGACCCCTGGCTGCTCCCTGACATCAGCCGAGGCAGAAATGCGCAGAGCCCCTTCACGGGATCAATGACATGCTCTGCTGTCAAAGCGGTTGACAGAGGACAGGCTAAACATGTTGAGAAGATAGAAGCTCCTCACAGCTTGCCAATCACAAACACGCATCCTCTGTTTTTTTTTCTCCTTTTTCTTTTTCCCCCCCAAGTGGAAATATTTGAAGAGAAGACAGATCGCTCACCTGGGCTCATTACCTGCCTGCTGGCCCAACACAGCACAATTTAAGTGACATTAAGTCCTCCTATACACACACACACTTTACTCCCCGCAGGAAGAGGGTGTAAGTGTCCACCTGTAGAGAAAAGGAAAGTCGACTGTCAGCACGGCACAGGAATGAGTCCTGCCCCGGATTTGTGTCAAAAAGAAGTCTTATTCAAAGAAATGTTGACAAGGAGGAAGTTTTCTTAGCTCTCGGAGAAGAAAAAACATCAGTTGATAAAAGGTGTCTGAATGTGAATACAAAACTAAGAAAGTCTGTCGGAGAAGGCAAGCAGCACACAAATAGAGGCAAACACACTCGCACATTTCCTTGGTTCACTTTGTTTTATTTCAGTTGGGCAGAGACCTATGAAATGAGCTTTCAACAAATACGTAATTGCTCAGTCATTCTGCCACTCGGTTGATCCCACATTACACAGCCGGCACTATTACACGTTTCCCCCGACTCCCTTTGACATTTCCTTGGCTTTTAGTGTGGCTTCCTTTAACTCAAGACTCTGTGTAAAATGTGGATTACAAGCCTTTTGAGCTCAGCTTTTCATGTAGTCTAAATTAAGTCCATTAGGCGCTGCTCTTTACCATTAGAGAAAAAACTGAGTGAAAGCTTTGAGAAAAGAGGGAGGGTGGAATAAAAACAAAGAGATGTGATAAGAAAGAGAGGTTAAGAAAATATATAAGTGAGGAAGAATCCCTTTGTTTGTACAGAACTGCTATAGTCTCTGCACTATCTAATCAAATAAAAGTCCATATTTTTACTTATAGAATATAAAGGAGGGTTGTTTCAACTTGCAAGTTTCTGCCTCGCCATGGAAGTTTGAGAGACAAAACTTTTCTAGATATGCAGTATCTTGTCAGTAATTGATTTTCCGCCAGCTGTAAACATTCTCTCCTGTACACCATTCTTTCTATCTGAAATGTTTGATTTGTTGCTGTAAAGCAAAGTAAGTCAGAGCACCATAACATTCCTTGACTTAAATGGTAAATGAGAGTACATCTCTCAAAGGCCAGACCAGGTCACGGAAGAAAAAAAGAAAAAAAGCAGGCTTTGTTGGATTTTGTATGGATGAATCCCTTGAACTCAGCTGTCCCTGAGAATGAGTTACGATCACAGTGAGAATCTCTGACAGTGCACACCACCCACATAGCCCTTGTCTCACTTTGGATGTTTCTATCCAGTTGTTGCTGTGGTTTGTATGTACTTTGTTATATATATAATATTTTCTGGAATCACAGGTAGTGTACCACAGGAAGATTTAAAAAAAATAAATAAAATGTGTGGGTCTCTGGCTTTCACGTGAACTTCGTGGTTTGCAGTATTAATCGTCAAGCATGAAACATTTTGTAAACTTGTTATGAGCCTTTATATATTTAATTCTAAACCTGGGATTAATTTTTTTTACTTTTGACCATTATTCCATATTATTGCTTATATCTGGAAAGCAACAATGGAGGAAATACAATGATCGTTCAGAAGGGGACAAAAGTTTTAGACAAGTGCCCAGTACAGCTATCCAAACCACTTATTGTCATGATCACCTTGAGTATGACTAAGTTGAAATAAGAAGTCTCGCTCTCCAAAATCTAATGAACATATGCAATGGGCAATTTGGGCAATTATTTTAACCTTCATATTTGTTTTCACTTACAAAACAGAGGTTCAGATCATTTAAAATGTGTCCTGTGGCTGGTGGGGATGCATTTTAATAACTTCTCAGGCAGCCACTCGCTTCCATTCATTTCAACAGGATGTAAAAAAACATTCAATAGACTCTTGAAACTTCCTTGAGCTGTGTAACCCATCACAATGAACATTGTCTATTATATTTTTTTTCAAAGTTACATTGCTGTTATGAGCCTTTTCAAATCCATCTTTACTAAAGCTACATTGCCACTCATATTATAACTTTGACAAAATGTGTAATGGTTGGTGTGATGTACATCGTGATGGATTAAAAGTTTCAAGAGTCCTGAGACTTTTGTACAAACATGAATGGAACTCGGTGATTGGAAATATACGGCTGAACACTTTAAACTGTGATTGACTGAACGCTTTTTTTTGTTGTCACGACTAAAAGTTCACATTAAGGTCATATGATGACACCTGAGTCAGTTCCATTCTGGTTATGCAAAATCAGGGATAATAATGGCATTATCTGCACACGGTGACTGCAGTATTATTAAGATATTTTACGGTTAGGGTTAGGCAAAAAAGATTTGCTTATTTTGCTACAGGCCCATCTATCACCCTCACCGCCACACCCTCTCTCTCCGCCTACTGACATTGAGGGCACACTACATCCTGCATTAGCAGGTAAAACATTGGCAGTAGACGTAAATCAAGAGGTGCGGAACAGTTGGAGGCTACTCCCAAATGGCAAACTGGGCTGACTTTAAAGCTCTGAATCATTGTACGATCAGTGGACCTTTGAGCTTAGATTCTCTTCATTAGAAAATATTTTAAAAAAATACTAAAGACATACAAAAATGTGAATTTCATATGATTTACAACTAAGGAGCAAAACATTTCAAACTCACTGGTATATCCATCACATCCATAAATGTATAGGCGGTTACCAGTGTTGGAGTTAAGTCATTACTGACTGGGATCTTAGTGGAGGTCTGTGGGGTTTGGGGGAGTCGGCAGTAATTTGGACACAGCAGCAGACAGTAGCTCCTGGGTAAAACTCAACTGACAGGTCTATTACTGCCCATCTCCTCAGCAGGCGGATGTACACCCCTGAGCTAGTGATCATGACTTCCATAACAAGCCCTTCAATATGCCTGCAGCAAAACAAGCACGCAGACACACACACACACACACACACACACACACACACACACACACACACACATACATACACACACATGTGCTTACTGGTTGATTTATGAGCTTGAGAGCCTGGAGGTGGGAGGCAGCGTCGTCGTCTCCCAGACATGTTGACCAGAGCATGAGCTATCAAAAGACGACAGGGAGGCGGGCAGCACTGTAATTAAAGCACTAAATACGTTAGGCTGAAAGATCCCACAGTACATCAACAGGGGATGAACTGAGAAATGATTTGGGCACTTAGTCCCAAAGCATCTGTGTTAAGGATGATTGCGCAAATGACGGAAGTGATTCAAAGAAAATCCAATTCATAAGGTCCTGGCAACACATGAATGCTTCTTTCGGTTGTTTCCCAGTTGTTAATTTACATTTTAGATGCTTCTTTTGGAGAAAGAAATCCAGGTATTATCTCAACTGGTGGAGGTCCTTGCGCGTACTTGTTTTCTTTGGTTGTTAAATTTCTTTTTCTTACTAAATTCCTGCTCTTTCATATTGATTTTTAAAGGAAAGTAAATATGCTCATTGACTTTCATTCATCTGGAATGTACATTAATCTTTTATTTGTTTATATCTGTGCAAGTGACCTCTTGTGGGCAATAGATGGTGCGTGACGTTTACATGTAGGTAGTTTTACTTGGGAAATCTCTCTGCACTGTTAGCAAACAGGTTGTGGATTAAACCATAGAATGTTTATAAGACGTGGACGTAGTCATCGTGACATCACACATTGATTTGTGGACTGCGGTTTTGAAGCCTCAAGTTCGGCATTTTGGCCACAGCCATCTTGGATTTTGGCCGTCGCCATCTTGGTTTTTTGCATTCAGTTTACAGAAGTGATCATATCTGGAGTGCGGAGGAGTGCGGAGGAGTGGTGTAGCGACGGCGTTTACGGCTCTTATAGCGACCTGTCAATCACAGGGTAGCCACCGTTTACTGTAATTGGGATCATAATTTACAAAATGGACATAATGCTGTATTGAAGAAGAGCAATTGAGACCGTAACCTCGTGTTCACAATGTTTACTGAGGTAATAAATCAAGTGTGAGGGATTTTTTTTTTATCATAGACTTATATACAATCAGACTTCAATCAGATGCTCTCTGATGGCCAGTAGAGTGAATGCAAATTTAAGACACTTCCCCATTTTCAGAACCTACGGTTGCTGCCTGGGTTAAACAGGGAAATAATGTGTTCCCCTTTTAGTAGTAGATCAACTGTATCTTAAGGCATTTATTTTCACTCGTACTAACTCAATCAAAGGTAAAGGTGTAGAACTGAATGAATGAATGAATGAATGAATTCAAAGTATATTGAGTCACAGCAGTTCAATGATGCACACAATGACTGAATCTACAAGTGTAGCCAAACAGTTAAGGACATCCCTGACATGTTCTGATGTTACATAAGACTCAGGTGAAGACAATAGGATCTGAAAGGAACGATGCACAAAGGTCTGTCAATGATCCGTAATGATAGGAGGGAGTTGTGTGTTGACAGTCAACGGCACTGCATAAACCGAAACCACATTTTGAAACTGCTCGTACTTGGGTGAAGTAGATCAGATGAACAGTTCTTGAGATATGCGAAGGACATACCCACATACAGACTGTGATTCCTTACTTCATAGATTGATTCATCTGAGCCACATGTGTTTGTTAATAGGAGTTTGAAAAGTTTTACATCAGGCAGAATTACTTAACGGAGTCATAGCAACAGGTACAGCCAGTCACATTTCCTACACATGCTCCTCTGAGAGGAGGTGATCCCTCTGACATTGCCCATGATTACTGCCATTGAAGACAATGGGGAGCACTATGCATGTTGTAGAAAGCCTCCACCTTTATTGACATAGGTAAGCCTCGCTGTTGCTCCTGCACTCAACATTTACAGATAACTTCCTCTGTCATGACACAAATGAGGGTGACACACCGTGAGCTACGCCCACTCCCCCTCTCAAATAGGCCCCTGCTAACTACCCGAGCGTACGCTAAGCTGACAGGTGGAGGTGTGCAATGGATGTCTTAGTGGGTGGAGGGGGGCTGGCTAGGGTTGACACCACTCCACTCTTGTGACCCACAGCTGAACTTGGTCCTGTGTGAAAATAACAGGTTCTCCAATTAGGCCGCCAGTGTTTCACCTCGCCACACAACAATTAGCCTGCAGGAGCTAAACAGCCTGTGGAGACTTGCAAAGCGCGGTTCCTTGCAGACCTGCCTCCCTGCCTGGCAGCCAGAGCCTGTGTTTTCACAAGGATATTTAATAAGAATATGTTCCTGCAATTAAGGCAGACACCCTGAACCTGCTCCAAAGGCTTTTGTTATTTTAGCCTTAATTTGAACAGGTGGTGAGGCTGAGTCTGAGCTCATACTTCTACGTGAGCCTGGCAGGCTGCAAGGCCAATTCTGAATAATCAATTTAATATATTCCAAAGAAATAGCGATCGTATGTGCCAACAGTTGTTAGCATTCATTCTCGTAGACCTAATGCATATTTCTCGTGCCTTTTAAACAAGCAGTTGAAAGTAGTACTTCAGTATTTTAGCAATGTGGACAATCAGAGGCTAATGACTAGGATGACAAAACCAAAAGCATTGCATTGTTTGTCGGAATCCATGCGCGTGCACCTTTCATGGCTTACTTTACACTTTATAAATATCTGTTTCAGTGACAGAACTTTATTAGTATGATTGATTAATATACTAGTGCTCCCTATACCCTTTCCAAAAATATTCAACTCTAATGCTGTTATTATTGTAATTCAAAAATACATATATTTTCCATGAGGTTTGATGGCCCATACTGTTGAACATAGTAAAGATATCCTCATTTAGATAGTTCTTGATAAGTGCACTAAATTGACACCAAATCCCAGTCATATACTGTATGTATGTATTCACATTTGATGTAATCACACTCCCCAATTATGCTGAAATTATGATTATGCTTGTTAATAGGCTCAAACAGGGAATAATAAGATTCCCCATCATCAAATATATATTTTGCACAGGAAAAACACAAAAGTAAAGGAAGATAAGTTTTAGAGTTGCAATATTGTAACCTCCGTTCAAATCAGCACGTTTTTACAACCATGCCCTTTTTTCCGTGCTAAACCAAGGTCAATTCAGATACTGAAAGAGTCAAATGTCCAATAATACTTCCAAGAAGTGATGGAGCCTTTGCCATTGAATGCACACCTAAGAAGCATACTTACAATGTTTACACAAGGCGTTGAAGCACACTACACATTACTCACTGCAAACCTGTGCTGTTTGCTTTACAAACCATCCATGTCCGGTATCAGGCACTAAAAATACACTTCAGACTCGCACAGGGTCACAGAGGAGCCCTTACAACCCCTTACCATCTTGTTTGCTCTACAGATAAAGATGATAAATGTCACAACACTAAATGCTGAAATGCTTTGTTCTCTTGGATGTGATTTATGGCGAACTTTGACTACAGCTAATACATTGTCAAAAGCTTCCTCAGTAATGGATCTGCCTGAACTTCAACCTGCCAGTTCTACTGTAACTGTTTGATTTACACACACTTAGAATGACATGACAGTACATCTGACCTGTAAGAGACTTTAATTTATTGATGAACACTTTTATTAGAGACACACCAAAATAGATAAGCTGCTTTTTGAATTTCTGGTTGCATATGCAAAGTAGAGCATGCCAAACCAGCATCGGTATGATGCATTTGACATTTATTAACCAAAAGTCCAAGCAATTGCCCCAAATAAAACCAAGTGGAATTTAAATGATTGCTGTTTTATTAAGTGTATTTAAATACGTAAACACACACTTGTATATAGTAAAAAGGATTGTACACAAACTTAAAAAAAAACTGCAAACAAACTTAGCAAACAAACATTATTTACATCAGAAAAATACTGCACTTTTTATATGACACAATAACAAATAAAAATAAATCTGTGTAATTCAAAAAGTGAAACTCTTTAATTACAATTCTTTGCAAGGGAAGAAACGACAGTTGGAAGAAGTCAGTGACAGGCAGCTGAAGACAGTGTTATGTTAATGTAGTCTAGCATACTGTTTGGGGTACTCATGCAATGCCTGCAGGCTGAATAGGTCTGAGATTTTAAATGTTCAGCATTTGCCGCACATCTTTGGCACAGGCTATAATTTATGCCCTTTGAGAATCTCTGACAGATTAAGAGTCTTAGTGGCCTCGTGGCAGAAAGTCGAGTCATCCTGACTCCCATGAAAGGAGAAAAAAGATCAGGGACAGCAGTAACATTATACATACAAACTATTTTAATCCAATTTAAAACAGCAGTTAAAAATACTGTTTTACATATATATCTGAAAGACCATATATTTTAAACTTTATACACATTTCTACAGTATGATACAGTGTATGGCTTGGCAGAAATATTGTTGTTTTTTTTCAGATTGAAAAAATAAAAATGCAAGCTTTACTCACCAAATAATGAAACATTTGCGCTTTAAAGCAGTGCAGAGGAACTCCACAGTAAACATAGAGGTGCTCTTCAAAACTTTACAACTCTGTCTCCAAAAATGGAACTTGTAATCAAAAGTTACTGTAAAAAATATACTTATTATATCAACACTTTAAAAGCTTTCCTCTGAGACCGACAAGGCACTGTAGCCATTGAATAGTATCTAGTTTTTGGCAGTGATTTATAATACATAGATACATAGAGACACTACAGTAAGGCAAATCTTGATATTTTGGCACATGCACTTTGTGAGGCAGCTTGGAGGATCGGCGGTGTGTTTGATCGTTCATGTTTGCACAATAAGGTGATGCAGTGATGCGAGTTCCGCTTGGACTGACTTGACCTTAGATTTGACAGATTTACACTCCTTGTACCAGGGTCCTGCTCAAATACAGGCCACATATTTACCAGTGCAGTCAGTGTGTATGCATGTTAGCTCTTGGTATGGTACATTTTCTAATACACAATGAAATAAAAAGGCTGCGTTAGGTAAAGATTAGATTCCATCAATATGTTTCCAGTCAAATTGTTAAAACGAATGGCTCTAAACACCACACAGGCTTTTTACAGTGATCCTGAGGCACTATTTGTTTTCAGGTTGGCATCAGTCTTTGGTTATTTTGTTCTTGCTTAGCTGGTTGAATGAGTCTCTGACTGCATCAGGAGCGGCTGCTCTCGCTCAGATTCCTCCATCACTGCAGCCGGATTGTGAGTTACTGAACTGAGATCCTGAGGTTCCAGCTGAGACGCCTCTCCTCCGTGAGCCAGCACTGCTTCCTTTGTCGCCCTCCTCATCCTATCCTCTTCCTCCACTTTCATTCTTTGCTCTTCGGCCTCTATTTCTTCCGTGGTGGGGATGGAGTTCTTCTTGGGTCTTCCCTTGGGCTTAGTCGGGGCCTCATGACCTCCTTTGAGCACCTAGAATAGCACACAGACAATCTTAGTGGACTGGTAATAAATGGCAGCAGCAGTCAAAGGCAATGCTTGCTATTATAGTAATTAAGAGAAGACGTATTGCTACTGGCTGCCCCCTGTGCTCTCATTTATCTTTAATGATTTCAGGTCCTTTTTGTTCTCTGAGTTGTTGACCCTTGTACGAAAGTGTTTGCTCTCCCTGTCGTCATCATCGGTCACGTCTCACACCACACCCTCTCTTCCTGTCATACGGCTACCTTAATGTTAAAGTTCAGCACTACGTGAAACAGGGAGTTAGCAGCAAAATCAAAGCCACACTTTTAGACAAAAAATAAATAAAATTTAAGATAAATAAAGAGATAACAGGAGTATTTTATTTTTTTACAACAACCCAGACCTGCCCGGCTTTACTGTGTCTCTTACCATTTTCTTCCACTTCATACGCCTGTTTTGGTACCATGTCTTCACCTGGAGCTGTGTGAGACCAAGTGACTGGGCCAGGTCTAACCTGAAAAAATCACAAACAAAACAAACTGCACATTAGATGGACAATTCCTCATTTGCTCTGACCGTAACGCTGTGGCTGGGTGCCATATACCATATTTATCAAATGCTTTAAAAAATCTGCACGCTTCGCAAAAGCAGCAGGTTGAATCCATCTCAGCCTTTCTTCCCCCACTGTCAGGAAAATATAGAAATGATAAGAATCTTAACACCAATTTTAGTTTATACCTTTCTACCAAATATATAATGCAGCTTCATGCCTCGAGGTTTCCAGCATTGCAAGCTTAAGTACAGTATAAGACCGCTCTTAAACTCTTAACTCTGTCTTTGAATCTCACATCAAAGCTGATTTGCTCGTAGCTTGAGTTTGACACTGTACACCTGCAGCCCAGGAAACACTGCTTGAATTGAAACATCTGTACCGAGGTCAGTAATCCAAACACGGCGCTTGTACAATAGGTGCCGTTGGAAGGAATTGTGAATGCATCCACCACATGTGTTGATCCATGACTAATAGGGCTATTGGATGGTGTGTAATGTAATATCTCAGGAAGGGACAGATAAAGTGAACAAGGCATCCATTTGTAAAGGAAAAGAGCTGTTATCTGGATTTCTTTTTTTTTTTTTTGCTAAATGAGATTTCCTCCTCCTTGCTCTTCTCAGTCTTTAACAGTCAGATGAAGGGATTCTCAGCCCACCACCCCCGGTGAAAGGAACTAGCTTTCATTTTAAGGTGAAAGTGGAAGCCGAGACGGAGAAGAATCTAAAAAGCAGAGCAGCATGATTCGCAGGATCATCTAAATAACTTAATACCTTACATAAAGAGCTGTGTGTGGCTTTTGTGTGTGTGTATGTATCTGCACTTCAAAGAACAGCAGACACACAGTCAATCAAGCTGTCTATCAAACTTACAGTCAAACACTAGCATGCGTGCCCCAGTCTGTAGCAGTTCACGAATGGAGGTAAGGAAAAGTAATTGCAGAAAAATAAAACCCCCCTCTTATTTATGCTCATTAGTTCTCAATGGATCGAAACCACACACTCACAGCAATAGAAACAGTATTTGAGTTGCTCCCTCCAGGCTACTGGAGACTTTGTTACATTCTTACACCTTTCACAAGGGAATCTTGGGTGTAACTGAAAAGCGTTTTCATAATGATGATGATGACAGTGAGGATTATTGAGACACTAATTATTATAATTGGAAGCTGTAGAAAAATCATTGATGCCATTTGATATAAATAATTAAGTATTTTTCAGGGATATTTTTGGTTTTGGTTCCTCTCACCCACACGTGTGTAGTCTCAATTCAAAGAGGTTCCAATGGAGAGAAAAGAAAAGTTATCTTTGGATCACAACAAACCAAAGTGGGGAGCACGCCACACCTTTGATGTGGGGCTTTAAATGCGGATTTTCTATGTTGATGTTTTTTCCGCCAGCTGGGTATTTAATTAATTTTCAACCAAGTGTCAGAATCGGATATTTTGACAGGACACAGTATTTTGGCACGGCCACTTGTAAATGGTGGTTGGTTTTGATCACTGAGTTGTGCTCAGCCCTCGGGCTTCTGCTTTAAGATGAGGCATGATGGCGCCTTTCCAACCGCTCCAGGCAAGCCAAGATGTGATATATTTAATAATACATCGTGGGAGTTTTCCCCACGGATGGGGTGTAAATGCAATGATAAATAAATCTAGTTTATTCCACAAATGCAAATGTCTTTTCAGATTACGTACATTGCAAAGAGAATGCGACGTGTGAGACTGTAAGACGGTGTAGCTATTTCCATGTCTAAATGTATGAAGACACTGTTTATGAAGCCAGTTGTGTTTTCAAACAACCGCTGATTTACTCCGGGTAAAAACATAGATGAGTAATGGGGCTGTAGAGTACAGACTTCCAATCTCTGCCCGATGCAAAGGTTCACGAGCGGTTTAAAATTCCTACCGCGCATGTGAAGGAAAGCTTTTTACAACATGTATGGTTCAATACTATTCTTGGTCATAATGGAAAAGCAGCCTGCAGGCCAAATATAAAAGTGAGGCTTACTATAAAACTGGAAAATATAGTCTAACCTCATGTCAGGTCCCAAAAATGACCCACAAAATGGAACTTAAGACACAGATATTAACATGTAGATTACTTCATCTCATAGCAGAAATGTACGTTATATACACCTGCACATGTGTGAAATGATTGGCCATAAATCAATGTAATACACTTCTGTTTGCTTGCGTTGGCCCCCGTCCCTGCCTTTTTGAATGAGGCAGTGTTTCTTTGTTGGGGCTTTTTGCTGTTGGAGGGCCTAGGGTTAAAACGTTACTCTTGTCTCGACTAGAATGCTGAGGTAATGCTCTGGCTTAGACAAATTCACATTACATGAGACATTCCCCGCAGGATAAATCAAAAATGATGATGTTAGGTGAACCGCTGCTTGATAATTGCAATTGTGGCTTTGTGAATGTGCATGGGTGCGTGTGCACGTGGTGTACTTTCAAAATGCACTCTATAGCAGGTATGCAGGTTATCAAAATGTCACAGCTGAGTGATGCTGATATGGCTGACTGAAGTTTGGTTGAAATGTAATAATTGCTGTGTTTTCTTTTCCTTTAACGCACCAGTGGTTCGCTTTCTTTGAAGTAACTTCGTCAAAAGAAAATCGTTTTAGGTGGCTATGAGGTTAGCAGGCATGATTTACCATCTTTTATTTATGTGTTTTTATGTTTTGCTTCAGCTCTCAGTGTGTGTGTGTGTGTGTGTGTGTGTGTGTGTGTGTGTGTTTGTGTGTGTCCTGTTGATTTACTGTATTACTGTATTACTATATTACTGCAGTTCTAAGAGAGAGAGAGTTCCTCAACGGTACTGACCGATCAGGCGTGGACAGGTACTTCTGCTTCTGGAACTTCTTCTCGAGGCCCATCAGCTGCAGCTCGGTGAAGATGGTGCGGCTGCGGCGCGGCTTCTTCAGGCGGGGCGTGCCGTGCTCCGTTTCCGACTCGCTGCTGATGCTGAGGGGCGTCTGGCTGGGTGAGGGCTCGGAGCCCCGCGGATGCTGCGGGGAGAGCAGGTGCGGGGGGACTCCGACCGGGGACGGCGGCTGAGGGAGGTGGAGGGGCAGGTTGGGGGGCTGCCGCGTGATCACCGAGAGGAGAGGGTAGGCACGTAGTGACGAGGAGCCTGGGGGAGCAGAGACAAGTGCGTCACATGACAGAAACAGAGGATTGCTAGGTTAAAAAAAAAAAAAAAAAAGGAGTTGAATCACTGTTTTTAGTGAGCTCTTATGTGCCACTCAGTCACCTTGGTTGTACCATTATCGACCGCCAGTAATTGCATAAGACGGGTTCATTGTTAATTGACCTGCGTTTGCTGTGAAAAGTGTTTTGCTTTTGACCCCCTCCATGTCGAGGGCTGCGATCCCAATGACGCAGACTGTGTTTTACACCGCTTCTCTGAACCCTTCAAATGAATGATTATTTTTCAGCGGTTGTTAAATAATAACTGGCTTCCCAGCACAAAACCACATGCACACACTGAGTCTGACAGCATGATGTACATGCACACAGACACAGAATGAGCTGTAATAAAATCCCGAAAAACTAAATCAAACACTGTTCAGCTAATAAACTTTTGTCCCTCACTCTTGCACATATACGCAGTCATACACACACACACATTTTTGTTCTTTATCAGCACAGACAGAAGGAGCAAGACGCCAGAATCAATAAAAAGTAACACTTGTCTGGAGCCAAGATGGGAGGGAAGGAGACCAGGAGGTTGGTTGAGAGGATGCGGTGGGTCATCCAAAGTGAATATAATATCTGCCAGAAAAATCCTTACGGCTTCAAATATAAAATCAATCCCGTCACCAAAATTTACAAGCCAACGGAGCACAGCACAGGCTGTACCGTATGGGCTGATAAGGAGCAGCAGAAAGGACACAGCGGGGATTATGGGAGTCGAGGTAGAAGATATAGAGGGAGATAAAAGGCGGCAATGGAGCATAGAAAATAGGAGGTTATCACACACCAATACACACACACAGTGTGTGTGTGTGTGTGTGTGTGTGTGTGTGTGTGTGTGTGTGTGTTGCTTGATGTCTGAGGTGGATCTGTGTCCTTAATCTCCTCATCGACCCAACAGACAACCTAAAAGCCCACAGGAGACAGCGGCCCACAAGTCAGACGTTGACTTTGATTTTCTTTATTGCCGTTCCTTGATTGATTTCTGTCTTAAGGCTGGGGAGAAAATATGTTGAGTGCAAATGTGACGAAGAAGAAGACTCAAGAAGAGGAAGAGGGCAACTCTGCGAGAAGAGGAGGAAGAAGAAGACTCAAGAAGACGACGACGACGACTCAAGGAGGAGAAGACGACGACAACTGTGGGAGAAGAAGAAGAGGACGACTCAAGAAGACGACACAAGAGGAAGAAGCAGACGAAGACCGCTCAAGAAGTAGTGGGGCGTGTCTGCTTTTCTGATCTCACAGTGTAGTAGGACATGAATGCAGATGCTTACACATATAGGCTGCACTAATTCACAATAACCCCCACACACACCAGTTCACCTCCATGTAGTCACAGTTGCTCTTCACTCATGCAAAGACAGACAGACAGACAGACACACACACACACACACACACGCACACACACACGAGACACTGCCTTGGGCTCCTCATGACATCATGGTGAGGCGCTGAGGTCATCGCTAATCCTCCAACGTGAGATTGCTGCTATTGCAACAAGTCTAGACAAGAAGACCTGTCCTCTCTCGTTGTACGCTCTCACTCTCCATTTACACCTTTCCATTTATATTGCTCTCCGGGTTTTTTTTTTCCCCCTCTTTAAATCCGTTGTGTAAATGTTCGATTTTCTGATATCATCGAATCATCTGATTGAATGTGTATCGAATTAGGTAGAAGTGAAGTGAAGGGAGAGTGTCATACTGAATGGGGAGGGGGGGTGGGGGGGGGGGACATCTCGGTTTGTCTCCGCGATTGTCGGGAAATCTCTTGTCAACGGAGAGCTTGAAGTTGTCTCCGAACAGTCCCCTCAGAGGGAGCGCCAGATGGAGAGAAAGGAAGGAAGGGAGAGGGAGCAAAGAGGGGAATGTCAGCCGTCGTGACTTTCCACTGACAGCGAAGCCGTCCCTCTGACATGTTGTTGACAAGTGCCAGTGTCCTGTCAATAGTCTACAAATAAACTGTTTGAGTAGAGAGCTGCGAGGGAGCAACTCGGCCCCATGTACAAGCACACTGATACTCTTGATAATCACAGTCGGAATGTGAGGACCGGCACAAGCGCTTATGGTGACCGTTGCGGAAGACATACCTGCTAGGAATAGATCGAGAACGTTTGTTGAGAATTCCTTTTATTACCGACAAATTTTCTCTATTGATCATGTTGTGAATTAAGCATATTCCCTGCTCCAGCCCGCTCCCTGTAATCTATAATCTTTTATTTTCTTTTTGTCAATGGGATGCTGAAATGGATGATTTATTGCTGCTCTATGACAAATGTACATGAATCTTTGCCATGTTTCATGGAATAAACTGTCTAGTGACAGGCAGGAGGCAGGTTAATTAAACTGGTTTCTTTTTTGTTTTTGTTTTGTTGTTTTAAGCCTTGCCCTTTGAGAGCAAATCAAACCTCATCTGAGTGGGAAGGGCAACGGGCCACACAGCTTCTATATCTGTTCCAACTCATTGCTGTAATTTGAATTTTTCAACTTCAAGACATGATTGGAGCAACTTAATGCTGATTTATTAGCAAATGGTAGACGGACGGTGTCGGGAGCATCTAGTTGAGTTCTGTTGTCACAGTTTCTTTCCCCCCACAGGCACACTGACAAACTCCTCCGGCTGAAGCTGCGCGCCAAGCATTACATTAAACATAAGCATTAACTATTTAATCTGAAACCTGATCCGCACATGTCTTCCCGTGGCAGCTGAAATCGGCCTGTTCCACGACTACTTTTAGAACTGATTTATTGCTGATCCTTTGTCGAGATAGAAAAATGTGATGGCGGTGGCTGCGCCGAAACGGTGGGGAGGTGACAGCTTGTCGAACATTATCCCCAACTGAAGATGGAACGTCTTCGCGCACTTTGTCTTTGTGTGTGTGCATACTTGCCCATGTGTGTTGACATAGGTGTAATCGGCCTTCTCAAGACGGCTTTATGCCTAATGGGAAATGTTATTGTCTGCAGCGGATTAGGGTTTAACATGGGATGAAAACCCTTTTGCTCACTATAAGCCCGCAACCAGTACAAACCCAGTGTGCAGTGGCCCTTGGGCTGCACACACTCCTGCGTTTTGTTATTTGTGTTTTTCTTTTTCGTCATGCTGTCAGGTGAGATTACACCACAGTTGATCTTAATCTCTCTCACCTCTTCCAGAAAGCACCACTAAAAGCCCTGCCCTGGGTCCTGCTGAGAGATGGGACTCCAAATTAAATATTGTAACCTGCCATTACGTGGTTCTGTGCTCAGCACCAGGTCAGGGTTCACTGTCGCTGATCCTGCTGCAACTGACGGGGAATTAGCTCCTCGGGTATTAGCCACTTTAACTTTAACCATTTCAGAGGAATAAAAATAGACTGAGACGGTAAAATGTCACGAAACAAAATACGGGAAGGCAATTATGTTGGTATGTTTGAGTGGCATGCCAGTGATAAACACGACAGAACAAACAATTAATTTGTTGTCAACTCCTTCAGGCCGCGTGATTGGCAGCACTGTCTTCCGGCGGCCTCCGCTGGCCGCAGGAGGTCATAGCATCCCTTTCTTTGCGGAACATAGAAGTCAACTCTCAGTGTTGAGGGGCCGCGCAGGAGCCAGTCGCCTCTCTCTGGCCCAGGACCTGCAAGCCTGCCAACTTCTATATCCAGCACTAAAAGCCATTGATGTTAGGGAATATACTGTGTCTCACACCCCCGCGGCTACAAATAAGTGGTGGGCACAGTGTTCTGATATGCAGGGCGGGTTACTCTATCCAGCCGAACAGAGGGGTGCCAGAGCCCCGTCGTAGTGCCCTCTCGCATATACACCGATCCATATCGGAGGGATGAGGGAATCGCTCCCCCTATTTTTATCCACACACCGCTGTCATCGTCAAATTGCAGTGGCTATTATTTCAGACTTTAGGGCAATTATCCTAATGGTTACTGGAGTGTGCAGTAGCCTTTCAGTTGTTCGGATTCATCTGGAGTTAGGATTTAGAATGGGTCAGGAAGTTTGTTTTGACAAGATAACATGTGCTGCGGCGACTGAGCTCCGTCCTGCTATTTTGGCCGTTTTCAGCAAGTACAAGCCACGGCGAAATATGTCCATCTGTCTGTGGCGTGGAGATTTATATCGTTCTTACTATCTTATTGAGGGAGGGGGGGGGGGACACTTCGTGGGAGAGTGGAAATTTGGTCGGAGAGTGATTATCATTCAAAGGAATCAGCTTTAAAGCGTATTGAATTAATTCATCTTTTATAGTGGCAGGACCACAACAACACTGTAAACAACACTTTTTGGGGGGAGTGGCACTACTTCGTTATAGGTCACAGATTTCTGTGGCACAGTGGCGCACTAACAACATACAATCCTCCCATTTGCAAATGTCCAGCAGCGGCAAAACTCATCAGGGAAGGCCTTTAAACATAATAAGAGAATTAATCAGACGAAATTGGATGAAACTGGTAAATAGACAACAGCCGAGCCATCACCGGTGACTGTGTTTTTCTTGTTTATCTGTCCCACCGCCACTTCATTGGCCTTTTATGTGAAACTAAAACAACTCATCAATTGAGTCATTCATCAGCTTAACAAATACCCCCGAAGCATCACTGACATTTACCCACTCCACTGCACGTCTTTGTCTTTCAACACTTCGCTGCAGTGATTTATATAAAGTGAAGCGCAGAGTGAGGAGTGTGGTGCAACTTGTGGAGGAAGCATGAATTAATTGTGATTGATTTTAAACTACTTCTTGAGTTAAAAAAAAAAAAAAAAAAAAAAAAAAGAAATGATGCATTGGTTTAATTTTAAGCGATGAATTTATAAATGAATGATGAATTATAATTGTCACACATAGGACTATTCTCATATGCACAGTTGCTAGGACAGGTAATTATGATTTTCTTTTTTTAATAATTAGGCCTACAACTTCATGGTACCACACAAATATTGTTATTACACCAGCATCACCGATCACACACTTCACACTACTTACATCTCACTAAACTTTCTTTACTGTAAATCCACATTTCCTGAACCATGCATAAAATCTCTTTGATTTACATAAAACATGCATTCACAGTTAAATTGACCTCATGCGCTAAAGTGTTTTCCAAATAACCTCCTCTCATTTTACCACCAATCTGCAAAACGCAATAATTACCTTTGAGGTATTTTTTATTATTATTATTTCGAATTGGTTTCTGTCTAAATTATTGACAACAACAAAAACCACAACAACAACAACAAACAACGAACTGTCCTCTTACCCGTGCATGAATGAAGAGGCTTCGGCCGCACGACGAGCGAAGGGCACACGGAATAGAGAGAAAGTTTCTCAAAGTAATCACAAGTCTCCTTGGAGAGGATCTCGTCAATCATGAAAGTCTTGTAGCGCCGCCGGGCAGCCTTGAGTTGCCCGGGGGAGGAGAGCCTCAGCTCGGCTTGACAGTGCATGATCTGTCCCCGTGCGCCGTGCGCTGGACACCGTCGCTGCACGATGTGCGTCGTTTCGCTGGTACCTGTGAGGCGTGGCGGCTCGATCACCTCGTGCGACTCGTGCAGCTCATGCGCTGGAGCGATGCATTGTTTTTGTCTTCGGAAAACGCCGCTCAGCTTTCCCCCGGAGTGTCGTGGCGGAGATGGAGCTGCCTTCAACTAGAGCTGCGCTGAGCGCCACAGTGGCAATGAGCTGAGCTGCGCTCACACCCACCGCTATATAAACCATCCCTCAACTCATCCATTGCCCTGCTCTCTCTCTCTCTCTCTCTCTCTCTCTCTCTCTCTCTCTCTCTCTCTCTCCCCCCACCCCACCCCCCCCCCCCTCTCTCTCTCTCTCTCATGTAGCATATACTGTACACATGCACATACACATGGCCTGCTCCCGAACACCCCCCTCCCCCTCCCTCTCCCCCCTCCCTCTCCCCCCTAACACCAGTAAAAAGTTGTCTTTCTCGCTGTGATTTCTTTGACATATTGGTTGTACAACTTATCTATTTCGACTCTAAAAGACGTCCAACTTGGGCCATATTTTCAAAATAAAAACTAATAGGCCATTCATCAATACAAATAGGCTGGTCAATGTTAAATCAATGGTATGTGATATATATAAAATAGTTCACATTGAATCTAAAGACCTCTGTGGTACGAACTAATTTGAGGTAAAGTATCATCGTGCCGCTTCTCTGATTCAAACGCTTAATATGAATCGTTTTTTTCTTAATCATTTTATAAATTTAGCCATTAACCAGTGTCCAACTTATTTACATATAAATATAAAGTACAACTTACTGCATTCGAAGTTCGCTTTATACACAATGTATTCGATATCTTAACTTTGGACAGGGACTGAAAAGACTTTGAGTGGCATGTCCAAAGGCAAATTAAACCAAACAAGGGGTGAATAATCTTTTCTTTCTTTCTTTTTCAGTTATTAACCCCTTAATGTGTTGTGTTGTAATGTGGTGTCCGTTTAGTTACAAGAACGGTAAATTAAATTGCAATCGTTGTTTTTTTTCTTTTTCTTTGAATTAAATCATAAGTTAGAAATATATTATTTATAATAAAAAAAACATGCGTGGCAAAATAAGAGGAACCCTAAATTAAATTAGCAGAAAGTCAGTATAGCCAGAACTGCGGTCAAAGGGCAGGTCAATAATAACAATAATAACCATTTCTGTCTTTACTTACTTCTTCTTGAAACTGACGCAGTATAATTTATTATTAATTAAAGAATTTGCGCGCCGAATAAAAGACACAACGGCCTCAAATAAAAAAAAGAATTTACCGCGAAATAACAGCACCTGACCTGTTGTAAGTTCTGGGTGGGCACAAAATAAGTTTGATTCAACTATCAACGTTTTTATTTTATTTTTTGGCAATAGCCAATTTTGTTGTGGGTGAGATCAACGTAGGCTCGAAGAAAAAAAGTCTTATCAGCGTCACGGGCTGATGACTCTGATGCGAGGAGAAGCAACAGCTCACACACTATGTTCAACTCTCGACAGGCTGAGACAGAAACCTTGTGTGCCTTTTCCATCTTCTTTTTCTATAACTTTGCCTTTTAATTATATTATGGCAAAGTTATGTTTTATTTAAATTTTTTCACGCCTCACTTTATGCCAGAACTCTTGCAGACATTGCACATTTCAGCTGATAACCTATTTCCTTGAGGAGGTAATGAAAATAGTTTGGTTGTCTACATCTTTTTTTTTTTTTTTAAACAATGTACATGTTGCAGCCTAATTTAACTAAAATATAAGACGTACAATCCATGTGAGGAAGAGTTGCATAGCTCCGGTGTCCTAAAATGGAGGGGGGTCGGGGGGGGAGAGGGGGGAGGACAGAGATTAACATCTAAAGAATTGGAAATAAATGTAACTCGCTGGAGTTCAAAGTGGAGGAGGAAATGTCCCCGAGGAAAAGCTCGGCTTCTTTTCAGGGGTTTGATGGCTTGATCAAAGAAGAGTGAGATGAGAACAACTGCTGTGGAGCACATACGTGTTTGGGGTGGTGGGAAAGCCACTGCAACAAAAAAATAACCCCCCAAAAACGGCGCTAATAGATTTTAGCTTACAATTTTAAACCAAAATTTTTTTTTTTAAACTAAAATATCAGAAACTTTTCTATTTTTTTTTTTTACAATTGTATTGTACTGCGTGCTCCTTTCATTGTGTTTGAATAACGCGTCGTTTTCTGGTAGTTTTTCCACGAAAGAAAGAAAGTGCGAGTAGATTAAACAATTTAACTGCATTTATTGCTTCTCCTATTTTAAAAAGCGGAATTAACATCGCACTATAAGAACCAGCTAAATCAGGCCTATATCTCCGGGCTACTGTGGCACCAATGAACCCAACAACCTGAGGTTGGGAGGGGGGGCAAAGATCCGGGAATCACGGCTGCAGGCATCTTGTCACTTGTGGTTCGCGTTGCGGGTCTTGAGAGAGAGATAGAGAGGGAGAGAGAAAGAGAGAGAGAGGGGGAGAGGGGGAGAGGGAAGGGAGGGTCTCTGGATGTTTGGAAGTGGATCATTTCAGCAGACACGCTTCTATATAAGTCCACACAGCAGCGGCTACCGAGCGGCCTCTCTAATCCGCCCGCTCCAGGGCTGGAGACGCCAGGCAGATCAACCAATTAAAAGAGTTATGCCGCGGCCAGAAGCGCGAGGAGGGCCTTCCCAGTACCGAGCCCGAACAGCGGATACTCTCCATTAGAGCGATTTGGGAGCATCAGGATGCAATCCGACACGAGGCAGATTAAAAAGGCAAGACGGAGCTTAGTGCAGAGGGGTTTGAAATGCACCTCCACTTTTGGACACTGGGAGATTTATTGGTGTGTGTGTGTGTGTGTGTGTGTGTGTGTGTGGGGGGGGGGGGGGGATAGTTGTCGATACAGCGCGGGATCCGCTGCTAAGTGTCATAAGCGCTTCCGGTGGGGTAGATTATGACCTCAACGCGGACATTAAGGGATTTGATCATCACTGTTAGAAACTAGTCCGAACAGAGGCACCGGGGCGAGACGCGAAGGATCAGAGCGCTGCTCATTACGGGATGGACCGCTCCTCTCCACATCTGTAAATGAACAAACAAACAAACAAAAAACCTGCGCCATTTGCAAAGTGGTGCTAAGACTCCTCTGATGAAAGAGAACAGAAGAGCACTGCTCCCACTCACGCGGGACCAGAGACCAGACCTCGACGTGATTGCGAGCTGTAAAGTGACTGGGGAAGTGTGAAATCCATGTAAAGGACTTGAACGCATCCTAAATAGAAAAAGGTCAAATGCAGGAGCTGATCATGTGGCTCGGTTATATTTGACATCTTAATTGATTCAATAAAAAGGATGTGTGTGGCGCCACCTGTAGATTACTTCATAACCCGCTGCACAAGTGTATTAGTTACAGGCGGGCCATTTATAGATGCAGATAAGGCCGTGTGTGCATGCATTACAGCATGTAGCATCAACATACAAAGGCTCACTTAGTTAACCGAGTGTGTCTCTCTCTCACACACACACACACACACAAAGAGCTGCAAATAGCATTCATGAACTACAGCCAAGACAAAGGCATGCGTGTTGTGGCTAGAGGAAAGACAATGCAACAGTCAGATGAAGGGAGCTTTATAATAATGAAAATGGTCCATTTTAAAACAGTTAGTCTTACAAGACTCAGAATAAAAAAAAATTGAAACGAAGCCCATTTTTCTAGAAAAGCACATGGTCAACAGATCGAACGTTAAGAAAGGATGGTGCCCCAGTGCCGTAAAAGTGGTGCTGGTGGAATCTTTAGCTGAAAATTCTGGAACTACCGCAAAGTACCTGAAGAATTTCTGAGAGCACCGTTTAAATACATTTTTGCATAAAATAAAAACTCGCCAGGATTCTACAATTTAAATTTTTTTTTTTTTTTTTTTTAAATACATTTGTTTCTCTTTGTCTTCCAAAATGACTTCTAGTCATGTCTGATTTCTTTTTTCTTTTTTTCCCCCCTTGCCCTCATCAACAGCTCAAAAATAATTGTGACATCTGTGAGGAAAAGCTCACATAAAAGTGTACAAATTTAAAAACGCCTTAAAAATAAAAACAAAAATGTCTCTAAGGCATAAGTTATCAAATCTTCAAATTGGTAGCATCATGTACAAACAACCTGAGTATACATGTGAATTTATCAACATAAAACTTCTTTTCTGTTCTTTTTTTGTACGCTGTCCACAAATGTGTGAAGAACTGAAGTCTTTACGTGTCTCAGTACCGTCGCCATCTATTATCTTGGTAGCCACGGTTGCTTCCCTTATCGTCGTGGTGTCTGTTGCCACCTCTGTTGTCATGGTGACGGTTGCCACTCCTGTCGTTCTGATGGTGATAGTTGTCCCGGCCGTGTTGCTGATGACGGCCGGGAGCCGCTTCTTCTGCGTAGCGCTGATTCCTGCCACTGCTGGTCGTCTGCGACGAGTGCCGATAGGGGGCGCTGTCGTGTTGCCTCGAGCCCCCTCCGCCGGAGTTTCCACCTGCGGGTGGCTGCCTCTGCAGAGGCTTGGAGAAGCCGTCATTCAACTGCTCAATCTGCTGCATTTGTAGCCACATCATGTTGTTCATCTACGGATTAAGGAAGAGAACGGTTAACGTGGCCTGCAGTACAGAACGTACGCTTAATTGAGAACAAAGAGTTGTTTCTATTGCTGCCAGGTTATGCAGCGTCCACATTTCTTCATTCACAACACATTGGCACATTTCAGCTAAAACAAGCAAAGAGCAGGTCTGAATCTGTCACGTATTGAAATAAGCACTACGAATTCTGTCATGATAGTGCATTATAAAAGTAGATTTAAAAACAAAAAAAAGGTTACCATGACATGCTTCTGCAGATTATCGGGAGATGAAAAAGACCGCTGCATTTGGGTCGGAGGAGTATATGGTGGAGAACTGAACTGGGTCGGGGTTCTGGAAGAGTTAAGCAAACCATTGTCAAGTATTTCATCAGAAAAGGGGAAAGAACAACATAGTGTCAGGTGCACATTCCACATATTGACTAGCAACCATGTGTGCAAAAAGCCATGTCAAATTTGATGATTTTGTGTAATCTATGTTTAGTTGATGTTTTAACTTGTGCTTTGACCTTATTTAGCCTCTTTGGCAAAAGGGATCGGTCCTTTGTTTAAACATTTTGTTGAATCGCCTGAGGGAGATTTCATGAAGGCAAGCCTGTACTTCCGTGGTTTCATATTGTTTTGAATAAGTGTGATCCAACCGCACCATAACCCTCAATCATACGGGCGGACAAACATTTCTGGCATTTCTCTATCAAGCATGATATGAACAAGATCTTGCACATGCAAACTCAGACTTTAAACCAAGAGCAATCAGCAACTAGTTCGGCAACATACATTAACAACACAAAACATAATTCATCTATCCAACCGTGCCAGCGACATTACCATCAACTGGGAATATGCTCGAGATAGTCGTTTTATTGGATGTACTGAAACATTTTTCACTGGAAAAAAGATTAGTGACACGATCTGTAATGAAATATCTGATCTGGAAGTCCATCAGCACTGATATGAAGTCACGTCTGACACGTCCATTTCCAAAAGACTGGATTGACCTGAAAGTAATGTCGCAATCGGTGGATTGTTTGCAACTTCGCCTGAGATTGTACTGCCTGGTGCAGATGTGTGTCTCTGACTCCTCAATGACTTTGATGCATCAATGCCACTTCATATCGTTTTAAAATCAACTGAACAGCATCAGTCACAACCGTCTGCTTTGGTTTGGTTCCAACCGATACGTTTTGAGAAGGTTTTCAAAACAAGGAGCGCAGAAATGTGATCTTTATCTTGAGGAAATGTTGTTTTTAAAAGCATTTTTCTCTTTACTTTTGTGGAGATAAGGATAGCAAAGTGTAGCCAATACATTTTAGTTGAAGTGTTTTTTGTTTTGTTGAATAACAGCATAATGTTTTAGCTCGCTCTATTGTGTTTTCAATTGGGGAGTCAGTTACATAACGTTTTGAACATCAATAAAATTAAAATAAATCCATTCTAATGTGCGCAAGAATTGAACAGCAAAAATAGGTTATTTCAAACTACTAAATATAATCTTCAAATATATTTAGAACTATTCTTTATCCATTGTAGTTGAACAAATTTACATAATTTAAGCACCACGGAATTCAAGTCTCGCAAACTAAACATATACTGTATACATTACACTGGTCCGATACTGCCCAAGTTAACTCTTGGGGCAATACTTTTCCCAGCAAATGCCCTAACAGGCACCGCAGCATGAAATTTGGCATGAAACGTGGAAAGGATTGCACACCGGGTCTTCTGTATGGGTAAATACAGACCAGTCCAATCCCATTTCATGCCACATCTTTTGCCAGAGCAGAGGGCACTGCCAAGAGCATGAAAACCGTGCATGTCTAAGTAATATTCAATAAGGTGTAACCAAATTCAACACACTGAAAATCTGGTACCAATTACAAACATAAAGTAGTGCCATTTCTCAAAAGTTATAAACTACTGACAAACTAGAAGGCTCCAGTCACAGCCCAAAAATAGGGCATGCATTTGCCATTATTTATTATTATAGTGCCATATTCTATCACATGTGGGCACTGTGACTTGCCTCTAAGACCGGTCTTTAAAATGCGTTTAATGTGTTTACACACGTTTTACACAATTAACCTTACACTGTAGTTCAAAATAGAGAAAAAAAAATGTTCAGCTGCTACAGCTGTTCATTGCATCCCCTCAGATAGCCTGAAACATCCAGTGCTGTGGTTATGCTGTTGCCACAACAGCCCAACATAGATGTATTTGACTCCGTGAGATGCTGCACCAAGAAACTCATAATTGGCAGCTCAAAGTTGAGATGAAATAAACCAAGTGGACTATCTCTGTGATGACAAAGCTACAGGTCACTTGCTTGACTTCATATTAGTGCTAGAGCCACATTTTAATATGCAGCTGTGAACCACCATGAGAGCTTTATCTGCAAAGCTGAGGAGGGCTGCTGTAATGCTACTGCGGCTAACCAGATTTAGTTTCTGGCACTGCTGGACAAACTGTCCATGAGACAGTCTTACCTCTGGCCATGCGGATTTGCGGTATTTGCAGTACTTGTATTCTGCGAGTTCCCTGGACTGCTGCTGTGACTGCTACCTATGATGAGGCAAACGCAACAAAACAGTTTATTAATGAAAGACAAATCAATTCCAGTTTGAAAATAACTACCACATATACTGTGCAAGTACGACAATTGTGTTCTTTTATTATGCGTCACATTGTGATACAACAGGGAACACATTAAATTGCATTAGAAAATGACTAACGACTGTTTCTGCTGTTCACTCACCAGATGATACAGTTAGACTATATTATCTTAGTACAAGCCACACAATCAGAATATTGAATTGACGGATCACGTTTTGTGCTTTATATGAAAAGGGTGCAGGTTTCAAACAGAAAGTCAACAGGGTTACGTAGAGACGCAGGTTCAGGAACCCAGGCAAACACTAGTGTGCTTCTGGGACTTCAGTTGATTGCAACAGTGATGTTAGACCTGTGTGAGGGCATTTTATTAACTCATCTCCTTAATTATATATTCCTAAAAGTCAGCTCACCCTGGCCACATCCTGACAAGCCACACAATGCTTAATCAAAATGAAATTATAAATCAAAGCCGATATAAAATGTCCAAGCAACTAATTTGCCATTACTTGAAAATAAAACAAGTTGTCATGTAGACATGTTGTAGTTTAGACTCTATATTAGCCTCACTCTATAGTAGCCCTTTGTCTATTAACATACATTTGGTTCACAGAGGTAACCATTTCTCTAAAACGTAATGTGCCCAGAAGGTCAATAAAAAACTCTTAACAGGGTTTTGAAAGTATCTCTAGAATCTCCAAAGACTCTTCCAACCATCTTGCTGAACACATTTCATCCAATGAATTATTAAATGTTTCATAAAAAAAATATATATGATAATGAGAACACTTGACTTTTTTTTTATTTTTAAAAATGGACCCATGTGTCTGAAATAAGGTTGAACATATTTTAGCTTTTTGGTTTCCTAATAAAAACCAAGAGCCACATATTAGAAGACCCGTAGGAGGATTCTGAAGATACATAGCTGGTTAGTTATCTTGTTGAGAAACCAGAGCAACCCTGTCAAATTAACGCCAATAAGTTCCGAGCAACGTCAATGTGTCCCCGTGACCGGTTGTCCAACGAGCCCGTTAAACCCACGTACCTGATCTGAACTGCACGTGAATGGTTCTCCCGTACAGCGACGTCCCGTCGATCAGTTGCATGGCGTACGGCACGGACACTTCGTGTTTGTAAACGGCGAAACCGAACATTTTCTGTTTCCCATCTGCGTCTTTTGGTATTTTCGTTTTGATGAGAGGTCCCGCCTGCAACAAAAAAACAACAACAAACGGGTACCGTGGATGAGGTAACGTTACCCAGACAACAACTAGCTAAAGCTAACTCCCGTGAATGCGTCAACAACCGTCATCTCCTGTACTCATCCACAACGTGCGCACAACAAACATTGGCATCATCACATATACACAACCAGTTATTACAGTTATTGTTAGAGAGCGTACCACCTAGCTAATAATGGTACATTTGTTGGCCCACTTTAACTCCGACAAGCTTCCAATGTGTTAGCATGTTGTGCAAACATGCTATCTGTTGACTATATATGTGCTAGCTAGCGCTAGCTATGTCTGAACGTGAGCGACAACAGCACCTGTACAAACAGTTCGAACAAAAGCTCCTCCGTCACTCTTGTATCCAAATTCCTTATGAATAGTGTCCGGTCCGTTTCCTCCTCTATTCCCATGGTGTTTGAGTAGATACTAGCACTCTCGAGCGATGTAAATGCGAACGTCTGGCGTAAAAAAAATAAAAGACGCGCTCTGCCAAATATAGCCGGAAGGCCTCGGACCGTAAAGTGAAGTGCCGTCACGCAGGAGCTTCCGTCGTAGTGAGAAGCGGCAGCTTTACGACACATACGGAATGTTCGTCTGAGATGGAAATGTTCTACCTTTTTGCTTTTAGGATAACTCATTTGGTTAAACTCCAACAGCAAAGATGAATGCCAACATGTTTTCATTATAAATGTGTTATACGTGGCATATTTCATATTTGGGGTCTAAAGGGTTATTTTGGGAGCTCGTGTAAAAGAACCATAGACCATATCTGAAAACAACTCAGCACATGAGAGCTGTTGAAACATCCTGTGCGTTTTAATACCCATACTACAGTACTATTTACTATGACAGAAAAATATTAAGTACGCCCCATCCCATAATAGCATGCATTTCGAATTGCATACTTTTTTTTCCTTTTTTTCCATTTAGTACATACTGCAGCTGCCCTTACAAAAATATAAACTCAAAAGATAAATCATTTATCGAAATTGTTGTAGATTCATTTTCTGACGATTGACTAATAATTTCATCAGTTCCATTCTTCAAGCTGCATATTGCCTATAACTCTTCAAAAGCACAAGTATTACTAATACATTAGCAATGACTCCACTCTATGTGTCAATAAGCCATGGTCGTGTGACTGTGAGTCAGCACTGGCAATTCGAGGATCATGAAACTGAAACAGAGAAATTAAATTCAACCGTCGTTGTGTTGTTTACACCTGCGCTTTTTCTACCGTGGCATGTCAGAATGCCTTCCGTGAGAAAGGCAGCAATAATTACTTGCAGTAATGTTGCCCTACAAAGACAAGTCAGACATATCCTGTGTTAACCTGTTTTGTGGACTGTCTGACTTTCATTCATTTTTTTAATGAAGTTCTGTTTTAATATCCTTTTTTATTGTGTGCGCTTACATCTGTCTTCTTTGGCAAGGCCAGATGCAACTTTAACTTTGCTAATATGAAGTAATTCTTCTCTTCTATGGCTTATTCAGTTTATTTGACTGCCTGGCTGTTGCACACAGATAAGGCTTTCTTTTTTTTTTACCCTGTGGCTCACTGATTGGGTCACTGACTCAAGCGCCTGGAACCAAGTGCCTCTGGTGGTTGCGACATCGTTGAGTGTGGAGGTCAAGCAAGCGGCGTGTGAGGCTTGACTTCCACCCTAATCAGATGGGCCACGGCGTCTGTACTCCATATTAATTAGATCAATTGAAACTAATGATTTTCTCCTTCATGCCTGGGAAATATCCTCATAGATTCTGGTCTAAGTAAGAGAAATCATGATGGCACATCCGAGGCAATCTGAATCTTTTACTCGTCATGCTGTTTAATTCATGAAAGAACAAAGTGGGCTGCGTGCTAAAGTCATTATAGAGGACTCTACACCTTGCAATCTCTATGACATATTTATTCCAGGCAAGGTGCTTTTTCCATCACTTATATTTCTCACGTGGCAATAAACACTGCCATTTAACACTAAAGTCTTGGCTGTCATCATGTCTTGTGGGACCTTTGCGGCTGCGCATAGTTGTTAACACTTGACGTATTGGATGTATTGGCGCTTTCCAACAAAAGTCTTATGATTTAAAATACTGCAAGGTTGCAATGGAAGCAGTAAAAAGGCCTAAACCATAAAACCACACCTGTGCAGTATACTGTTTGATGACTAAAGCCCTTGAATCTATTTTGGGTCCCCCTACATTGCCATTACCCCATACATCTCCCTGATGTATTACCTCCTCCCTTTTTATAACCATTGGACGGAATTCAGGAGAGCACTATGAAAGTGCAGTGTGGAAATTAGGGGATAGGGGCAAAGGAATTGGAAGACAAAACAGGCGAACCTGCTGTATTTGTAAAACCCTCATTACTGCCCACAGAAACCGACTGAATACAACGCCATGAGGCCTATTTTTGCTTTCCCAGTAAATAAAGATACTTTGCTTTTGATTTCTAAACAGAAATAGATTCAAACATCAATTAGATTCCTTAACAATAACCATTTCATTCATTACTCTAAGTACTGTGATGCTTAGTATACTAGCTTAGTAACTTAGCTATGCTGAAGAGGCTGAAAAGGAGCAGTAGATGGCAGCATTGATCCAATGAAACTGGTTATGCCAGTGTTGCCTTAGTGGTGCTTCATCTCTGGGGATGTCAGATGGTTGCTATGCACTGGAAGAAAGAAAATACTGAAATTAAAGATCTTGGTGGTTGTTTTTTTATGTGGAGAAGGGAATTGGATTTGATCGTCATAGGAATATCATCCTTTCATGTTTCTCTTTTAGCCTGTAGCCCACTTTCAGGTTTCTGATGACATTAAAGGGTTCCAAATGGCTCGTTATGGAGATGGTATTGTTGTCCATGGAACTATTTCTAGAGTATTTATATTTTTTAATACAAGCACGAGGTCCTGAGTTAGTCAGTGGCTCACAGAACAGATTTACATTTTACACTTAAAGCACATGTATTGTAACTCAACTCATATTGGAACTCAATATGGTCATATTCAGTCACTATGAGGCCTCTGCTGCTGTCCTTGTGACTATCACAACATTCAATATCTTGTTTTCAAGTTTGCATGCAATCTCACATCGGCCTACTGTACGGTTGACTGAAAGATCTCAGGTTGAATTCTAATAGATCAGTGGTTCGCATCAAATGTCACTAAAATAAATACACACAATATTTTACAACGCACATTCAGATGCTCAAGTTTAATGTACTGTAGAAACTCACAGAATTGCCTTACTTTCACCTCATGATCCAAGACATTGACAAGCAGAGCATTGTTGTGCCTTTTAATCTGTCTGGAAACAAGTAGTGCTCAAGCAGAAAACCATTGTGCTAATTTATAGCAATTACAGAGACCCTTTCAGAGCTAAATATGAAACAGCGGTATGCACTTCAGCTCGAAAACACATCACATCCCACACTCAGCGTCATTAACACGAGTGCAACAGTTCCTGTTATTATGACTATTTTTTTTGGATGCCTGCACACGAATCTTGGCTGCATTGTTTTAATTAATGGAGGAAGAAAAAAGCATGACAAAATGGGAGCAATGCTCAAGGGCAAGATGGTAGCAAGCGAGCGTTCATCGAGGGAATAAGTATCAGGGCCGGACCCCAGAAATAGGCCACCACCAGCCACCCCTGCTCCGGTCAGATCAGGGTGAAATCTCAGGGCTACTGTAATGAGGCTATACATACACACACTGTATGCTCACTTCCAATTATGACCTCTGGCCTGGAGGGTTTGGTGGGACTGTGAAGTGATTGACTGGTGGCTAGACACATCCTTCTCCTTCGCCAACATCCACCCTTGCTTTCGGCTCTTAACTATACACAACACGCCCTTCCGCTGCCCTTCCATCTTGTTCATTAATATTCCTAATTCATGTGGAATGAAGTGATTCAGGATCATTAAACGCACATGAATATTTGTCGGATGAAAGTTTAATCAAGCCATCCCTCTTTGGCAGTGTGATGTCACAGAGCGGCCTCCCATGCAGTGCATCCAGTGCATGGTTTCACAGCCTGTGCCTTCTCAGTAGTCAGTGCTGAGCTAGCAACAACCTATACGCAGTCTTATTTTACACCTCCTGCACTGGTTGGGGGGTGGTGTTTGAGTGGCTCCTATAGTTCCGGCGGCCATATGTGGATCAATCATGCTTAATTCAATAGAGCAGGAGAGCCACTTTTGTAGTGGATGGTATGTATTATTTAGTACTCTGGACTTTACATGTAGGCTAGCCACGCTTTGAGATTGCTGAGTAACTGGTATACACATACTGCATACATTATGTTTCTCCAACAATTATAATGTGCTGTAGGTAATATATGCTGAGTCCACATACAATATGCATATGATCTGGTCTAGGATCCGGTATGTAACTGTGTGAGATTCTTGGATTACTGCACAGGTCTGAGTATAATGCGGTAGGAGAACAGCTACAGTGCACCCATTCAGCCACACAACGGAGTAAAGTCTTGCTCTCCCTCTCTCCAGCAGAACAATAATCATTTCCAATCAATCAATTTCTACAGGTTTGCTTCAAATATTAAGTGTAGGACTTCAGGAAAATGTTCTGTCCTCACTTTGTAAGACACATCTGATGAAGTGACTCTCTCTCACACATACACACACACACACACACACACACACACACACACACACACACACACACACACACACACACAGACAAGATCTCATCACTGGCAGCCCGCCACCCAGATTCAACACCCTCCTAAAACAAATAGATGCAAAAATCTTCTGAGGGGTGTCCGAGGCGCTTTGTTTCTTCACAGTTCTCTCTCCCGTTTCAACATGCTTGTTATCTCAATATCGCCGCTGCATGTTGCTGCCGCCCTGACATGCTGTGACTTCATTTTCATATCTGCGACTCCCCTCTAGCGTTTTGTCTCCCTCCCTCAAACACACCGCACGCGCACACACACACACACACACACACACACACACACACACACACACACACACACACACACGCATTAAGGGAGAGATCCATCCTGTTGCTACAGTGCTGCAGTGCTGAGTAGCAGTATCAGAGAGAGAGAGAGAAAGAGAGAGCGAGGGATGTCTGGCATCAACCCCACACCACAAAACGGACTGCGGCAGGGCATCCAAAACCCTCTTTTACTTTTCCATCACTTAACTCAAACAGCACTGTCTTATTCCCCAGTTTTAGAGGGTGTCCAATGACTAATATTAACTTACAGTATATGATTAAGAGCATGGAAGCACTATCTGTTGCAATAAAACGAATAAGGGATATATCTTTCTCCATACACTCTTCCATCTACCCCGACTCCACACATTACCTCTACCCTTTTAACCGTTCCAGAAAGTGAGGTGTCAGCACATTTCAGATGGCCAGGCTCACCCCTGATGCCTGCCTGTTGAGGAGCCGAATCGTGCCCTTTGCCAAAAGTGCCATATGGAGGGTGTTTTATGGCAGAGGAGGGGAAATGGCTGTCCTAGAGGAATAATTAAGAAATAGATCCCTACAGTATAAAGCTCATCACATCACAAATCTCTAGCCTCTCTGGATATCCCATCCCCAACTCCTCCTGCTGCTCCTGCTTCTGCTGCTGCTTTTTAAAGCCTCAAACACCTTCGGAGAAGTTAATGAGCTCTGTCAAAAAGAGGCTGTTTCTCTGGGTTTGTTTCCCTCTTCCAAAAGTGAGCTTTTGCATTTTCCACACTTCATTATAATCAACAGTGGAGTGTCCCATATTCCTGCTGCTGAACAGAACATGCCCTCAGAGACAGTCAATATTGCAGCTTATAACCTATAACTTTGAGCTCAACCCCCGAAGAAGAAAGTTTTCCCTTTGAAGATTCTCATCACTATGGTAATCAGCTGATCAGAGGATGTTATGCCAACTCCTTGTGATGCAAATATTTGCTTTACATGCAAAACCCCTTTCTCTAATGCACTTGAGTTCAGACTAGCACTGTGGCTGCCATCAATTATGTAATTGCACAGAGGAAATGACACTCATTGGATAAAGAACCCTAGAGTCAGGCAGGCCAACATCTGTAATGTCAGTAGATTGAAGAAATGACAAAGGAACTGGAATGGGGTGTATATTTTTAGTTTTATAGTCGATAAAGAAATTCCTCCACTGAGACAAGATAACACAGCTGTTCTCAAATGGGAGTTTCTCTCCATCAAATGGCACTTGAGAAGCTGGCAATTCATAATTCCACTGAAGTGGTATGTTATCATCCTTGTATGTTTGTTGTGGTTTAAAAAAAAAAGATCTCAAACTTTGCATGTCACACAATTCAAATGTTTTTGAAATACCACAGACTTGGGCTAAAATTGCCAACCCCAAGAAGTATACGATGCGAATGAAATAATGCATAGCCTTGTCATTTATTTGGCCGGCTGCGAGGGTGTTTATGGAGAACATACCAAGGTTAAAATCTTGTGCTCATGGTGTAAATTAATTTCTTGCAGTAGCTTTCAGGGATACTTGAATCAAATGTTGGTCTAATATTGGCATAAAATTGCAGAGCTAACCTTCAAATTCACAGTAAGCTCCCTGGAGACCTCAGCGTTGTTGTGTTTTCCTCCTCAGCCCCAGCCCCTTATCTTCACTGTCAGGGTAAAGCACATTACTTCAAACCCATGCAGGAGCTGCTCTAGGCTTCAACTGTGTTCCTTACCACAAAATAATAGAAAGAAAAGTTCAAGAGGAGTTTGACAGATCCGGCAAGATGGGACGATGTCAAATCCATTGAAGGCTGTTCGAGGGGTTTGGATCTGTCATTGTCACAACTAATATTGTGTGGTCCCTCTATCCTTGGCTTGTGGGTTTCTCCGTACCAACGTTCAGCATTCGCCTTGACATTCAACTAATTTATTTATGATGTCAGAAGGTTGTAGGCAAGCCATGAAACTACCACACAATGAGTTGAGAGACAGATGTTGTGTAGAATGTGCATAACTCTCCATTCCATTGTCAAAGTTTCCATGGTACGATAATTACGTCCACATGGTGGACAGGTAAACAAAACTGATCTGTCCCAAAAATGAATGTTTCAGTAACTCTGTGAGGAGTACATAATGTCTGTATATTTAGCAAATATATTTCCCTGTCATTAATGTAAATTATGGTTCATCAAATATAATGCTTTAGAGTCAACGTGTTGGTCCCAGAATTATCGACAAGCTTTTAAATCTTTACTTTTTCTGCACCGGCCAGTTTTTAAATCCCTTCCGATATCATGGATGACCCTGGACCTCCAGGCAACCCTCTTGGCACATGCCCTGAGACCTGCAGCTGGAAGACAAATGTCACAGACGCAATAAGAGATTGTGATCATTTCTGCTCATTAATTTTTGAAAACATAGTCTCTGGACTTTTCAATTTCAGGATCGGGGTTGCACCAGCTAGTCGTAAATCCACTGCTAACTTTTTGTGTGAAGTGCTTCATAATTCTGTGTAAGTGCCTGGTAGTGATTTACTATATTAGTTTTTACAATTAAAAGTGAAGAAATGCCTTAGATAGTAAAATATTTTAGTCAGTTGCTATGACACACCTGTAGCGCTGTCCTATCAAAACAAATCAGCTCTAATACTTCTCAAAATAAATAGGTCATATAGTATGTTGTCAGTGTTCACAGTTATACCTGGCACGTAGTAGGCCAATATGTAAACATTTAAGATGCAATAATTAGTTTTTGTGGTGCGACCCGATGTTTAGTCAGTTATGCAAAAATCTCCACTTTCTAAAAACTTACACTATAACTATGCCAAGTTTGAACTATTGGAGAGCTGAATATATAGAATAGAATAAATGGAATAAAATGTTACAGAACCTAGATTTAACATAGTGGTAGTTGAACGGAATTATCTTTAAGACCATTACAGTTGACGTAGTAAACTTTTATTCAAAGAAAAACAAACATATTGTAAACATATTTCCAATTTGTAACACATGTTTCTGTCTACATTTACATTTGACAGTATATGAGCAGGGATGTTACACACACTGACAAAGATGGGACATTCCTGTGATCGAGATGGGACATTCCTGTGACATGCCCTTCTGCTTTTCATTTTCCCAGAACCCCACTGATGCATGCAACAATGCATCAGTTGGCTGCCCCACTAGATTAAAGGAGAGAACCAGGGATCTTCCAAAAATAGCTCTTGTATCAACACTGCCACCAGCTGTTTCACGCTCCACCCGGGGACATCATATTCCATCAATCTTTCAACCATTTATTGATGGGATGTCCACATAAATTTGTCTGACGGGCGTTGGAGCACTATGAAATATTAATTTTATATTTTCTCTGGTGTTCTTAGATGAGGGGGCAAGTCTGGTCCCGCTTGCAAAAGAATGCAGCAGCGGTTCAAACATTCACTGGCGGATAATGTTGATGGAATACTGGACAGTAGGACATATGTTGATGGCACTGGGCTCGTATCCCATATATGCACAGGGCCAATTGAGGACAAATTACAAGAAAGTCACATTTAATATGGGCAACGCGATGACCTGGTTATAAGATGGACTGAATTATGTCATTCAATCTCCACGATAAAACATGCATTCATACTGCTGAAAGGTTCTTGAGTATGACACTGAATCCCCAACCCAATCTCATGGAAAGGTGTATGAATAGCACGACATTGCCGGACCTTTCTGCGTGTCATTAGTATGCATTTCAGGCTTTCCGCTTGTCAGTTACATGCCACTTTTTCCTGTCATTTATTGGCCAAAGGTTTGGTTTAGGCAACAAAACCACTCAGTTAGGTTTAGGTAAAACAAATAGCTATGTTATTATAACTATGCTAATTAATTTTGTTTTACTGAAATAACTATGTGCACTATAAATAAGTATGTAAACAATGTAGCATAAGTAAGGAAAACAGGTCACCAACGTCACTAACGTAACATCCGACATCACTTTAAGACACCGGCCTCCACTACCAGTTTCCTGGTTTCAATTCCTGTGTGTTTGTTTGACCAATCCACCCGCCCACCCAGCCGCCACCATAAGCAGTCTCTCTCATTTTATGTATTACGTCACTTGGTGAGAGCGGTTACGTTGTGGTCTGTACAGACTACACTCAAAAAGAAAGAAAGGCGTACATATTGCCTTCAAAATGACATCAATTGTAGTGTCATTCATATACGCCTTTTGGTGAGAGCTGGAATCCCTACCAGCTCATTGATGGTGTGGCGTCCGCCAAAAGCTGTTGACGTCTCGGCGGTCCGTTTCCTGACACGTAAGCGATTCTATGCACCTGTTTTCACACCTCAAGGACTTTGAGCATCAGTTCAGCCGGTTTATGAAGGCTCTCATCTCACTGCATATACAGTTTATAATCAGAGTAGTGTCAATGAACTTAATTTTAGAAATTTGTTGCATTTTCATCTTGGTGTTCATAGAAACAACTGTGGCACACTTTGTTTTCTTCAAAGTGGCAGCGATTTATCTGCACTGGGATGAGGCGCCAAGGTTACTCCGTGGTTTGATGATTCCTATTTAAAACCAGTCGCAAAGTAAATAAATTATACACATCAATCCGTGTAGCAAGTCCAAGCAAAATGCTGTTGAGTGTAATTATAGCTGCGGCTATAGATGGGAATTGGAGGGGTGATGGCGGCGTTCCATAAATCATATCTGTATATTGTATACGCCTTGCATGTGGCTCTAATAGCAACACATGCCTTCACTTTATGGCAGTGCATTTTAGTTTTGCAACCTGGATATTGAGATCACATCACTGTGCAGGAGAATATGTAAAAAGTAGATTTATTGTTTTCTTTATTGTGTTTTGAAAAGAGTCCGGACAAAGTCATAAACTGCAGCATAAACCTATATCAACAGACTGTCAGGCTGCGGAGAAGAGAAATAACAACGTCTTGAACAGACTGAATTTGAAATTCAGCAAAGATATAGTGAGTGGAGTGAGCATATCTTAATGATGGAGGGCTAATCCCAAACCAATTCTTTATTCATATGTGGGGTCAGGAAAATGTCAGGCAAGTTCAAGAATGACTGACAACCGTAGAATAAGCAGTCCATACGATGATATATGACTTAATTAATGGACGACACGTGAGAGGGGGAAAGGTTGGGACCATCACCACTCTGGTAGCAACGCTCCCCCCTCCCAAGCTCCCAATGTTTTGATTCCATTATGATGCAGGGTTGAGATAAGCCAGCTGTTTGGTGGGTGACAGACCACCAACACTGAGATCAATATTGCTATCTACTCCACATCAGCCCAGTGACGGAGGGAACAGTAAGAGGACATAAGCATAGTGTAGCAGAGTGGAATAAATTGGTGTTTCACTGCAGCAGCGCAAAATCTGACCAAAATATCTTGTAATATAAAGTTTGATATAAGACACAGTCACCTGGCAAGTAACATTTCAGTAATATATAGGGACTTGGTTTTAGTTAATGTATCCTAAATATCTTAAGTGAAAAAATACAACTTTTGAGATCATTTCAGATATTTTTTCTATCTTGAAAGGCCTTAATATTACATCTTATTTCAAGAATTTATACCAGGCACATTTTTACTTGTTCAATTGGGAACTGAATTGTATTCTTTTTTTATGTGTTTAAATGGAAATTCATTAAACGAAAAATCATTAAAATAGAGAAATCTACTCAGTAAAGTATAACAACCTGTTCCCATTTGTGTTTCTTCTCCAATGGTTTGCATTTACTTGTGAGATAAACTGTAATTTCCTCATTATGAATATTCTTTGTTAATACTCACCTTTGGTAAATAAAAGCAACATCTTTAACTTTTCCAATCCGCACATCCTTGCACTGGGGGAGGTCCTTTTATTATCTTATTTTGATAATTTCCATCTGGCTAATGAGTGCTTATTTTCTCTGTGCCCAGAGGCACACTTGTATGTATTGTTGTATTTCATCACTTGGTTAAATGTTAATTGAGCTTTTCATATCATGTGTGCTGAGTTAATGTCTCACTCAAAGGATTTCTCCCAAATTAGCTCTAAGGGTCTCTGCAGGTGTTGCAATTCCACTCGCAGTGTAAGGTTCTGTGCATAATTGTTTGTTGGTAAACCATGTTTCTTCGCTTAATGAGCCGTCTGTTGGGTTTGGAACAGTAAACGGGATTGACCTGCAGACTCTCCTGCAAGTGCAACCACTTAAGGTGTCCAAGCACGTGATCATTTTCATTTTCATCCCCCTATGTAATCATTGCAATACAGGATCTCTGAAACATCTGTGGCATTAACAACTGCATTCTGCTGCATATGTGCATCTATCCCCCTCTCCCACCCCCCACCCCTCTCCCATTAGGTCTTTGCTGTTTAACATAATCAATGGTTCGCAATTTGAAAACCCCTCTGTCTCATGGCGCCGTAATTACTCGAAAGCATTTTGCCTACTGCCATATGCGCATATGCTAATCGTACAAGGGTGAGTGAGAAGTATGTGCCACATAGCTAATGGGGTGTACAAATTTGACAGGGTTCTGCAGTTGTGGGACACCCAGTCCACAAGTTATACTGTATATTTACAAAGAGGAGACGTCTAGATGCTCTCTGATCTTAATGCATGGGGTGTGATATCCGCAAATGGTTTTCGAGATGCTATTGTTGCATGCATAGAAAGATTTTGACTTCATTTTTACACACGTATATGGATAACTGAAATAGCCAGAAATGTTCACTGTGTATTCGATACACAAATTCGCAATTCAATTCAATTCAATTTATTTTGTTTAGCCCCAATGGCTTTTGTTAGGATGTTTGGCATTTTTATGACAACGGAAGCCCCAAATGGACTACATGTTTCATTATAATGAGAATCTTTTGCTTTAGGGGCAGCAATAAATTAGTTAAAAGACTCACGCACCAAACATGTGCATCAGCAAGTTTGTGTTTATGCACCGCATCGTTGGATATATGAATGCGCTTGTTTACTTGGGTCACAATCAGGGCACTAAAGTAAGGGCTTCAGAGTGTGCAGTCAGAAAGCTTAAGTGGTCGGATTCTGATATAAGTGGGAAGAGCGACTGAAGAGGTTTATGGCAAATATGGAATCTTAAGATTTGAAACCAAGTTTTTCAGGGCCTTTTTTGATGTTTATAGTATTTGAACAAAGGCATTATATATATATACAATATACATACTGTATATGTATGTATGTATATTACCATATCAGGTCTTGGTTGTGCAGACGATACTTGTTAGTAGAACCAAAATTGCTGTTAGTTTTGGTCTTCCAATGAGATTGGTTAAAACTAATGAATATATAATTACACTACTCGTACACTTTAAGAAGTACCATTTACAGGATGGCAATATGCATTTGTGCTGCAAATAACAAACAATATAAGATAACACTTCATTCACCATGTAACTATATGCATTTAATATTTATAGAGGAAACCTATTAACTGCCCTGCTACTTGGCACAGTTATACAGTGACTGGAAGCCTGAGCAAAGCAGAGGACAGAAGTAAAGGTAGAGAACTGCAGAGATGGACAGGAGCAGTGACAAGCATGGAGAGGAGTAGCAAGAGAAGAGTTGCTCTGAGCATTGCCCAAGTCATGCTCAGGGCTATAGAGCATGTGACCGAGGCAGTGTGGGTGCTGCAGTGGCAGCAGTTAGTAATTGCCACTGTATCAGCAACATGTCGTCTGTGTCGTCCATTTCATTAGCTGCGCATCCGCTCCCAATATATGGTGGGGGGGAACCATTATTAACACCTCCCCATCCCTTTTCTTTTCTTTCACTATACCATCTCTGATGAGAGTTAATAAGCTATGGGTGAAGAATTATGTGTGGTTATCAGGTTATCTTTTTTTTTTAAAATATGTAAGTTCTAGACTATGTGTGGTTTCTTTGTAGTTTTCCAGGACTGAATAGGTTAAACGCCCGAAGAGAATATATTATTAAAGCTGCCCTGCTCTTCCTATCTCTCTCTCTCTTCTACTTCCTTCATGCATGGTGTACACCAATATATAAGCAGTTTCCTTTTTACAGTAGAGGTGTGTTGAAAAGTTTTGTTCTAACAACAAGACCTCCCCAAGGACCCCTCTCTAGGGTAAGGAGTGCAGCTACCTGAAATTTGAGCAGGTTGGATAGCCACAAGCAAAATCCCACACCAAGCAACAGCGGAGGAAATAGTGCAAACTCCTAATGCATGAATAAAAACATAAATGCAAATGCTGATGCTTTGACCGCGCACATGCACAACCGCAAACACACACAAAAGTTCTGGTTGCATCTAAATTCAGAGGTTCAAGGACACTGATAAGGGTATTCAGCTGCTACACGGCCACACACGGCAAAACGTGGGCACATGAGACTTGACTCATACTCAATTTAAATATGAGGAGAGTTAAGACTTTCCTTGAAACTTGTGTTTTAACGGCGTCAGACTTGATCCAATTTATAAGATATACAATTCAACCATAGATTACTGAAGCACTCTGAACATTTCCACAGAGGCCCAAATAAATCCATCCACTGTATTGAAGGAACTGTCAGCTCAGCACGTTGGGAATTTGACGTTAACTTTCTACATCAACACACAGAAATATGTATCGGTCACAGCATGGGTTACCTTTAGACTTTAAGTGACTTTAAAGACCTTAGAGTACACATGTTGACAGTAGAAGTACCGCACAAAAATAGCAATATAAATTGTATTCTTTCACAGAGTATAGCGAATGTTTTTTTGGAAGTGCAATCATCACATTTACATTTCAAAATGTTGCTTTTGAGCTCAACAACAACTCGACAAATCAAGTGCAAACGAAGCCCCGCTGAAATTACACAGACGTGTCAAAACAGTGACGACAGCTCTCCAAATGAGATGGAAAATGTCAATCAAGATAATTGAGAACTCCCTCAGTATGCTCGAAGCTGTGAGAGCATACAGGATTATATGACATCCTCTTGAGCTGACTGTGTGTGAGAAGGAGTGCGAGTGTGTGAGGAGAAAGGGAAGGAGAGAGGAGGAGGGCTGGGGAGGGTGTAGTGGTGGAGTAGTTTTTCCCCCTCATCATTTCTCTCTACCTGGCATAAATCATCCTCATCCAATTATGATAAAGTCTGAAGCCTAGATTACGTGGTTTTACCATGAGGCAGAGGGGAAGATCATTCTTATAGACGTCTTCTACAGTGAATAAGAGTGAGATTTCATTTGGGCTTCAACGGAGCATGTCCTTTTAATTAATGGGGCACAGCTGAGTTGGAGATGGTGCAGCTATTTAAAATGCTAAATGGTTTTTCGGATTTTCTTTTTCTTCTCAACAGAATCCCCCCCTCCCCCGAACAGCCCTGCACTGACACACACACACACACACACACACACACACAAACAAACACACACACACACACACAAACAAACACACACACACAAACAAACACACGTACTTCTCTCTCAACGCTGTCAGACTCACTGTTTGTGGCATCTGTGATTAATTTTCCCTGTGCTGAGAGGAGGGCTTCGTTGTTCTGGTACGGGATGAGATTGAAGGAGGTACAGAGCGGTGATGGATTGATTGATTGAAGTCTAATGACATTGCAGTCTTGTATTACCACAGCATTTTTTTAACAAGTCCAAGATATTGAGTTGTATTGGTCGGGGAGGATTGGAAGCCACACTAACCACACATCAGGTGAATTTTTAGAAGCCATACTATCATTATATGTCTTAATCAGTATAATGTACAGTGTCCTGTTAGAATAGCACATGGAAGAAGCTATTTGACACATGTGTTCGGAGGGATTCCCGGTGGATATATTGCAAGCCCCTCTGAATCTTCAGGGTGACAAATCAGGAGATGTAATGATTTTCCTTTAGTGCATCAGGATGTCGTACATTTCTAAATGGTAGGATTGCAAATGAATGTGGTTGAGTTGCAGTAAAGTACTGGCAGTTGGTATCAGTTTGTGAGATGCTGGCTTAAAACAATCTATATCTACATTTCTAAATATCCAACAGCCAATTGGTTTAGCTTAGCTTAATGACTGGAAACAAGGGGTGAAAGCTAACCTGGCTCTGTGCAAACATACACCGAACATCACCTTCAAAATTCACAAATGAACACATATATCTGTCTGTGAATTTGTGGTTTTACAAGCGGTTATTTGCTGGAGTGTTTCTTTAATTACTTCCTTTCTGAGGCTCATCATCACCATGAGGTTGCCAGGCAATCAGCTGAAATAATAATATTCATATCTATTGTCCACAAATGTGGAAATTTGCCTTCGGCATCACAGGTTTGTTAAACACATCATAGTTAATCAGAATAGATATAATAAATAGCACAACACGCACAGTACAGACACCACTAATGGCCATGGTCGCAGTGTGAATAGCTTTTACAAATGAAGCAAAGTTATGGCAGTTTGTAAGAAAGACCTTTTGTAAATGTTGGTTGCTGTGGCGGATTTTAGGAGATTTGGCCACAGAGATGTCTGCCTTCTCAACGCGTTCCCATCCCAACTCGTAACATACTGAGGCTTTGTCAGAACTCCTGGCGCCAGATTGAGGAAAAATCATCTTGATTTGGCTTCAGATTACAACGTTCATGAGGTTAAAAGAAAACCTAAAAGTGGTGGCCTACAAGACACTAACAGCTGTTTGTAACACATTGTTGTTTTTTGCAAGGGACAGGAACAGCAGTAATCTGGTTTAAAGTAATGTGTTTGTTTAAACTTGTAGTCCTGTATTGCCCTCGTTGTTGACCTTGAATGTTACCTAGTGCTATGAAGGCTTCAAACATAGATAAACATATCTATGAAGTGTTTTCCTTGGCTTGTGTCTCATCATAGAATTGCAACACATAAACGGTTGGTTGTTGAAATGTTCCATCACAACAAAGGGCAGAAGGGTTGAGGGAGAATCCCGGCTGCACTGCAGATAGTTTACTCTCGCTAGGCCCTTGATAACCCCCAACCCGCCCTCCCTGCCCAGCATGCACCGTCACCCCCCACACCCCCCTCCCCCCAACCCACTGGTCCCTAGGGCTACCATTTGTGAATTCATCTCTGCCCTCACAGCCCTGCTCAGCTGTCACATCGCATCTTGCACGCGCAGACAGTCAACGATAACCGTGTTAGGGCTTTTCATATTCCATACACCCAGTTTCCACCTCCCACTATACCAACATGCAATATTACCCACAGTCTCTCTCTACTATTACCCCCGTATCTGCCTATCCACCCATTCACCACAATTGTGGTTAGTTGGCGAGGCTTGTCTTCCTGTTTTGATTCCACCGTTTCTCCCTCTGAAACGTCTTGGGTGTTTCTTTCAGGGAGTTCTGAGAAACGATGGCTTTAAACTGTATATTGACACAGGAGAAATTGCTTTTCCATTCACATTGCTTACGGTGCTGCTTCTTAAAAAAAAAGTGTCAAGACATATTGAATAAATCATCTTACATTGCAAATCTAACAGGTTTAATTTAAACTAGAAAGCGGAAACATCATGGCAACGACAGAGCTAGCATACTTAATATAAAACACACACAAGCTGCCTATAATCTTACCAGCATCTGTGCTTCTTGTGAAATCATAATTTTAAACTGATGATTTGGACAACAGCAATAAAAAAAACATCCTGCACAGGGCAAGTCCATAAACTCTCCACAGTGCTGAGTTCCTGGTCACAATTCTTGAGACTTTTCTAACATGCTTTTACGGAAATTTTGACTCAACTCACATACCACAGGTCCATGATTGGACCCAAACAAAGTATGAAATAATAGCTGCCCATCCAGCTGCTCTCGTGGTTTGGGTCCAGGAATAAAACCAGGGCCAACTTTCAGATGTTGAATGCCAAACGAGTTCCAGAGAACTGTCAGACCACAGGCAGGGTCTGATCACCCCTTACTTTCCCTATCATTATGAAACATGGTTGATATTTGATCTTGATTGTGATATTGTGTCACTCTGGCAAACCATCAGTGTGTGTCCTCTAGTATGTGAAATCTAAGCAACGCCTGCTACATGGGTGTAACTGTAACGCTGGTATTGTTTGCCCCTCATGAGTCTGCGTGTGAGTCATCATGGAAATATTCACCCACTGAATTGGAAACCACCACAGAAACGGTTTCCAGTTTATTTTTCTGTCTGTGGACAGTTTTTATCGCCGCAATCATGTTGCAACCGTGCAAGATGCAGTCACGAAACTGAACAGGTTTTTTTTGTTTTGTTATTTGTTTGTTATCTTACCTTTTATTTGACCAGATAAGTCAATTGAGAACCAGTTCTCATTTACAATGTCGACCTGGCCAAGAAGGCAGCAACAGGAGGCAAGTCGTTACAAACGAATAAAACATGTAAACACCTCAATCAATCTCATACAAAAGATTACAACATCATAATATGTACAATATAAAAAAAAAAAAAACAGTGTTCCTGGAGAAGCAAACTCAGAAACAGTTGCAAGGATCAGAGACTATCGTTTGTTATGAGTTATTTAAGGAGGGTAACGGAATGAGGGTGAGGAGTTTTAGCTTGTTTTGTAACTCATTCCAAACGCTTGGAGCCGCAAACTGGAACGAGAAACAACCGAAGGACGGGCAGACTTTTGGAATGACCATGTTGATGAAATTGCTAGAGCGTAAATTGTGGTTACTGTTGGAGATGATGAGTAGAGAGCAGTGATATGTGTTTTTTTTTACTAATGATAGTTTTATAGATTAACCGATACCACTGGATTAATCTACGGGCATGGAGTGATGGCCGGTTGACTAGAGAGTACAGGCTGCAGTGATGAATGTTGAAAGGAGCACCCATGACGAAGCGGATGGCGGTACGGTAGATGACATCTAGTTTATTGACATGATTTTTGGAGGCAGACCTGAAGATTAACAGCTGTGTAGTTGCGATCAAAATGAAGACTGAGTTTGAAGATGGGTGTGTTCAGATTAAGGGCACCAGATGTAGGGGGGAAGGGCCCTCACATTTTATGCCCCTGGCCCGATATGGCATTATGATTGGTGTGATCCCATCGCAAAATGGTGTCTATTTTTAATTCAGCAACACCAGTAAAGACGGAACCAAACGTGACCAAATTAGAAAATACTCATATTGGTCCTATGGAAGGAAATTGCACCCAGCTTCTTTTAAACTTGCTGGTGTACCTGCAAACTGAATATTGTTCCAGTGGGTCCACTGTTCCAGCATCGGGACAATAATGTTGTTTAAAAATACATATATTCTAAGTAATTCACAACTCTTCCGTATGACTACATATTTTGTATTAGTTTGTCATGAATTGAATATTTATATAAAAGTGAGAGAACATCAAAAACATCTGATCATAAACCTTTGGGATCTGTGTTTTAATGGATGGTAGAATTTAGGGCAGGATACAGAAGAATGAGCTTAGCTAGAGGAAAGAAAATGTCTTGTGAGAGCTGGTCGAATGCATTGTAGAGAGTGCAGTGTAGGGACAGGAGGCCTAGTGGGATATGCCAAAGTGGAGGGAGAGACATAGTGAGAGTTTGACAGAATAAAGAGGATGATGGAAGGAAGATGAAACAAAATAAGAAATATATGTTGAGCATACTGCTGAGCAGGACAAAAGACAAGGTAAAACAGAAGATTTTCTTTTTTTTTGCTTTTGTTTTATAACTTGGGTGTTTACTAATTTTGGCAATACATTGAATCAGTTATGATACCATTATTTTTGTCATTTAAGCTCATAGTTCCAGTTAAAGCCAGTTACCTACATGATCAATTTTATTAAGATAATTATCATTTATCTTTATTATGATTAAACAATGGTCTATTTTCCTGAAATTGCTGTTACAATTGTCTATTATTGCATTGCAAAACAAGATGTGTGCACAAATACAGCAATGTGAAAAGACAGTTGGGTTATACGTCCTACTTACTAGAAGCTGTGATGATGGCCTAGGCCTCACAGGCTGTGTCTGGAATAAAACTATTATACTATTACTCAATTTTATCTCTATAATTCACCTTTTAAGAAACGATTTCATCATCACAAGCAATTGCAAATGGAACCATGGCCAAAACTATATATATAATACATGTGGCATACTTAGTATCAACTCAGAAATAAGCTTGAACAGGGGAAATGAACAGTGAATACTAAATTGGAGATGTCACTCACTTTCATCAAAATAGTTAATACTGTAAGTAGACAGGTTTAGCCTGTTTCTTTGAGTCTCTGTCTCTGAAAATGTGTCGAGGAGAAAGGAAAGCACTTTTGGGGTTATCCGAGACACAAGGAATCCTTACAAATGAAAAAAATCCTAAAGAATTTGCAGAGTATTTGTATAATATTATTTATCTTCATGGCCATTAATTAGCATTTTATCAATTGAGACACGTAACACGATGAAAGACAACCCGAATACATTTTTTGACACAAGCCTGGAATAGCCTTGCTAACCCAGATATATTCTGTTGGTTTGGACAAATGCATTATTTCAGAGATAAAAGTCACGCAAAGCCGCGTCTGGAAAAGTTGTCGTTGTGAATAACTGCCAGGACGTGGTGAACCACTGAACCGTTCCCTGCCTGTGTTGTGTCCTGTTGTGCTGATATTCATTTTTGCTGACAGCCCCTTCGCGAAACCCCTTTATCACCCATTCTCCTGGACATATTTCTGTGGCATGTCAAAGGAAGGTCTCTCTCCCTCAATCACAGGGATTCAGCCTTCCAGATGCAGACACACAAGTTTTCAGGTGTCACTAAAGTGCGTCGCTCCAATCGTGTGAAGATAAGGAAAAAGTTGAGCGTGAGAGGCGAGAGGAAAACAATAACACAGCGTCACTCGACTTGAGTGAGTGACTGACTCAACTTGTTATTGAACTGCGCAAAGCTGACAAATAAAAAAAGGAGATGAAAACACAGTATGTCAGTTCTTCAATTTCATGCAAGACTGCCTTGCATCATTGCAGTGTATCCCTATAATAAAGAGCTTTTGCGTTCTGAATAGTGATTACCTCCTTCAGTGTGCCACGCAGCTGCTGATCCAGCTACTCCGAGGATTCTTCACACACAGCGGCGCCTCTCACCTGACCTCAATCCAGTCATACGAGGACACCTTGGTGTTTGTTTGCCTGTGTGTCTGATGTTTGTTTATGTGCTAAAGCGTTTGTTAGGCGCGTGTCTTTGCATACAGGTCACTGGCGACATATTAAAGAGGGAGCCACAATAGCAGGTGTCTTTCTATTTCACCTTTGTCTTTGTCTGTGCTTTCAGTATCGTCTGGGACACCTTTCGCATGAACAGCCCCCTGGGGTTCTGCTCCCCGGTGAGGAAAAGAGAAGGAGAGACAAAGCGCTGCAAGAGGAATTAGGCCGACAAGGACACCTGTCAAACCAGCTGGCAGGTTGCCCAACACGGTCCCGCAACTGTGAATGTGATCGATATGGGGCTGACGTTGTGGACAGACGCACAAAAACAAGCACACACATACCCAGAGCCGCTACTATCTCTACAGTACTCCCTGATTACCCTAACTCACTTATTTACGTGTCCACTTATGCCAGCAAGAAAAATGTCCTGCATCAGCATTGTGCCGCTGGGTTGTGTTTGCCATTAAGCTTTTGATTGCATTATGGGACATAAGCATGATTGATGCAAGTGGGTAAAATGGTGACGCTGCAGAGGGAAGACAGTGCACTTACAAAGATAACCCATTTGCAGGTTGGTCATTTTGATCATTGTATGAAAGACTTCTAGACTATATGAATGTATCATATGGCAATTATTTCATGTTGATGGCTAGGATGTTAGACATTAGCTATACTTATCTGGGAGTATGTACTTTGAGGAGGATATAAATGTAAAAAAAAAATTATCTTTGACTGATCACTTCACCTGCAGTTAATTGTTAGTTTCAGTCAACCAAAACCAAGTCGGTTTTATGTGAAATGTTACTTGTAGTAAAATGCCTCATATTAATTGTGTATTAATTTATACTATTAACTTATTAACTTGAGGTAGCTCACTTCAGGTATCCATGAATAAACCTTATAACAAAAAAAGTTAGCTTTCCTTTTTATAAATGTCATCGAAAGGTCCTGCTTCATAGTGAGTTCCCGCTGTCTAATTGTCAGTAGGATTTGGGAATATTTAATAAATCTATAAAACTTAGCAAAAACATAATGAACTTGAAAAGCAGAATTGTGCTTATTAGTGGAACAACAGTTCAGGCAGCTACTTCAACTTCTGAAGATAAAATACTTAGCCTACACAGGTACAAAACATTGGGAACATCTGTATATTGCCAAATGATTCTAAAAACTGTTATTTGGGGTTATTTTGGGGCAGTTGTCACTTGTACATGATGCAATGGTGCCTCAGGATAGTATTGCACTATAAGAAATAATCCACCATAAAAATGCCTCCAAATAATCCCCTTGTAAAATCATTAATTCATAGCCTGATCAAATGAGTAAGGAGTCATTTACTATTATAATATGACATTTGCCCTTTGCATCAGGCCTGAATGCTGAGTCAGAACATTATTTTACATTGTTACTGCCTAAGCTTGCTCCACAGGGCAGGGTCTGCGAATGATGACCACATCTGATGACTTGGTTGTGTTGTTCTTGCCATCTGCATTTCCATTTCTTAGACCTAACATAGGGATTACTCCCGTATCCCTTCTGATTAAATCAGATATATGCCTGATGCTCCGTTGTTGTTCTTTCTCTGTCACGATGGCTTTGTCACATCCACTCATCCTTGCCATTAAATTTACTCCAGAGCTCCAGCTTTATCATGTAGATCCTGGTTTTGTTCTTACAGCTTCAGCTAAACATCAAGCGCATTGTCATGGTGTTTGAAGGGATTTGGTCACATCTGCAGCCGAGTTCACAATACGACATGATGCATTCTCCTTCCCCGCCACTCATCCCCTCTCCTTCCCCTGTCTGTTCCCTCACATTCCCCAGTTTGAGAGAAATGACAAGCCGATGTTCTGGAGCCAGCCAGACACGCTCCAGTGGATGGACTTCGGTGTAATGAGTAACAACTGCATGCTCGTCAGTCCCAGCAAATCAACAGTGAAAATAGAGAGAGCTGACCCGCGGACCCACTAGAAACCACTGGTCCTGTAAGTGCCCATCTAATGGGCCAGACACACAAATACACACGCGCAGAACTCAGTAAGTCAGAGGGGATCAAATCCAAGGATAGTGTCCGTTCTTGCTAAACATATCTTTCGTGTTGAGAAATTATACTGATTTCTGACACCACTACCGCTTGACTACGTAAGACTCAGAGAAAAAGATGGACTGTTACAAAATAGCAGAATACGCCTGTGCCAAGGCTCAAGGGAACTGGTGTGACCATTAATAATTCATGGTCAGACAATCAGAGAAAAAAATCTGGTAAGTGACAGCCTTTCCCTAAGTGTGAAAATGCAGGATACCGACTGCTGCAGGGTAGGGCAACTCCACACTTCTTTTCACTTTTATTGTTTTCTCAACTTCCTGCATTTTTTCCTGATGGACCATCTGACCAAACCATTCTTCAGTTCCCCAAGGCAGAGCTGGTGACAGTCAAGGGTCATTAGTAACCGTCTGGACATTCTCTCCAAACAGCACCCACAACGGGAAAACAACCCAATATTAGGCCATGCGTCTATCATATCATATTTCCTGCAAGCCGATGACGGCTGACACCTCTGTTGACAGGTGTAGACTATACATCCCCCAATCCCCAGACCTGACAAGATCCTAAAAATCCTGGACACCTTGTCTCGAACACTCCTTCAGTCATCCCTCAGAGGCTGGCTGTGGGAGGGTTGGAGAGAGGCAGGGATCCAATGAAGGAAGGACTTTGCCTGCAAAGGGCTCTTAGCAGCTTCTTGTCCGTGCACTTTGATACACAGGAGACTGTCAAAAAGTGAATAACAGGGAGCTTTGTGAGAAGTAATCAGTCGGAAAGGATCTGACCTTATCACAATACTGAGATAAGGTAAGCCCCCTCTTCTTTGCTGTCACTTTTTTAGGGACAGACCATCTTTTTTTAGAAATCAGACGTCTGTATTTGACCTCTGTCAGGTATTAAGCTGACGGTCATGTGAAACGCATGCAGCATGCAAACCGCTTGTCTGCTCTTGAAATACCAAACAGCTCTTGTTTATTACTGAGACCATTTGATTCCAGGTGACGTCTGAAGTGCCATTTAATAAATTATGTTCTATAATGGCGGTAATTCATAACAAGTACATCATTTTCTCCCTTGTGTGGGCGCTAAAAGGCAGGGGTCCCCATTTGACCTGAATAAATAGTACAAATGGGTTGCACAGTGGTGAGATGTGGTCTCTAACTGGCTTTTGGCTGAGCTAAATGGAAACTGTCTGTAGGGGGAAATCGCTGATCTTCCACTTATCCCTGCTGATGCCTCTCACTAAATATAAAAGGGCAGGAATCCTATCAGAGAGAGGCATGTAGCGTAACAGTGTGAGATCTAACGTGAGTTCCAGCTCCAATTATGATGTTCACTTCAATCTTGAGGGGGACTGCCCTGCTTGTGTGGTTTCGCTTGTTTAGCACCGTAAGGTAACTGGCTCATTTACAGCCTTCATTGAAAAAGACGTGTCTGGATGTAAACGCTGTTGCCTCAAAGAAAGGAAGGTAGAAAGAACACATAAGGAAGAAAGAGATGTTGAAAAGTGGTGGGGGGGTATTTGTGTCGGACCGCAGCAAATGTACCCTTTCCATATACCCAAGGGTCAGCATGACTCATATTAATGATTTCCTGGCACATGTTTCAGTAAAAAATAGAATAGTACTTTCTGTACCTGGGCAGGTAGTCAAAGCTGGCCCAGCTGTGTGATGCTAGCTCCCTCTGTGGGCACTTAGCCAACATTTGCATTTATTTATGCCAGAGCTCGCTCACCCAACAGGCCTCGTGATATCCTGCCAGTATCAGCAATCTCATCTGCTGCCTCACGACTTGCTGCAAACTTCTATTCTCACCTTAAGCCCCCTCACTTAGACATGAGCTGAATAATGCATGATCTCCCTACCACACACACATACACACACACACACACACACACACACACATACATACATAGCAGATTCAAGCGGTATTATGTCGTAACAGGAAAATATGATGGGGATCAGGTTGAAATCAAGTTACAGATGATTAAACTTTGAGCCCAGTTTTCAGGAAAAAATGTGCTGGCATTGTATGTTTCTGCAAACCACGGATATGTTGAATGTGGACGTACAGCAAGCAGCCATTATTGAAAGTTGCGTAACAAGCAAGAAAGTCCGCTAAGGGCGCGTGGGAGGGGCGGCGGATGGGTCTAACAAACACAGGACTTTCACCCAGGAGCTGTTTCGTGTTCTGTGTGAAACCAGAAGTAAACACTGGACTTATGCTCGTTACCTAAGAGGGTCAAATTGATGCGTGCAATTTTAGTCCATTTAACTTTTTAACCAAATATGGCTTTCTGCAATCAACTACAAAATACAACAAAGTAAACCAAATAACAAACAAACTAAAGATGATATTTCACCTAGAGTGGTTTGACCTGCTGAGAGAAAGAAAAGAGGAAGAAAAGAAAAGAGGCCACTGACTCAAATTACTATCTTTCCACAACAGAAAATATACTGCAAGATATAATATTGGAGTTCACGGATTGTATGCTTAATTATAGACTAATACTTCATATTTATGTCAGAAGGTGTTATGAATACCCGTTATTCTATCGAGGTGGAGAATTTTTATAATCATTTGACCACTATTTGTGGTATAACGTGCAGCCCATATTGCTAGTAATTATCTCTGATGCTTGTGTTATAATGCAGTTGTCACTCATTACACCGAAGTCCATCCACTGGAGCGTGTCTGGCTGGCTCCAGAACATCGGCTTGTCATTTCTCTCCAACTGGGGAATGAGTGGGAACAGACAGGGGAAGGAGAGGGGGGGATGAGTGGCGGGGAAGGAGAATGCATCATGTCTTATTGTGAACTCGGCTGCAGATGTGACCAAATCCCTCCAAACGCCATGACAATGCGCTTGATGTTTAGCTGAAGCTGTAAGAACAAAACCAGGATCTACATGAAAATCCTGAGATCTGGAGTAAAAGCCAAATATTATCTGACTTCTAAAGTGTGACATCACACAGGTTGGTCTTTATTGGGATCGAAAGACAAATATTTTTGCGACGAGAGGAAATAGTCAAAACAAGGCAGGAGAAAAAAATATATAGATTGATTCAATTTTCTATTTATTCATTTATTATAAATTTCTCTTACCCCTCCTCTTCAATGAATGTGAGATGAGTGTTGTGTATACAACGACATAGCCTCAAACAGTTGGCAAGGCTCCATGGTAAATGTGTAACTTGGCTAGCAACATCAAGTAAACAGAAAAATGCCTGCAAGTATGGGCGAATGGTGAATCCCTGTTAATAGACTGTTGAAAAATTTAGACAAGGTTAATGGCAAGGTTGCAAAGATTAATACAAAAATGTGATTTGCTCCAGTTTACTGATTATCATGATGAAAAACAATTACTAATGTCACCCACTGAAAAGGTCAAATTGACGCAATAAATTGTGTTAACCCTTTTGTTGAAATCTGACTAATAAAACAGTCTTCAGCTGACAGAATGTTATTATTCTTAATATAAAATTTAAATGAATCTAATTGCATAACATCCCATTACCCTTAAACCCCCATCAAGCAAGGCCTCGTCTTGTTTGTGATTCTTTCCTGCCACTAAAGACATACTGAAACTCACCAGGCTCTCTCAGACTGAACTGTCCTTGTGATACAGTGTAACATATATTCAGGACTAAATATCACAGTTTACACTGAGGGGAACCATGGCTTTCTGTAAGTGTAAACAGAAAACTTCCTGCCCTCCGGTCTGGACTTTGAGTTTTGCGTTTTGTCATAAACTACCGTGTTAACGGAACCCAGCCTCACGACTCGTGAAAGAACGCTGTGGTGTGTACAAAAAGCACCTCTCTGTCTTTTCTCAGCCTCTTCCTCTGTGCCTGCATTTTTCTTTTGTGTGCCTGCATGTCTGCGTGACAACGACAGAGACAAAGTAATGCTTAATATACTTGTATGTCTTTGAACCAGTCCCTTTCCTGGATTCACAAGGCAATACTTCATTTTTTAGGAAACGGTATCATGAGAGTTGCCATGCCTACCGGGTCTCCTTGTTCTCTGTAATTGCTTTCACTGCCATTAACCCAACCAGCTCTCACTGCTCTGTGCGGGACATCGCTCGTCATCGTCTCAAGCTCAAGCACTGGCCAAAATAAACGGCCACACTTTCTTCTCCACAGGCCGACCTCTCAGGGTGCCTCACAAACAGATGTCCAGGGACTACCCCATCCCGGAGAAAACACGCAGGCCCTGTTTTTGTTCGTGAATTTGCTTCACTCCTTCGAAAATGTCAAGTATTTTTAGAAAAGACTGTGCTGAAATGCTGACCGAGAGGACTGCACAGAACATGCATCCACACACTGGAAGTCTTCCATTGTGACAGCAGGAGAAGCTTCATGCTCTTCCGCATTGTGGCATGGCTCTATGTGCTCCTCAATACTGTGTCATTTGTATGTTGCTGTCAGTCCCATCTGTGATTTGAGCTCTCCGTATGTTACTCTGTGACTCTGCCTGGATATGTTGTTTCGTTTACGGGTTTTAAAAATGGAAGTGACTTACAGAGTGCTGAGGTTAAAACACGTCAACGCTGAGTGGGAAGCAAGCAAGCTAGGCTAACTAGCTTGAACCCCCTGAGTGAAACGCAGTTTATAGCGTAACTTAAATCACCTCAACAGAACATTTGTGTGGGGGGGGGACATCTTGGTACAGGGCTACGACGGAGCGTTCGAGAACGATTCGTTCAAAGGAACAAATCTTTTGGGTGAACGAACACAACTGAATCACTTCCTCAAACAATTTGCTTGTTTCTCAGTTCAGTTGAGCTCTCAGTCACTTGCAGGCGAACATGCAGCCAGGGAGTCGGGGACTCAGTGAGTGATTCAAGTCATGCCTTCGCAGGAGGAATGTTGTGTGTTGTGTTCAAGACAGCAAATACACAACTGATTCGGGACGATGTGAATATAATGTGACAAGTTTTCTTCTGTGTCTTTTATAAGTAGAGATTTTATTTTGTTGTGTTTTGCTTTTAAACCTGAGGCCTTGGGCTACAAATGTGAAAGTGATACTTTCAAAAAGACAAATAACATATAACAAATAAATATGTAAACTTTGTTTTTTTTCTGAAACTAGCTGTCACCTGACACCTGACTGACAACCATTATTAGGGAGTTATGACCACTCAGCACACACACTATCATCACAAGTTACAGGACGTCTCCTAGCATTGCTGGTCCTCAAATATCAGTCAAACATTGCCGTGGGAAACCCCATGCACTCCAGACGAATGAAGTGACACAGTTTTCACAAATATGTCCAAATAAATCATATCCTCTTTTGAAAACTGGAAAAGTATCCATAATGGTTGCAGTATCATTAATACTATATTATATATAACATTTAGAATTAACTTTGAACATATGTTAATAATCATATACATACATTCACGAGCATACAGTTTTTAAAATTATTTTATGGTTAAGCAATATAACCACATTGCTTAAATACCGATTTAATTTATTTAATTAATTACGATATTACTTTATATTTTATATTCTATGTATAATGATGATATCAATATACAAATTTACCACATACTGTGTATATATATATATATATATATATATATATATATATATATATATATATAATTTATATATATATATATATAATTTATTTTTTTAAGGGTCATAGGTGTTTAATTATTTACGTGGTATAATTTCGTTGTGTGCCTCTGCTTCTGCCCCCATCTATCTATCTGTCTTAAGAGCTCTTCTGCCTGTCAGTTCTTCTATTCCCCCAATGACTCGCTGCCATCTGGCTTTCTGATGTATTGATACAGATTAGCACCGGGGAGACATGCATTAAGTCGTAAGAGAAAATTTAGTTAACCCTCTCGCATGAGAATCCATTTCCGCCAAGTTGCTTTGCAAACTATTTATGTTCTCTGCCTCCCACACACCTATTAACCTTTTGTTTCACTCAATTGAGTTTGCAAATGATTGTCTTGTGAAGGCAAACCCAGAGATAAATTCTCCTTCAGACTTGGGTAATTTTCTATCAATGGAGATGTAGCAGGTTGAAGTGGCAGCTCATGTGAGGCTTTCAAAGAGGTTGCATGAGTATGTTATCTGATAAAGGCTACACACTCTCACATAATCAGTCATACTCGAAGGAATGCTGCTTCAATAGAAAGAGAGGCAGGCAGGGCGGCAGAGAGGTGACGGCATCCAAGCCAAGGTGACCTTCTTAAATCTATTGGCTGCTCCTAAGTGTGCACACAGCTGGGAAATACAATGGGGCTCCAGAGGCAACAGCAAGCCCACTAAATGTGGTTTTATCCTCGCGTGATGACATGCACACAAAGCTGTGGATGGAACCTTCTTTATATTGAGGATGTTTCCGTGATCAAAGGCCCAAACAGAAAAAAAAAACGTATCTGACACGTAAATAAAAAATGTATACTATTGCGTTACAGTGGCTTATAGGAAAAGTTTGGCACTAAGCTAACCAACTCTTACATGATGGTGGTATTGATTTTTCCCTCTTACTCTTATGACAAGAAAGCAAATAAGATTATTTCCCAAAATGTCAAACTATTGCTTTAAGAAAGGTTTAACAATATATTATCCATTTAAAAATGAATAATCAAGGTGATGAATAATCAAGGTCCATTCAAATTATTACATTTGTAATGATGTCATACCTGCTTGTGAGCATGTCATCACAGATTATGATTTTCAGTGTGGACATGAGTTGTCATGAGGATTTATTTTAGTAAAATAGTTTATTTTAAAGGCAATTTGACATCTAAAGAGTTGAAAGTATCCAGTATTTAACAAGAGAGATAAAAAGAAATTGAGAATACACAGTAAATCATGAACATAATTTTGTGTGATATTTCTTTTTCTTTCTTATACCTTTTGATCCCTTTGTTACCCCTCAGATTTATCCTATCGAACACCTTAGTTAGCAGGATTTGTATAAACTAGATATTGAGAAATGAGCTTGCACAGAACTACCAAAAGCCTTTAACTGTGTCTGAATATTAAGTGAATATAGGGATTAAAAGTGTTCTGATATTAAAGTGCTGCCAAGCTCCTTATGCAGTCACGAAGACACATATTTACCTTCCTTAGATGTAATTAAAGTACTCGTCTAGGTCTTTAAGCTAAACCCGCTCCCTCTGATATGCAGCTAAATGAGACCATCTTCTTGTCCATTAAAGGTCACAATGTGTGCCTACCCCCTTGCACCGTGGTCCTAAAGTGGGGCCAGAGAATCATTCTTCAGGTATTGGTAGTTCTGTGTTGACAGAGGGATGGGAATGTCCTGAACCATAACACCTTGGGTTGTTGTTGAGGGAGGGCTTCTTCAAATTGTGGCACTTTTTCTTTGTCTGAGCGAATCCCTCTTTCCACACTTGGAAGCCTTTTCCTTTCACTCACTCTTACCCCCCACTGGCAAGACTGCAGTCTTTTTCCTCCAGTTGCTTTGAGCCGACTAATTACAATAACTACACCTGTGGGATCCATTTTTTGGTTTGACACATTGGGTATTAGAAATCAGCGACTAACTGCTGTGATTCATTGGTTATTACTTTTTTTGTAATTGTTTTTAAACTTGATTAATATACAAGAATACTAATTTTAGGGAATTTCCATGTTATTTTTCTTCAAAGCAGCTTTGGTATCCCAGTTCTCAACAGAAATTAGTGATGATTCAAGGTAATAAAACTTGCTCTTTAGATATATATAAAAAAGAAAGTCAAGCAAGTAAAAAAAACAAAAGTGATTAAAAAATATACGCATACATATATATATATATATATATATATATATATATATGTATTTTATATATATATATATATATAAAATGTTTATTTTTGTATATATACAAAAATAAACAGCTTATAAACCTTAATGTTGTATTAAGTGCCTCCCCAATGACATTGGCCAATGGGTACACTAAGGTGTTCTATAATTGGATGCACTAAGTAAACAACGCTCCAGCTGAGAAATTAGCCGGAGGAGCACATAAACAAAATGTGTCCCTAAGCTTGTTAGCTTACTTTCTATCACGAACTACAACAAAGTTTGACTTTTCCATAAAACGGTCGCAGCATGTCCCTGAAAATACAAACACAATAGGTGTCTGTGAGTGACACCTGCCAGCAGATAACGTTTCTCTCTGCATTTCTACTAAAGCAGATTCTGCAGGGCAATGGACTCCCCTTCCTTTGTCCTTTAAAATGAAAAAAATGAAAAACAATCAATGCTGCTTTATTGTATTTCTGCGTCCACACATACATGGGATAGCATTACTAGCGGAGAAGCTGACGAGGATATCTAGAGGAAATCAATACATAGTCTGTTATAATGCTAATAGCACTGTCACTATATTCCATCAACAAAATAATTTCCACTGCAGTGTTTTTTTAAAAGCATGTACTCTTAGTTTATTGATTTATGAAGCTTTACATGTCAGTTGCTGGTGCAGAATGAAGACCAAAAAAATTTTGAACCACCAAAACAGAGCACTGTTTCATTTTACTGCTTCAGTTATGGCAAAAGGATTCGATTTGGCTGTCCTATGGTTATTAAGAGGTTAGGAAACCTCTTGGCAAGAGCTGCAGAGGGAAAAAAAATTGAAAATGATGAAGGTAATCACCTCTTGAGTGAAGAGAGATAAGAGAGGGAGAAATGAGGAGGTATGCTCCTTGGGTTTAGCCACTCAACCTCATGGCCCTTTAGGATAAGGCAGCCAAAGTCAAAGCTTGCTGTTGAACTCAAATCAACCGTATTCTTTCACCGTGAAGGGGAGTATGAATGTGTCTAGAAATGAGAATGTAAACTATAAAGATATTGTTAACAGATATTCCAATAATACTTTTTTTTTTCTCCTTTACACCTAAGGCAACAGGGTGGACTGAGCAACGACGTATTCAGTTTCTGGAGTCCAACTGTGACTCAGTCAGAAGCAATGTATGACGTGAAAGAGTCCTGAATCAAGACACCTAACATCTACCACTGCCTAATTGTAAACTGTCTGAATGGGAATGTCTGCTCTTGAAATGGAATAAACACTAAACATCTATAGTGACAATAGGGCACAAATCTTCTCTATTCTTTGAACCTTACCACTATTGAGGCAAAAAGACCAAAAAAAATGGTTTTGTCTGTTTGGTGGCCATTTTAGGAAATCTCAGATTCACTTATCTCAAGTTTTATCAGTTCTCAGCTAGATGCTTTGAGCATTTACATAATTATGCTGAGCAAGCTTACAGGTTTAGCATGTTAACAAGTATCGTGCAATGTGCTTGAATGTTTGGCAAGTCAAAATGTTAACAATTAGTACCACAACACCAAAAACTTTACATCTTTTGGGGACTGTAATGTACCAAATTGTATGGCAATCCTATTGAATTGTCAATATTCTACTGTAATGGATGTTGAAATAAACCAATACCAATTTGGATATTAAATACAGTAATAAATAGTGAAACAATCTACATAATCATTTTTCTTTTGTCATATTTTTCTTTTGACAAAGTGGGTTGAAACCGGAGCTTGAAGTATTAGGACTAGTCACTCATCTAATATAATGTCGGTCAGTTACCTACTTTTCCATCCACAAGACTTCCATTCCAGAGTGCCCAAGGACATCAGCTGCCCTGTTAAAATCTCCATCTGTCCAGTCCCATCTGTGGAGACACAAGGATCTGCTCTCCGCTTGCTCACAGGTGAACTTCACCAGTGATCAAGGTGAGCAACCACCTGCACTGGTATGTGTGACATTTGGTCTGAATAGATTTTCGACCACGAATCAAAGTGTTGCTCCTGAGTGAGAATGGATTTACAGACGTTGCGAAAATGAAACGCTTCAAAGGTATTATGATGAGTGTTAACGATGGCCGCTGATCTTGCATAGAGTTACTTGCAAGGTGAATACACAGGGCTAGGATCAAAGCTGTTTTCTGGACATACAGAAAAAAACAATTATGCTCATCCACAAACAAACAAAGTGTAATATAAATGTCCTTATAACAGTATAGATCATTTTCTCTGTGTTTTAAATAGAGAATGTGGACATTATAAGGGCCATTGCTAATCTGTAATGTGCTGAGAAGACAAGTGCTACAGAGCTTTTTTTTCTTTTTCTTCTAGTAACGTGCCAACATGGGGACAGTTCATCAAATATTCCTCCCAAAGTCATAGTTCCACTGACGAAGCATTATGACCTTTTTTAATTCACCTGAATAATCCAGGCATGCTGCTGTACCATTCAGCACTTTCTTTCTGTTCAGTGGTCACAGCTGAAACATGACAAGACTGCTGGGAGAAACCATCTGGCCTACAACTTAGTGCATCGATACATTATTGAAAACGTCCCAAACACAGCATTGTCTCACTCTTGAGTTTCTGCCTCAGATTCCATTAAACAATCACGCGAAGCCGCTAAGCAGTCATTCAAACGTGTCCAGTTCATTCATGTTCGATGATGATCAGGAGAAGGGCTTTTGGACTTGTATTGTGGAGGCAATGTAGATATCTCTGCTTGTCTAAATGTCTGAATTTTATTCTTCAAAGTGCTGTGAGTTCACAGAAAAACATGCATTTATGTCCATGTGGATTACGTTATATATTCCAAGCAAAAGAAATATCGCTGTTTGCTCTTTATTCTGTTTTTTTTAGCTTCTAAGCTTTCAAGTGTGAATGGATATCTATTCTATCGTTGACAGTTCTATCCCACTCAGTAGCACACAGAATAAGTAGTAACACAGAATAAGTCTTAAGAAGTTCAACAAAGTTGCTGTCGTAGTGTAAAAATGGCCGACACATTTACAGTACATGTACTGTGGATTAAAGAGGAGACTGGAACATGGCCTGCAGAGTTTTAACTCGCAGCAATAATCTTATGTATCTTATGAACTACTTTTCCACAAGAGCTAACAGAGACTGTCCCTGAGGGAGAATGACTTGAAACACTTTATTCATACATTATTATATTGTGGCAAAGTGTTAGACTTGCAAGAGTTGAGGGGATGTAGACTTAAGACAAAAGTAGCCCACATTGTCTCTGGATCAAAGGCGGTGACGTTTATCCACTTAGTTGCTACTAATATTGCAATTTTGTTATTATAAGAAATAACTGTTCACCACTCAGCATCAGATATGAATTTAGAATGTAAAGGAAGGTGTATAGAATAAAAACATAATAACATACTCAAAAACAAAGTTTGGCTTATTAACTGTACTGTTTTTCTTTTTTCTGTTAATCAATAAGTCCCTGTCAAATAAACTAGTATAATAAAAATGTAATGAAATAATTAGGATCCATGGTCGCAGATTTAAAGTATCTGTCTGATGCCCCTTACACGAGGGTTATCATTTTTCTTAAATTAAACTACTGTCACTATTAAGTACACTAATGAGATCAACCCAGTACTTTAGACAATAATTGTAAGTCCGCACTCGAACATTCAGACAACTCTGCTTCTGACTCTTGAAAGTGGAGTCTGGGAGGGAAGTTTTAAGCCCTGCGGAGGAGCAGACTGGAGCCTCATGGCAGCTCCGCAAAGGGGAGCTTTATTTTTAGCAGTTGAACAACAGGAAGGAGAAAAGCAGGCCAATTCTACCTGGCAAGATATGTAGGAATGATGACATGGGCTCAGTGGAGTGGAAAGTGAACACGGAGGGGTTGGTACGGTTTGATAGGTTGAACAGTGTTGAGGGAGAGAGGGGGTGAAAAGTGAGGTAAAGAGTGAAAATAGATGGCGGAGCAGTGACAGAGGTCCCACAGCATATAGGACTCAGGTCAGAAAGTTCCTCTGATGAGCAGCCACAAGGACCCATAGATTGCAGTTCCAGTTAATGCATACAAGTTCTAACCCCCAGTCAAAGTCATATTCTGGAGACGCTATCTACGTGTGGACTTGGTAAATGGACTTGCGTTCATAGAGCCTTTCTGGTCTTCCATCCACCCAAAGCGCAGTACACATAGTAAAGTCTGCTATGCAAGGCACCACCTGCTTGTCAGGACCTAATCTAAATTCTCATTCACACACACACACTCACACACCGATAGCACAGCCTTCGGGAGCAATTTGGGGTTCAGTACCAAAGACACTATGACTGAATGGAGAAGCCGGGGATCGAACTGCGATCTTGTGATGAGCGGACTACCCGCTCTCTCTCGCGATAAATAGTATATATTGTCACTATGAACTGTTCGGACAACAGCTATGACAAATATTAACAGCAGGAGGTTTGGCATTTCAGATTTCAGCATATTTCAAGTTTGCTATCATGCTTGAATTTATTATCAGAATATGACCTTTTACTGGCTGTTGGCATTTACATGCACATAATCTTACTCAGGTTACATATCTTATTAACGTACAACAAGTAAACACAATATAATTGTGACCTATTAGCCAGAGAGCATGCCCATCAGTGCAAATGGTTCTGTATGACCAAACGTTTTGGTGGCATGCTGGAAACCCAACTCATATTTTAGCAAATGCTCATATTTTAATATGTTGTCCTGTATCGCTCATCTATTTAGTAATCCAATACCCATCATCAAATGAAATATTTCGAAAAATTTAAATACATGAAATAGGCACTTTACTTTCATATTGTGACAAACTCTTCTGTAATCTTGTATTCGGCAGTTGTTTGCCTTTTACCTCGCTCCCTCACAAAGCTTTTGTACATACTGGAGTGTACTGCGCTGACAGCTCTCAGTATGGGCACGTGACCCGTATACTGAAATCTCAAACTTGGCTCAGTGTGTCATTGGTGGTACTGCATGTTGGAGATATTGCTCCTCTCAGCGAGCGCTGCTTTGCAGCGATTCGTTCAGGTACCAGAGACCAGTGGATTCAATGCTCATCTCTTGACAGGCTGCAGATACTGCGCCTGCAGGGTTTGGCGAGGCAGGCTTTTGTAGCTTTTGTTGTTAGTTTTGTTGTTTTGAGCAGTGGTGTATTAGCGTATGAAAAGACTCAAACTGCCAGCCACTATTCACCTGCACGGAAAACACAGTACATGCTCCCAGGAAACTGTTTACACAGCCTTTTATTTGTCACCCAAGATACCATAACACTGTGCTAACCGCAGGAATGAATGGCGACCTGGCTTTGAATTGTTTGAGGTCTGTCAGAGTAAGAATAAAAAAATTCAGTTCACAAGCATCATCTTAGCCCACATTTCAGCTGGTTGTGTTCCTTTTCAACCACCTGTACAAAACCTCTGCCAGACCCACCTCAACTCGCCCACCCCTTGAAGTACTGCCAATACCTTAAATGCAAATAATATATCATGCCAAAATGTACAGCAGCCTGTTTCGGAGGCATTTTTTTTGGAAATGGAGATTAGTGAATCCTTTAAAGGCAAATCCAATCTGCCAGTCACACTGGTGGCACACATGTGTGTTAGCTTGGCTCACAAGGTAGTGCTGCAGAAGGAGGCCTTCTTCTTCTCATTACAAGAGGGCAGATTGGGAAATGGATCAGTCTCTGCATTCATTAGTGTGCACAAAGAGGCGTGATTACCACACAGACCTTTAATTCCTCACCTGTCAGGCCTTTCTCACAGGGAAGTATTTATCAAGAGGCAAATTAATGTTCCCCCTCATAAACACCTTTGTTGCCAGCTTTCTCCAGGTATGCAACCATTAGGGCTTAAATTGCATTAGGTGCAATTAAAAGAAATGATAGGGAGGTAATCACTGAGTGCCCGGAGCCATCACCTCCACTGATGTGTCTGAAATATGCATAAGCAGAAGAAGGCGAAGGCTCTGGACCAGGTTCAGGCTCTAATTAAGAGAGAGTGCCCCAGTAACTCAGATGTCACGGAAACAGCTTGATGGTAAAACCTAAGGGGAGGAAATGTCAAGCTAGAAGCTCAACAAATCAAGATACTGTATCCACACGTGGTCTAAGACTATTACAACAGCCCCTCGAGGAGACTTTTCAGACACCTCAATTATACTATAAAATGGTCTTTGATTGTATTCTTTCATCCCGCGTGGAAATCATTTTCATAATGGCCTCATGAATCAGAGAGCACGATGTGCCGATGAACAAACAATATTCCACAATTCTTCCCAGCTTGTGCATTTTTCTCATTTCAAAATGTTATCAATAAGTAATGCTGGCGGTATCCGGGAGTGTGACTGAAATGTGAATTAAATTTAGTTTCCACCTCGGATATTCCACTTTTGATTTCTGGTCTTCCAGGGAGTTATTTTTTAGGCAAATTTTGGGTCACGACTCGCAAGGTGTCATTTGTAAACCCCAGCCCCTTTAGCCAGCGTCTGAGCCACAATAAATTCAGCCAAGCTTGATTTGCCTTTCTTTTAATGCACAGCCTGGAGATTTGGTGTACTTTGTTGGACCGATTCCACTTTTTTCTTTTTTCTTTTTCCCTCTCTCTTTATTCACAGGGACAGAAGTGGGTTGCTGCATCTGGCTTTGGTCAGTTCCATTGTGATGTGAACCGAGACAGAAGGAGCTTGAAGACGCTGTGTGTCTGTCTGAACACCCTCTCTCTCAGCATATGGAAGGGAAAGCGGTTGACTTGGATGATCGCATGGCACTGTGCGTCACACAGACGGGCTTTAATTAGTTTCTAGGTTCTGCGTTACAATCTTCAGTGTCTATATTTGGATGTTGAAAGGCTTACTTCTCATATTTGTTCCGGAGTTTAACTTCGTCATTAGCGTTTGGCTCTGGTGACTGACCACATTTTGGCATGGGGGTAAATGATATGCGAAAAAATTACTTTCTTTAGGCCGCAGTAGGCATGCGTGTCGTCAACGTTTTTTCCACTTGACCCCTTTTCCATTACAGAATTTGACAGAGCTCGTATTTAATATTCTGCTACTATTCTGGGCCTTCCAGAAATCCAATTAGGCTCCTGAATTTACTGGATTATGACACGACCATTTGGGATTTATAAAGCCTCGGTTCAGTCTTTGTGGAGGAATTATCATAGATATTTTAGGGGAGAGAAAAATTTAATTGGGGCTGTATTTGTGTGTGAAAACACACAAACGTGAAATAAACAATCAATTTGTCCTCCGTTGTGATCGCAAATGCAGAAGGTTTTAACAACGTCTCCGTTTCACAAATGAGGAAATACACCAGGTATACGGCTGCCATAATGCTAGGTGTCAGTAAAATCTGTTTGATAATCTGATGATGTCTTTACTGTTTTTGCATTTTGTGAGTTGGAGGTACTGGTACGGAAACGTGTGACCTGCATGTTGTTAACAACAGCTCCCCCCCTGTTACACTGGGCATCCAATTTACACCTTCAGATGGTTTATTTTGAAACAGTACTGCTTTTACATCACCAAGGCAAATAGTAAATTAGAAATCATACTGCAGACGACTGGCTGTATTCGTTTTCCACTGCGTCCTGAATTTCATCTGCCGCGCTTGAACGATGCCCCCCTTCAAGTGGCGCAGGAGACCACGCCATTCGTCTGAGCTCCTCCATTCTTTATGTGCACAGGAGGTCTCGCCACCCTTTTTTCTTTTTCTTTTTTTCACCGTCCTATTTTGAGTAATTTGTTTGCTGAATCACACAAAAGGCACTCTCAGTTCAACGAGCATCCCCCAGGTTTAGCCAAAAAAGTGTGCTCCTTCAAGCACAGCTCTCATGTCCATGCAATGTTCTGATGTTTTCCCCCGCTTGTTTTTGACGTGCCAGGGGAAAACACACATTGTGTATTCACCAATCACAAACAGCAAGTGACAGAGGATATTCCGCCGCAGTGGCCAGATATGTAAAATCTTGGGGAATGAATTTCAGCCTGCGTCGTGCCAGAGTGATCTGCAAGTATAATGGTTCGGGCCTGCATGGGCTAATCCAAAGTAAGGGAAGTATTTAATGAATTTAAAAGACCTATTTAGTAGTACACCATTGTGGAGGGAAGCATCCATCATTTGTTGGACTGTTCCCTCAAGGCCTTGTCTACTGGGCCATGACGTAGCTGCTGTAGTGGCACCTTGAAATGCATGTAATTAGAGTCATTGCATTGGACGCAATCAGGTGACCCGAGCATCCTCTGCGTGCGCTGCTCACTCGACCCGGGCTTTGGTATTCAACCAGGCTCAAGGTGAATTCTCCCTGTGTTTTATGGCATGTCTGAAAATGATTCTTGTTTGCTGTGGACAGGCCAGCCAATATATCACTGTGCCATATTTCCCTTCCGATTCCTCTCCATGTACTTCATTTCTGTCTGTTGGAGCTCATTAAACTGGGCTAAGGGACTGGGTGAGGTGAGCAGTATGTCCCGAGGAGGAAGCTTGTCTTCCAAAAGCATTACCATAACCTAGCGCATCTATCCTCCAGGCACGCTGGTCTGCCCAACCCTCCTGCTCTGTTTGCAGTGGCCCTGAGCTATGTGTGTGTGTTTGCTATTATTAGGAGGAACTGCTGGAAGGTATAGAAAAATGGCAGGGAGGGCAGCTATTTTTAACAGCTGGTGCTTGGCCTTGATCCTTGTTTTCCCTTCCTCTTCTTCTTCTTTTTTTATTTTTAATATTTCAGCATACCGTATGCTTCGTTGCGAATCGTACCATGTGCTGGCTGGGCATCGGTGCATTGCCCCCCTCGTTCAACCCCATGCCCATGTGCTGATGAATCTCAAGGTGTCACGCTCCTCCACCTCTTTTATCTCCCGCATGGCAGCAGATAAATAGACAGAGAACTTGGCCAGGGAGAAAAAGAAAAAAAAGTACAGTGAGACGTACTGTAAGGGTACCATAGATTTGTACAGGTTCTATTTTTAGAAAAACTTATCTGGCGTCTTTTAATTTGACTCAGCCAGCGGCAAATTAATGAACTGCAGAGCCGGGCTTTAAAATAGTTTCTTGCTGGAGCTATGCAAGAAAAGCATTCATACAGTCAGTGATATATGCTAGTCCTCACTGACATTGCAGTGCTAATGCAGGCAAGAGAACTCCTCCTCTTCCCCTATGCAAGCACCACAAGCTGAGAGCAGAGGCAGGTCTCCCTCTCTCCCTCTCTCCCTCTCCCCCTCTCTTTCTCTCGGTGCTCCTCTCTCTCTCACGTGTGCTTTCTCATTCTCACTCTCTACTCAAACATTTGGCTTCTCAATTTTGTTTGACTATCATTTCCTTCTCTCCCTCCTAACACTTCACTCTTTCCATTCATTTTTTTTCCTGTGACCCGCGTAACTATCCCTGTCCATCCTGCCAAAAGAGAAGAAACAGAGTCACGGGGAAGAAAAAAAAGAAAAGAAAAACCCTCCCCTTTACCCCAGTTCAGCTGCTTGCCTCAGAGACCCAGAGAACAGTGTTATTAAGCATTAAAAAAAAAAAGTCATCAGATAAGATAATCTCTTGAGTGCCTTGATGATATTGTTTCTGGGGCACTTTTGAAGAGAGACAAAGACATGAGAGTGATATGACTCTGATTGTATCATCCTCTAAAAATATCCAATTTGTGAGCTGTCATTCTAGACCAAGAGAGTAGCGGAATAGCGGGGAACCGCTCCCCTATTCTACCCATTCATCTGTAACAGAAAATAAAATGATTTAACTGTTCTGCTTCCAGAGAGCTATTTCTGAATGTGACAGGTATAATTATGGCACCCATATGGTATTTTCTTATCTGTATTTTGACATCAGCGCAGAGGTCATTCCCCCACGCGTGTTCATCGCTGAAGTTAACAGTGCTGTCAAGGCTACCGCATGCAGGATGTGAGTACAGAACATATAATTTTCTTGTTTCCATTTTCAAAGCCATGATCACAGTCTAGGTGTCATGCATATCCCCATGTATTCCCCATCTCGCTGATTATGAACCTCCTGCCAGCTTGGGAATAAGCTGCAGCTTTTGTCTCATATTGGTGTTTGTCGTAGGCTCAAAGTGGTCAAAAATGCATTTCTGGATATTCCGTGGCACTAACCAGAGATTTTATGAAGGCCTGTGTGGTCAATCTCGGCCATTACACACGCCGTAGCAGTGAACGTCCTCAGAGAGAGCAGAGAAAGAGAGGATGAAGGTTATGAAAGACTGTAGATGGAAAACGAGAGAGGAAGTGACAGCATGAGAAGACAGAGAGGCTGCACAGCTGGCCTCGGCCCAACAAATTCATTTTGTGGGGCCACAAATCAGTCAGTGTTATGTGAGTCAGAATCCTCAACTTGTGATTGCAGCAAAGCAGCGGCAAGTGCTCGCAGTGTTGGAGCACGATCAAAGTGGATTGCGGTGAACAATCCACCGGAGCAGGCCTGAAAGCATTTTGCTTTAATTTACTTCAGGTCCTTGTTTAACTTATTTAATGAAGGCTTGAGTTAGAAGCATTAAATACAGCCCTGGTATCCACCCACAGCACAGCAATTGACCCTATGAGGTGCAGACCAGTTCAGTCATGCATAAATGGCAACTATCCCCACGGGGCATGTTGTGTGCAAAAAATACCTTGTTTAACCTTATCTTGTGAGTGTACATTCAGTAAAACTGACTCTCACCATTTTGTCGAAGAGAATAACATTAAGCCTGACACTTTCTAAACCAGCGTATTATATTATTAAGTGTGGACATTGGTTCAGAATCAGCTACCAAATAAAAATATACACATCCTGGGGTGCAAGCTGAATACATACCAGGATTCTTCTGTTGTACATCACAGTGTGTCTTTATTAGAAATACCTTTCGAGTGGATTTCTATTTTCATGTGCAGCAGCCATAACGCTCGGTACAGTAATGAGCTGGGTGATATTTAGTGGGTGGCCCTCCTGACTAAAGCAAAGTGACAGCTGCATGCTAGGTTGTAATTTGTTTCTCATAAAACCCCAGTTCGATGTCCAAGCTCATTACATGTGAGAATGTGTCACACAGGTTGTATTTCAATGGAAAATAAACAGCAGTTTCAAGCACACATAACCCTCCAATCTCCAGGGCTGATGCAAGATGCAATCATATCTCTGCTAAGCTACATTGTGCACAAGTGCAGCTCTCTGCATCTGACACAAGACAACTGCAATGTGGTGTACTGTGGATGGGGGAGGGGAGGAGGGGGGTTGTTTTCCTCACAAAGAATTGAAAAAGAAAACATTATTTTGTCATACAGATTTTTTGTGTCAGTCCGAATGATGTATTCCAAGTTGCTTTCTTCAACAGATATTCAGATAAATACCACTTAAAAACATCTCTGCCCTAGGACAGTTTATTCAGTGTGCATAAAGTTGCACCAGTCTTTCATCAAGCTTGTGAAAACACTAAAATCCACAGACAATCCCACCCAAATGTAATGTAGTTCAAATTATACATGCTAATGGGAATCAAATAACATTTAAACCTAATTTGAGTGCTTAGAACCATTTTATTCCCATGGTGCATTGTCAGATTTTCTATGTCCTGAATCAAAGATAAGAGATTCACTTTAACCACTCTAGCTGATGTTGACTATGTGGTAAAGTCCACTCTTAACCCATTGATTAATTGTGCAGTATATTGACAGTCAAAGCCCCCATTTTTTATTAGTTCTCAAATTTGAATTACACAATACCCTTTACCCCTCATCTGCCAATCAATTAATTACAGTTTTGCCAGCGAAAGCATATTTAGCTACACGTTGAAGCTAATCACTCTCTTCACCTGCTCCACCACATTACTCACTGCTCATTCATTCTTTTTTTTTGTCAGAATAATTTTACAAGTCACGTTTTCCAACATATGTTAAAAATCTCATTTTGGATTAAACCTCTTTAAATCATTAGAACGTTCTATAGAAAAGTACATGCATGTATAAATCTAAACAATTCTGTTGTGCTTTGTGAATTTAAATATGTGGACATAGTGCTCTATTTTTGTCAGAAGAGGTTGAAGCAATCTCTATTTAGAGCTAGCTGCAAGGCATCCCAGAGGACTCTGGGACTTGTAGCTGCACTTGATTGTGTTTCTTCTGTCCACGTCTCTGGAGCGTCTGCATCAACTCAAGCGTGATACTTTCCAAAGTGCGTGCCAGTTTACCTGATTCAAACATGATTGACATATGAGGCATTCATTATCATATTCATTACCTGTGATATTGGAAACCACACATGCAGGGCTGAGCTTTCCTCCTCATACGCAGACGAGCCTTCCCCGGTGACTTAGAGGTTACTCGAGCTTCTTTTCTCCAGCTAATGTTCGTCTTATATGGAACTACTCTCATGACTTGTCCTATCCAAGCTGTTATTGGGTGTGTACATGGCGAGATACCATCAGGACAAATTAGGAAGACCATGAATAAACCTGCCGATCAGAAAGGAGGCAGAGAATGAAGATAGACATCTGAGTAGCACCTCCGAGGCCTTAAACTGAAGTTATGTGATTTACCCCAAATGGCTTGGCTGGACTAAAACCAGAATGTTGGTGCTAACAGTTGTGCTTTCACCGCATAGAAAAAGGAGTTATCTATAGAGATTGTTTTTCCAACTTTAGTGATAAATGAAACCTGTACACAGCCTGAAAGGTGAGGACAGAGATGGAGACTTGTGTTCACAGCCAGAAAGGTGATGAATGGAAACAGTGATAACCAGAAATTAACTTTTTTTATCCGTATAGTCGGCTGCTCTGTTTTTGTTAATTTGTTGAGGTAATGCCCCATCCATCAGCAACGATAAAAAACGATTTTACATGAGTTGGTGCAATGTTAATCAGTCAAACTGTTCGCTGACAGCATCATGAACGATGACTGAAAAGAGAACTCCTCTTTACCTTCCATCAAAAAGCCTTTTCGTTTTACATATTCATGTAATTCCCTTCAACAAACATCTTCTTTTTTCATGTGCACATGTGCTAATTCAACTGTTGCCTGCGAGAGCTGAAGACAAGCAATCAGGCGGAACCGAGCACCAGTATGGACGGCTTAGGATGGGCAGATCGATTGATTGATTTGTGTAAGTGTGTTTATCGTGGTCGCTTTCAGATGGTTCTAAAATCCCCCCAGCACGATTAGCCGCTTCCTACTGAGAATGCTTTGTAGTCCCGATGAGCTCAGACAAAGGGGGTTGAATGTGTGTGTGTGGGGGGTGGGGGGGGGTGAGGGTGGGGGGGGCTGGCAACCTTTGGTATTTCTCTAAAAGTGTTTGATCACTGTGCTGAGACATTCACTGCAGAGAGGAATATGTGTCTTTTAACCCCTGAGAAGGAAAGATATTTATTCATTACGGATATTTCATCAGAGTAACCCAGGCTCAGTGAGGCATGGTGGACTGGAGCTTCACGATCATCTGTATCACAAGAAAACCCTGAACAGTCAGGTGTGTGTGTGTGTGTGTGTGTGTGTGTGTGTGTGTGCGCGTGTGTGCGTGTGTGTGTGTGTGTGCGTGTGTGTGTGTGTGTGTGCGTGTCACATGCTCCACATTGGCCAATAAGGGTATCATTGCTTTGTGCTGAACTTTTCATTTCTTGTCATTCTTTCTTGGTAAGGCTTGTCAAAGAAATGATCTTGCTTCACTGGTCACTGCATCAGTCACGCCTCAGCCCCTAGTTGCTCTGGAAAATTGCCTGGGCTTTAGTCCCCAGCTCAGGGCATGGAATTGTCTGTGACCAATATCGTTTTTTTCCTTCAGAAAAGGTTTTTCTCCCGATTCTGGGTTTATTTAGACAGCCCCCGAAGCATAACAAGATAATCCTACATCATTTTTTTGTCCCTAGTTAAAAAAAGAAAAGAAAAATCACACAGCTCATTTTATCCTTCGGCTCTATGTGTCCCTTCTTTATTTTTATTTTTATTTTCAACATTGGTTTTTGCCATGTCTTTATCAGACGAGAGTTCCGCTATCTTCATGCTGTAGAAATAAGTAGACAACGGGTCAATGTAGCTGTACTATGTTGTTCCTACAGAACAGAAGCCAAAGTGAGCCAGTCACTTCTCTATTGCTGACCACTGCCGTAAATATGGAACAATAGCATGTTACACTATTTCATACAAATCTGTGTCTAATTAATCAGACATTTTTGTAGTGAAAATATAAACTCACCATGTCTCATACATGACTTAGTTACAATTGACTATGAGTCCAACATTCACTCTACTTTTTGCTCTGTTTTTGGTCTCCACCAACTCCCGAGGGAAATATCTGTATCTTTAGCTGCTTAATAGTCTACTACGTTCACCAGCTAGTTGCTATCTGTGTCTGTAACTGTTTCACATTCAAGTAGTCACGTGACCTATTGTTACCATGAAATATCTATAATGGCCATGCACTTTAAGTTATTTATTACAGGATATTTGAGTGTAAAAAGATACATATATTTTCTTCTGTCTTTACTACCGTAAATGATTTAAATACCTTGACCAGGGCATAATTACCCCTGCCTCTGCAATTAGTTTCCCTCAGGACCATCAAGCCTCTCTCTCCATATCTCATCACTACATGGCTATAAATTGAAATTAGGTCCTTTTGGCACTTGCTAAGTGAAGAATCCTTTGGTACAAATAATCCTTTAAAAAAATCAACCGCACATTAGAACTTGCAGGCTACGCTAGCTGGGAGAGCGTAAGGGGATAGAGAACCATCCCTCAGTCATTTAACAGACTAATGGAACCGATTTATTCAGAAGCCCCCAATAAGCCTTCACCTTTTTAACACAGTATCAGTTTTCCCGGTTGCCCTTCAACCCTCAAGTGGTGTATTTCTGTGCAGAATTATGCTTTAGTGTCTGTTGAATGCAGTTTTAGATGCCATTACTAAAATATTTGGTTCCTCAGTGGTATTGCCATACAGTGTGAGACTGAGGGAAGCTCTTAAATATGACCTTTGGCCAAATTGTATATCAACATCCTGGTAATTTCCTCAAGTGATGAAGTGACATTTGCGGAAGATGGATGACCCCCAGCTACACCCACACCTGACATACAGTATGATGCAAAGTGTCTGATGATTTACCACCATGTGGCTCACATGACTCATTTCCCCAATGACCAGTGTGGAGACTTCATCAGGGAGAGGGCAGCGGTAGAAGTAGTAGTCTTAGAGCAGAGGGGGGAAGGGACAGGGGAATCTCGAAATCAGCCAAGTCAAAGGAGCACCCCGAAGACTTCACGGGCTCCCCCGTCCCCACCACCACTCACCTCCGCTTAGCCCTCAATCAAGCCAGCCTTGTTTGTTTTCTAAACGAAAACGGGCTCAAGAGCTCTCCATCCTGTGTCAATAAAGCTGAAGAGGTGAAGCGATCAATGACAAAGAAGGCATTCAATTTGCGTTTAAATCCGAGGCTAATCAGCTAATTTGCTTTGTTCAATGTGGCTTCCCAAGCTCTCCATAAAGGCTACTCGAATGTCCTGGTAATGAGCGTAAAATAGTTTTCTCATTTTACATAAGTCAGTTAACTGTGGTCGGAGGGGTCGAGTTATACAACTGCCACAGTTTTTCATTTATATATGCGCATGTGTCAAAACAGTGGGCACTCATTGAACGGTGAGGCCAGGGAAGGTGGTTTTGAGGAGCAAAGTGAGCCACAGAAGATCTAGTTTTATGCTATGAGTATACCATTGCGATAATGCACAATTAGCTTACAAGTAGTTTGTTTTACTGAAATGAGGTTAATTTGGCGGGACCATTTTTAAAATGATTTTATTTTAACACTAGCTGTATATAGTTTTTCTATATTGAGTCAAATTAAATAATTGTGAGATATAAATACTCTATTTATTGTAAGATTATTGTAGCTCTCAGGTTAAAGATATACATACGGTATTGTGGTGTTCATTCAGGCTCTCACACAAATGAAAATCCATGTCTAAATAGCCCAAACAACCTCCTCTAATTAAAAATGTATTGGATTTTCCTTTTTGTATGCTGGAGACAGGCAGGATACAGCATTTTCCCGTAAACTACTGGTGTGGAAATTGCCAGTATTGAGGAAAACAAATTCGAATGCGGCGTACAATGTGGTGGAAATTATATTCAAACGTGATTGATCTGTTTATCCTGAAATGGCGCAAGCAACAATTTAACGTCATTACTTTTTTTCCCAAAGACAGAGTGGTGTGCTTTAAAATAAACAAGAATCAGTCTTATTTCACTCTTCCAAATGACACCATCATGTGTGCTTGGTTTATGCAGCCATTTACTCATGCTTTGGTTGATGAATTCATTCATTCAATCATTTCCTTTCAGCTGATTCATGTACCTATTCACCGCAGACTAACAGATGTAAAATTAAACTGGGTATGCTGCTGGGCCATTGGATTTGATGCAGTCGCCTGCCTCGCCCTTTAATTAGAGCATGATAACATGTTTTTTAAACTCTATCCTTCTCTGCGTCATGTTTCCCGTGAAAGGCTCATAAATAAATTGAGTGGGAACATCCACTTTTGAACTCACTGGGCTTTACAGTACAAGGAATGCACACAGGAGATGACGGGAAATAGTCTGACTCCTTTGCTTTTATCACAGGTCATATGTGAATATGTTAAATACAATAAAACAGAATGTGTCGTGTGCTTGTTGGACTGAGAACTGAATTGAGGCTGTAGCTCAACAAACCAGCGTCTGTGTAAAAGGCATATGTGCACATGACACAGGAAAAGGAAAGAAGACATTTACAGTAGTCTCAGTAGGCTCTTTACACTACATGGCTGCGGTCTCACTCTACATGGCACTGCTGTTTAACACATCTCTGACCAGCTATCAGGATTGTCTATATATGTTTAAAGAGAGACTGAAATAATGAACATTGACCTGGAGTGCATTTGTTTTATTGGCTTTAGAATGAGCTGACAATTTAAATGTTACAATGGTGGGCTTGCATGGTACCGGAGGGAAGGAGTTTTACTGACCCATAAACAAACATCAGATTTGGATCAATAAGCCGAGTGGCCAATGCCGCCTTGAGACGCTCGCCATAAATCTCCGACGGCCGCCCTCTCCCTCATTAAATTATAAAGGATCTGCGAGCCGTGAAACACTAAGGGTGAAGCATCACAGTGGTTGCTAAAAATAGAGATGCCTAAACAAAAGAGTGTTTTTTTTTTCCCTACATCCATATTGTTACTCAGGAATCCTTTTAACTATCCACTTTTCTCATTCCCCGAGGTCAGGAGAGAATAAGGGCCAAATCCAGGCATCCCAGCCTGCTCGTGTATGTTTGCAGGGTGTCGTCCAGTGCTTCAACAAAACATGAACACGTCCCTGTGATGTCATGGTGAGGGAGATACAGCTGTTCTGGCGGATGGGAACACTCTCAGTGAGGCGCTCCATCTCTGCCAGGAGGTCTGAGGAGCATCTTGTTGCCCAAATTTAAATTGCAAATCCACTTAAAGTACATAAGTCAAGAGTGCTCACAGCTAAAATGCAAGCCGTGTTGGGTCTGGAAGATTTTAAAAAAATCATGGACCTTGCACTTAGGAGGATTACGTTTTCATGCGCTGAAAAGAAGAAAATGGCGGGGGTGGGGGGGTCCCAAGACATCACCACCTCAAAAAGGGGTAGCCCACACAGTGCATTATATTTATTCTAAATCACTATATTTCTCCTAAAATGTCATAATCCTTTTTTACAACTGGTCATATGTTCTCAGTGCAGTGAGAAAGGGGTCTGTGGAGATTGCTGTGTTCTTGGTGATGTGAAACTAATCAGGGAGAAAGAGCACTTTCCACACTAGTGACTTTTCAAGGCCCCGTGGTATAAATATCAACCATCTGTGAGGCCATCTGCATTGGGGTGCTATATCATGCACCAAGGCCAAGCCACCAAACGCAGACAGCTTTCCTCCCATGGCACTATCTACACTGCTGGTGAGACAAGTAACACATCGCAGAATCACCACCATCAACCATGGATCTGCCCCATATTTTATGTCGTGTTGTCATCCCTTAAGTGAGGTCCTCTTTTAAAGGCGCAATCATGATAACCTCAGTGCGATGTAATGCTTTGGACAGCTGCATACTCTACTCCTGTATCCAGATCGCATCGTGCCGCAGAGCAGCCTGCTTTTGGGGGGTGGGGGGGGAATTGAACATAGATGTAATATATGTTGGCCATCAGGTGCGTTTTCAATCAAGGGTTTTTATCTGAACTCAGATTACTGTAGGACTGCGGTGATTGCAGGGGCAAACATGTCTGTTGCAAGCAGCCATCCATCACAGCTTGACAGCTGATTTTGCAGCAGTTTGGAGTAGTTTTTGCTTTTGTACTTTACTCCACTGCGTTGCAGCCGGCTCCCGAGAACACACAGGCTTCTGCAGAGATGAGTTGCAATGAGACCATGACCTTTTATATTCAGCTGGAAATACAAAAGGCAAACAGAGCAACACAAGCAAAGAGAAAAAGACGCAGACGAGCGTCATTATGAACCAAATAGCCGAACACACAGGACCGAAGACATCCCGTCGGCGTGGCTTACGTCCTCTTCCTCTTCTGTAATAATGTATAAGTGTCGCCTCCCTCTGTGTCTCGTCAGCTGCTCTCTGCTTACATGTGTTTCTTTGTGTCTGCAATGAGAACGGGAGAAAAGGAGAGATGGGGTGTGTGTGTGTGTGTGTGTGTGTGTGTGTGTGTGTGTGTGTGTGTGTGTGTGTGTGTGTGTGTGTGTGTGTGTGTGTGTGTGTGTGTGTGTGTGTGTGTGTGTGTGTGTGTGTGTGTGTGTGTGTCCACTTGAGCATGTGAGACATTTTTTCAAGCTATCTAGTTATTGGAACGGAAAGCAATGGAGGGGGGCTGGTGCTGAAGAGCAGGCCACTCGAGGGGGAGAGAGAGGGAGACAGAGAGAGAGAGAGAGAGAGAGAGAGAGAGAGAGCAGAGGGGCCACTGGCAAGTGAAAATCCTTTTGTTATTTCTATAGATTGTTGAGACGCAGAAAAGGGGGGATTCATTTGTCTAAAGGTCTGAGAGCAGCCATCAGCAGACAGCAGAACTCCCTCTTGCTGCTTGTTTACCTAACTTCGACCGTGCTGCACAAAATATCTTACCCAAAGCCAGTGATGGGATACATTTTGTGTGGCAGCTTTGAAACGATTGGTAGAATAATCCGAAAATTGAGAAGTTGGTCGACAAATAAAAAATGGTAAGCGAGCAAAAGCATGCCTTCCGGTTCAAAACACATCTTTAACGTGCCTTTGATCACAAGCGATGCGTCATCACATCATGCAACATATAAATAGCCGAGAAAATGTAACGCGTTTTTAATATATCGTGCTTTCGAATTTGGAACATGCAGTTTTTTTCTTGTTTCCTGAAGTGAAATCATTCCAGATTAGCCTGACAGTTGAAGTCCTTAAAAAAAATTGAAAAACAAACAGATGAAAAAAAAATATCTAGTCTTTATTACCATTAGTGGTGAATGCATACAAATACACAAAAAAAACTAGGTCTGCGAATAACAACAACTATATTGATTATGAATGAATCTGCAGAGGATTTCCTGGATTCATGTATTAATCATTTGGTGCATTAAATGTCAAACAAACATATGCAGAGCCCAAGGGGATCAACAGTCCAGAATCCTTCACTTTACTTTAAAATCAAACTAGGCAAAGAAAGGCAGCAAAATCTTTACATTTTGAAATTGTAAGGGTCATGATTTTCACTTAAAAGATTATTTCAGCGATTAATCAATCATCAAAATAGTTTCTACTTCATTTTCTGTCGACGATTCATCATTTCAGCCCTAAAAAGTGCAGCGCACAGTTAAAATCATGTATAGTGTTAAAGCAATGTCCTAGTGTCATGTGATCAGGTTGTAAAATACCTTACAACACTCTCGCTATAATAACATGGTCAAATGTAGGATAAAATAGTCCCAAAGACTCACTATAAACCCTGTGCCGTTATTTATTGTAGGACTCGTACTTGCTCATAACAAGATTTCCATTAATGGCAACAATAATTGCATTCATGTCAAAGAAACCAGCTCCCTCGTGCCTGCAACACCTTACAAGAGGGCATCCTCTCAACAAGCCTTTTAGTGTTTGTTGCAGGATGCTCGGGCTGTGTAAGAGAACTTCAGACTCTAGAGGTCTCCATCCTTCAGCATCCCCTCATCATCCACCTATTCCTCCTCCTCCTCCTCCTCCTCCTCCTCCTCCTCTTTGGCATTTTGTGCAGCGGAGGAGGAAAGGAGGAGAGACTGCTGAGGAGGAGACAGAGGGGACCCGGAGACAACACGTCCCACGCCAGAGCCAGACAGCCAGGGAACTTTGATTTGACGCCAAGTAGCCTGAGCCTGAAACTGACGATGAAGAGAAAGAGCCACGTTTCTTGTTCTGCTCCTCGGGAGGCTTAGATATAGATATGTCGGTCGTGTTCAACATATAGTGTCCTTGGACTCTTATGCTCTCTGAAGATTTATTCCCTCTGATTTCGCCCCTCACATTCGCCGATGGTGCCGCTTCGGTCAGCCGAATGAATTTGAAGGCAGTCTGAGCGCATTGTTTCCAGCTCCGTTGCATATGGGATTTCCAGCCGTGATGTCTGCAATATTCCGCTCTTTGTTTCTGGGTAAGTCACTTCTCATTCCCGTAAAAAGAGAATGCATTCATTTAAGAAGCAGTGGCGCGTGTTCGTCTCACAATTGTCACGGGCGACGTGGGACTCCGATGCCCGTCGATATTATATTTACAATGATTTATTTTAAATATGCATTTGCATTGTTTCGAACGTCCTTTTAACAACACATCTGGCAAATGACTTCAGCCTCGATTCAGAATGATGTCAGATTATATTTATTTATTTTTATTTTATTTTCAGGCTCGCGCTTTATAATGGGTATATGTTAAGAAATTGCTATTTATATTTCGGCACATCTGAAAAAAATGGGAATGCACAAGTCAACCTCGGTTTCCAAGGCTTCTCTACTTGGGGGATTTAAAGGGAATAAAAGTTCACCTGACCCCTCCCTTTAGATCTGCGATCCAGATCTATTGACCCTGTATGAACATCTATTTCTTAAAAAACATTCTGCAGATGAACAAAATGCCTTTTATCATATTTTAACAAAAGAAAAAAAAAAGAATATTACAGCACGTACAGTAACAACTAAAGACCCCACAAGGGTAGATATTTTCTATATGCTGTTTCCTTCAGTTTGGCCCAATGTTAAGTGTTCAGAATATCATTTTTCAGACTGAAAATAAATGTTGGAATTTGTTGGGATACATAATTTTTTTTTAAACAAAAAAAAATGTCATTGAAAAATGTTCTTATGATCATAAATGAAGCTCCGTTTGTCTATATATGTCATCACCACCACTACTGCTGATATTGTTTTCCATACTAATCTACAAAGGGACATTCCAGGTTCAGAGCTAAATGAGGGATTGTTTAATTCCACTGCGACTTCACTGACTGGAAGTTACTGTGGCACGGAAAGACTGTGTAAAAATGACTTCCAGTAAGAGGTTTCACACTCCTTTCTGCTGTCTCATCAACTGCAGTGAAATCCCGACGGTAGCCGGGTGTAACTGGGGTTAAACCAGCGTTTTCGAATAAGGGTGCTTGGTATGAAAGTTATGAAAGTTTGGAAGCCCCAGAGTTAAAGTAACAGTAGTTGAAAGTGGTCATATGAGGAAAAATGCAACCGAGAGCTGGCGGCTCGCCTGCTTTGGTTTGAGTCCAAAAGTCGTGCTCTGGTCTGAGCGATGCTTGCTGTTCGTGGCGTCGCAGTCTGGAGAGAAATCAAAAGAGTCTTTTGTGTGTCATTTTTCTGTTCAGACATATAGGTGCCGTTATTTGCTTATGCTATAAGTGGATTGTGCTGAAGGCTTCTAAATGCCTACAGAGTTTGTGGTCTCCGGCTCCCATTATTCAGTTACCTATGTATTTCGGTGACCTTTCAGGAGAATACCCTGTACTTTGCCTAATGCGTTCTGGGAAATGCTCCAGTACCCCTGTGACCCTGTTTAAGATAAGCGGTATAGAAAATGGAAGAATGGAGATATTATGTGGACCTGCATACAAGCTTTTCATTGGTCAACCAGTGAATCCACAGTATGTGCTCAGTGGTGCTGGGCCACTGATCCTGTGCAAGCAGCTGACTCGGCAGTGGACACTGCATAGCATAAATGTATTTTGGTGTCAGCCATCAGCCTGGTTGAATTAGATAATGATGTGATTCAAGCTAAAAATGTACATTATCTAAATAGCAGTTCCCTACTGATGATGAAGATGATGATGAAGATAAAAAAAAGACGACCAATTCTTAGCTGGCACAGCTGAGCCAGCAACGCCAAGGCGAACACATTACACCTGAAATCATCAAAGCAGTATTTTATTCCCTAATATTTATAATAATGGTGCACTTTTCTTAAAATAGATCATCAGCCTGTGCCTAGAGTTCTAAATGGCTTGTTGTTGCCATGGTGAGGCATTTTCTCCGTCCCCTGTCTTGTCACAAGATATGACTATAGAAAACAATGCAGCTGAAAACAATACCATAAGGGTCAATGTCCAGTACAGTACAGCGACCTGGGTCATGTGTCTCTCATTCTAGAACAAATTATTTGCCAGTCAGCCAAAAGAGCATTTTCACCTGAACCAGCGAGATGTAGCTTTTCAGGCTAGGCTGCTCTGCTGCACTGGACTGAAGGACATTTTTCCAAAAGTTATATAGCCCGTATTAGTTCAAGATCAACACAGGGGCCAAGTTAAGAGAGGAAGTGGCTGTTTTATTATAAAAGAATCGATAGTCATTAATAGGGGCTCGTTTCCTTTTTATTTGGCGGTGGCCTCGCAAGTTCTGAGACATCCTTAATTTAATATCTGCTGGAGATGTAATATCCACTGTTCACATTACAGATAAGTAGCACAATTAATTGCCACAGGGAGTTCCGTAGCTCGATACGAAGTAAGAACCAGAACAAGGTCAAATAGAGTAACTGAGTCACCGTGTGGTGGATTCGTCCAGGTAAAGGACGCTGGTGATGGATTGCCTATCTGTCCTTGAGAAACGATTAAATGATTCTGAATGAGGGGATTTGAAAATGACTGTCCAAGAAGTAATAACATAGCGTAAGTCACTTGACAGAAATGTAATTGGAAAGAATGAGCAGCTTTTACGTGAGATCCGAACCTCTGCACTCTGGCTTGGTGGAGTCTAATTTTCAATCTGCGAGACGACGCAATGTGAGTGATCTTGGGGAAATGCAGTGGCGTCTTGACATCAGCGTGCGTGCTGATGCTCGTGTGTCCTCATGCATGCGTGTTATACATGTGTGTGACAATGAGAAGATGGTGGTGCCTGTGCACGCCTGCTAGTGTTAGATGTAGATAAAGAGAGCAGTGGCTCCAAACAGAAATTCTGTCCCCATTCTATATTTAGCATGTCTGCCGGGGTAGGCAGAGGATCTCTGAAATGTGAAGATGACAGGAGCCTCCTGAGCCAGAGGTTATGAAGTGACATCTTGATGTGTTTGCGCCTGAATCACACTCCCACACACAACCGGCCACAGACTCCTGACATTCTTGCAAACCCAGAGACATTTTCGATATTTGACGTCTAGTTACCATGCATTAAGCCTTGGTTTTGATCTCCCGTTGATGCGTGCTATTCTTCAGCGTTATCACGTGGCACCCTTTAAGTACACTCGCAGCTCTGAACATGTTTGTTTCTTTTCCGAGCGCGTGCGATGCGTTTGGCAGATCTGCTTTGCGGGACACGGACGTGCGAGGTATTTAAAGCATTTGTCAGTTAGGTGTGGAGCCCTGCGGCGAGTTAACCTTCATCTCACATTGTAGAAGCGCGGACCTTTAAATGAATAATTGGCTGGTCAAATTCATTTAAAGCAGTTTACTTGATGAACGCGATGCAGACACATCAACACTTTCGGCACACGGAACAGAGGGACAAAGCATCACAACACATATGTACAAAGGAATCAGCATCAAGCAGACATTACATTCAAGCTTTACAAGCACAGTACAGTACAGATGTGGCTGTTGAGGGAAGAACAGCTAATAGCTGGCGGCGCATCGCTCCAGATAGTTAACTGACTTCCACCTACAATGTCAGCGATTCGACATGCAGAAGAAAGTGAAAACAGATTTCCGTCAAGAAAGGATTTTATTACTCAAAGCAAAAAGTGGCCAATCTGAAAGGCTCAGCAAGGACAGAGCACTCTGGAATATAAAACCTCTACCAAGGGTGGCTGAAGAGGCCTACAGATGAGCACAGAGGTCAAGCCGTCCTCAAAACAATTGACCCATATCATTAACAAACACTGATTTGCCTTCTAAGCACTTCCCCCCCCCCCCCCGATGTGTACGGCCTTTGAATGACAGCGTGCTTCCCTGAATAACAAACCGTCCTCTTTTTGTACCTGAGGGATTCTTCATGTTTCATTGATTTTAGTGCTTTTAGTCGGACGGTCTTTCTGTTCTGTCGCAGCAAGCTGGATGCCCTGCTCCGAACAGGGAGTGTTTGTAGGTGAAAGTGTACCTCCTTTGTACTATAAGTGCTTTTATTCCGACTACTTGAGGGCCTATGCTGGTTGATTTTTATGGCAGCCAAAGACATCGGAGGTGAAAAATGAAGGTCGCGCTGGTGGAGTGAACGTATGCTTCCTTGAATGCATCTGCCGTCTCGACAATATTTCTTTGTTTGACAGTTTCTTTAACGTTCTCCTGGCGTGTTTCTGCCACACCCATAATATCCAAGCTGTCCAAGCGCAGGCCTTTTGGCGCTTGCATCTTGTAAAACACAGGACACATGCATCAACAGAGCTGGGTTTGTGTGGAGTTTCTGACCGATGCACCCTCCCCCTTTTCATCCTTTACTGAGAAAATTACTGCCAGATTATTTTGGAATGTATGAACAGGAACTGCCTATTTCACTTTACTGCTAATCTTTGACAGATGTTCGGGAGAGGCTCACATTCACATTAACTGGAGCCACATGCACAGTATACACAGGACATTACACTACACTAGCATACTGCTGTACACAAACAATTAAAGGCAGAGACATGTTGTGCAGATACACTTACACATACGCATACGACAACTGCCAGCTGTATTATACAATAGATGAGCCTTGAGATCTTCTTTTTTTTATCAGAACTTTAAATTTAGTCAGGAAGATTATATTCACATGAGGAATAAAACCGTAACCGTAACTGTACATATGTAATCAAGCCTCACAGTGATTTGGTTTGGTTTCAGAGCCTTTAGACGGACACGCACTCAGCCAATTAGAGCAGAGAATACTGCTTATTTCTTTTCACAATTTTGTAACCCTAATTTTTATATATGTGGCGAATTCTTTTTTTAAATCATTCAAATTGGACTGGGTGGTTAAGAACACATTTTTCTGTGCTGCGACAAACTAATTTTTGCTCTAGCGAGAGCAGAAAGATCAATCACTCCCGTGTTAGACTTCTTAAATGACGAGGATTTGGATATTTGTTGCTGTTGTTTATGTCACTGGAAGGTAAATTGTTTTGGTTTGATAGCATGTCTTATCTAATTCAGCATTTAGTTCTGTTCAGCGACAAATTCAAACTGATCAGCACATTAGAAAAACACATTGCCATAGTGAGGCTTGAGGGCTTGTTTTAATCTAGTAACTACAAGACAGCAATGACAATAGCAATCATACTACAAAATAATCCTTCGCCTCTTGAATCACTTGACCCCACTGCCCCTGGATCTCTCCCTGACTGACCTGAGCAGAAATTAACCATGTCGGGAACATGATAATGTGTATAGATAATAGTTTGGGCATTACATTATGGATTCAAGAATGTATATTTCATATGCCCATGAAATGCCTCACATGGAGCCCAAATAAAATTATAAATGATGCAAAAAGCAGGTAAATTAGGATCCGGTGCTCCACAACTTAAACAAGTAGCCTTTTAAAACCTCTGTTAGTCAATGTTATACACTGAAACATTGCATTTTCGCCGTGTTTCCTGTAATCTCTTCAGACATGGCTATTTCCTCCAAAGGGAGGATTTCTGTCTTATTTGCAGTTTGAAAGTCAATGGTGCAGGTGCAATTACAGCCTTCTATTTTCTTAGAAAATGTGAACCGATTTGCTGCTTGTGTGCATAAATATTTGAATCGAGGTCTATGATTGTTTAATGTAAGCAGTGGGGAGATCAAAGAGTGAACAAAACGGTGAGATAAATGCTGATGCTGTCGGTGAGGTGGAGCATGGAATTGTCTCCCATTGATTCAACCCCACTATAGGTCTGTCCTGATATTAATTCCTCGCAGCTATTGACATTGTTGGAAATAGGATTCCATCTGTCACCGACCGAGTGCTCCTCAGCGGCAAGAGCAAAGGTGATCAAAATTCATACATCTTACAAAAATACCATCTAAATTGATTTATTTTTTCTTTTTCCTTATCAGTGGTGGGGGCTGCGATGGTATCATCTGAGAGCTCCCAGCCCTGTTGTGGTGCTTTCAAGTGCTTTCTGCCTTAGTGGAAACTGGCAGTGCGGAATAAAGATGGCATGCTTGTCTTCTCTAAGCAGAACATGCTTTTGATCTATGTTCACTGTCTCTGAAAGCAGGTATATCTCTGTTTCTGCGCAGCAGCGCGATCCAACTGTGCAGGAAAATAAACAGCTCAAAAACCAAAATCCCTATTGCTGAGGTGTTTTTTTCTTTTCACTTTCAAGCAGCTTAGCATAGCGCTTACATCAATGACACAAAGGAAGAAAGAACAGACTCTTGATAAAACATTTACACCCAATGAGCAGCACAGGGGTGACATTGGTTGTGTTTCAGCAGCGGTCATGCCTGTGTGTCTTTTCTCAGCCTGGAAGCCTGTTTACATGTTAACCAAGCCTGATCATGCGGATTGCACGTCTAGTCAAGATGATAAGAAATCATCCTCTTAACTCAGCACACCCGGATTGAACGGTTTGATGTTCTTACTGCTGGTCTGACGGACACTTGACATTTTCAGTGAGTGACATATTTTCAAAACCCCCAGTAAACCGTCAATAATTGATTATTTCTTACTGATCGCTTAGCGCTTTAATTGGTCATGGGGTGCACCTGCCAGACCCCGACCTGTGCGGCGTCTCTTCTCACGCTGTGATTATTGATTATCATGTCCAAATATCAACTTGGACATTCAAACAGCCTCATGCTGCTGAGCTGAGAATCAGCAAGAGAGCACGAGCTCACAGCCAGACTGCGACTACAAGGTGTCCTCCGTGTAAAAACACAAAGCAAATGATTTGCAATGCAGATATTAAGACTTCTAAAGTGTGCATTCATTTATTGTTATTTATTCCAGTGTGGTGCCGATGCACAAAACATTGACTTTCCTTCCACTCTACATGGCACTCAGCTGCAATACAATTCCCAGAATTGATTGCATGATGAAAAAAAGCAACTTGTGGTGCACCAAACAATGGCAGCCCAGGCGAGTTTTCTTCGTTTTTTTATTGTTTCCCTTTTTCTTCCGTTTTTCCAATTGGTAGCTGACTGAATGAATAGGAGCAAATGTTCCACGTCGCTCTATTTAGACGCCTGCTGTTCCTTTCAATTTGAAGCAGTTTATTAGCCCAGCAAGCAGGACACTCCATTAGGTGTTTTGAACCTGCATGCTCCATTGTCTCACTCCATTTCCTCTTTTGCTTGCCAGCCTTCCCTAAAGCGTTAGTGGCTTTAATCAGCAGAGGCCCTTCTGCCCTTTCAAACATTTATCTTCAGCCGCTTTTGGTCGTCACCGAGCAGCCTGGAAAGACTTAAAGATGGATGGTGTTTGGGAGGGAATTTGGTGGCCATTGATTAGAGTGGCGGAAGACAAAGTGGTCACCTGCACAAGACCTGAACACCATCTGGAGGATCCTCTCCACTCTTAGTGCATGATCGCTGAAGTCAGGACTCAGCAATCTGCCCAATTTAGATCTATGCTGTGTGTGAGAAAGAAAAGGATTTCATTTAGGTTGGGGAAAAAACGATGGTGCAGTAACTTTACTGGGCTTATTCTATTTATTGACTGTAACAAAACTTTGGGAATTACCTCTCAAGCTGTAGAAGATATGCAATTTTGCTGATTCATTATTTATAGGATGAAATCCTTAGTTGTCACTAGGAACTGTAAGAAGCAATAACTTAGGCCTAGTCTTGGTCCTGTTCTGTTCTCTCGCGGTGGATGTTGTGTGACAAATGGTTTAATTACCCAACCGTAAAGCCAGCCGTTTGGTCTTTCATTGCCCAGAGAAAACATTATAAACTGAATATCATCGATCAATTGCTAGGTTGTCCACAAATTAGGTACGTAATGTTGCTGATTGCACTACAGCTCTCCCATCAGTATTTCATATTAAAGAGCGCAGAGCCCTCTGTCAGGCCGAAAGGTTGAACTCAGGCTGTGGTCAAAGTACAGTTTATATTTGCAGTGCTAAAAGGCTTTTTTCTCTCCCCTCTCTTGTCCTCCCACTTTTTTTCCCCTCTTTCCCTGCAAAGTGGTTCAGAACAGATGGCACCACCACCTTTGTTTTTTCCGACTCGTTAGACTTGACTTGTTGATGAAATGGAGCCTTTACGCTATACTGCTCTTGCAGATGTGTAGCTGTATATTTTCCAACGTAGCCTCTGTCATAAAGTGCCCGGCAGATAAGGAGGATATAATCCACAACCTGTTTGTATCTCACAAGGCTCGATGTATTGCTTTTCCAAAAGTGGACGTGTGTTCTCCATGAGCAGAGGCGGGAGGGGGCATTAGCTTTGTATGGGCATAAAAACATGGAGTGTGTTTGTGCTTGTTACTGCAACTAAACACTCATACTCATATACAAGCTCTCTCTCTGCAGCTGTGGGTTAGTGGTGCTCGTGTGGTTGTGTAAACTCACTACAGTAATGGACTGTACCTCAGAGACTAGCAAAATGATGCCAACAGCTTTCCAATCATAACTCGCAGTTCATTCAGTGAGGATAACGGCATGTTTTCCTCCATTTGTTTTCGTCATCTCCTGCATTTCTGTTCAGTGCACACTTGTTTAGCTTGGCCCCATCATGCAGTTTGTCAGACCCGACTTACAGATCACCACATCTCAAGTGAAGAGACAGGCAGGGGCTTAGAACTGCGTTCGGGATGCCTGTCATGGTTGGGCGTTGTTGTCCAAACTGTCACACTTTGAATGAAATTGTCTTATTATGGTTTCTGGATGAGGCCGGTGATGCTCTTTAGTGTGTGAACGGTGCAGTAGTGAGTGAAAGCCGGGCTGAGTTTTATGTCTCTCAAAATCATTAAACAGGAGGCTTTTTTGGACCTCACATCTTTTTCTCAGCACCAGACATAATTTTTATTTTGTGTGTCTTCCTTCAAGAGGGAAATCAAGAGTGTTAGCATTTGGCTTGATTTGCTGTCTGGGGTCCAAAGACGCCGGAGAGGAGGAAATAGCAGAGTTTGCAAATTCAGGCTCTTAAAATAATTAAAGTTGGCATGATGACTCTGCTTTCATGACGGGTCCAAGCTTAAAAGAAGTCGGCTTTGGGACTTACCACACAGCAACAGCAAGATGTGTTATACTGCGAAATGAGGAATAATGAAGGTTAGATTATGCAGTGTGCGGATAAAATGAAATTACATGCATAATTCTGTCACTGTGGAGTGAAATGAAACTTTTGGCCACTGACCCATCATACTAAAAAAAAACATTTTTCCATTAAGGAGAGGGAGATGCTGTTTACTCTATTAACCTTTCCTCGCGGTTGCACTCTTGACATTGAACAATGTGGAAGAGGCCGACTCCTTGCTGGCGCTTTTTGCTAATGAGGCAATTAAGTCTATCCTGCCTTGGTTGAGCAAGGGGCAGAGAGAGAGCAAGGCCAGTCATCTGCTGTCTCAGCAAACACCAAGAATCTTAGCCGTGCTGCAGTCAGAATACATAACAAGCCCTGCTTTGTTGTAGTGGCCGCCCAGTCGTTGTGGTCCTCCCCTGTCAGTGCGACCCTTAGTGCAGCCGGGGATCACAGGCGGCATCGGGGCCGCATTTATCCATGTGCACTGAATCGCAGAAAATGAAAATGGAAGAAAAACATTGAATTAAAATGATGCTTGTGCTCTTACTTGTAAGCTATTGTGACGCCGCGATGGGCCTCAACATGCTTGCACATCATTTTGGGAGAACACAGCGGCACACAGAGCACTGCTTAGGGATAAAATAGTCTCCCACTGCTTTTACTCCCTGCTCTACACAGTTCAGAATAAATACTGCATCGTCTCCTTTGTTAATGCTTCAGAATACTTGCAAAGCAAATGAGTTAACATATCTGAATCATATTCCAACAGTGAATGTGTATCAGCCTGATGCCTATTTCGTGTATTAGCCTCCGTGTGTCCGGTTGACTTGAGTATTTACCATGTCTCTTTTATGTTATGAGTTATTCATGCAGCTAAAAGAGCTCTTGCTGGTTGACAGACTGAGAGGTGGTTGGGCTACTGAAGAGTGGTGTACATTGTGGCTGGGGGTTTACTGTAGAGTACAGTGGAGTGGAGTGAGGATGTAGCTCTGATCCGAGTCCCACAAGACCTATGAGGAAAGCAAGGTTATGCCTCTCTTTTTCACCTGCATGCTGATAGCTAGAAGACCGATCCCCCATGTGTGGCAGAAGGAAAGAGAAAGACATGGATATACAATCATGTGCGCGCATACATGATCGAGTGTCCGTAAGCGCGTGTGTTTATCATCAAATTCCCCTCGCTGACACACGTCTGAGGAATAGCACGGAATCGCAATTTCCTCTAGAGCTTTCCAGGATGACGTTGATTGCGATTAAATGTGCCGATACTCTGCATTCATAAAAATAAAAAAGTGACGTACTTGTTACCCAATTAAATGGCAGCAATTAGCATGTTTCCTCCCTCTCAGCCTAGTGGCTGGCTGCTACGAGCAGCTGCCGAGTCCTACAAAAGGGCCCAGCATTAGGGCCTAAGTTAATGTGTTTAAGGGATGCACAATTCTAACGAGCGATAACCGAAGGCTTACGGCTGCTCAGAAGGGATTAGGGGACATAGTTGTCTGTCTTAAAGCTCAGGCTTAACCATCATACTCTTTTCTTTTTTTTTCCTCCCTCTTCCATCTCTCCTCCCTGGTAATGAATCGCAAGTGTTTCCTGACACAAGGCGTGGAGAAAATAAAAGAACGTCTCACTCGGCAGGGAATGAAGACTGCTGCTCATTAGCGGAGGAAAGGTGTAGCGAACCAGAAACTAGAGATGTCCGGACAGATTTGCTTAAAATCAATGCCCCGGTCTTCTGAAGCTTCCTCTACAGTATGTGTCTGCCACAACTTATCAGAAGAGATTCATCGGAGCTTATGTAAGCAGGCAAAGGTGTGCTTAAGCGCCACGCGACACTGTTGCTCCCTTAAGCATCCGATTTCAGCCCTCATGTGCGGCTTACAGTGTCCACTTTAACATATTTGCCTTCGCCATGTGACCAGATCAATACTGAGAGATTACCTCTGCTCGGGTGTGAGACGCGGATGTCTCTGAAGTGGCAGGAGTGGAGAATGACAGAGTTGACGGTTTTCAGTTACAGGACGCTAAAGATGCATAGTGGCAGTGGCGCCAGGAAAAGTGCACAGTTAGCAATGGGCTGCACAGGCAACGGACCGTGTGTGTTCGCCGCTGGTTAAAATGACTGACACTGGACACCACAGGTTACATTCCTTTACCGCAAAATATACTGAATAACACAGAAAGCACCACCTTGCAGTCTTCTTTAGCTCGATCCAGCCTTAATTCTTTGGCTCCACGTGTGCTTGAGAGAGAGCTTTTATGATGGCTTTTCGCTGAGAAAGGACTTGTTCATTCAATATTCAGCTCACATAGCTGCAGCAGCAGAGGAAGAAGACAATGGGACACTCCTTTGTGCTTGTGTTGTATTTGAACTAATGTGTTGGAGTCACAGTTTAATACATTCTGTTGCTACAAGCCCTGGACAGCTGATATAACTAACCTTTGGGTTATACCGACGCTGGCCTTTTAGCTCAAGCTAACAGCCCTCTTGTGAAGACGGATAGACCTGGGCGCAGTTCCTCCGAGGCGAAGTCAATAACGTTGTCACTCTCCCTTTGCGCCGCCCCTGCGAAGTGTTTCGTGAGACATTTTCGTTGACACGCAAGTTAGCACCGTTTTGTCGTCTGTTAACTGAACCACGAAGGATTCTTTGGGGAAATCATAATGCATCGGCGCCAGCACATTTTGATTATTAATGAAAGTTATTGTGTAGAAGCGTGGAGCTCTCCTTGCGACCTAGTTAGAGCTGACATCTCCTATATTTACCTCCGCTTCACTTGTCCATTGTCCTCTTCTCAGCCAGAACAACTACATAAATTCACCTTCTGCAATTGATTTAATGAGAGGGAGAGTGGGGCTTACACAGTAGGTAGGGAGAACAGACTTTTGACTTGTGTTTAGACATTGTCATATACCATTGCACACATTCTCTTCTGAATGCCACACAGTGACCAGCAGAACGATTTTTGTATTACTTCAACTGTAGTTCGGCTCAAGTAATCCCACTTGTTCTTTATTCATCAAATCTGTCACAATCTACAGCATCATATGTGATTGTAGAGCAGAAAAACTTTTTTTTTGGGTGTATTTTCTTTTTTGCAGTCCCCCAAATGTTCTCTGTATTGCCATTGTTTGCCTACATGCCACTGGAACACATTCACAGTATGAATGATGTTTCACTAGAGTGACCAGCATGGTCATTAATCCTAATATTTGGACTGTAGCAGCCATCCACTCTCAGCCGTGGCTTGACTACAAGTAATCATAGCCATACACCGCTGTGTATAGTGCTGCAAGAAAAACACTACAAGTGCAGAAGCTTAGTCCATCAATCTAGGAGGCCAGGCATTTTTTTGCTCTAACCCCATGTTGGAGGATTTTACATGCCACACTACTCCCATCCTGAGGGAATATGTTTATGAGCCCTTTCTCTGACCGTCCTGTCTCCTCCCAATCCCCTCTCCATCTTATGAGACGAGGGGTCTGAGCGGATGGAGCGCGTACAGCTTTCCGCCGCAGGGTCTTGATGGATGGCCACTCAGCTATTCCCCCCCTTTGCTCACCAGAGGCCGGCCATCTTTCTCCCTCACTGGCCGTGTATACCTTCATCTGCATGAGGACAGTCAGGGATTGCTGCTTTCTGTGAGCTCAGCAGGGCCGAGTAGGAGTATTTGATTAGGTGTAATGGAATTACAGTAATCTGATTCCAAAAAGATGACATCTGTAATCTGTTGCAGTTACTGTAAATATGCAGTAATCAGATCATAAATGCTTTTGATGTTTCAGAGTTGCATAGCTCAATACAACTGTGGCATTTCAATTGTGGAACTTCTTCACAACTTGCAGAATTGTAGATTAATATGAACCCCACTTAGCCAAATGCTTTTACAGGAGTGCGACGTAAATGAACTATTCAAGCAGCATTACTGGTTACAATTTTCTGCAGGTAATCAGCACTTTCAGTAATTGCCTCTGTGTGTGCGGTAATCCCCCTAACCCTCATAACTGGTGTTGCAGTTGAATGGTGGGCTTGGGATATGCGGGGGGATGGATGAACACGTTGAGGTGGAGTATTATAGCATCGGGATGACCCCAGGGCCTTATTGGAGGCTACTGCTCGGTCATAGAAGGAATAATCGCTGCAGGGGGCTCTGTGTGGCAGCACACTGCTGCTTTTGGGTCAGAGAAATGAGGAGAGAGAGAGAGAGAGAGAGAGAGAGAGAGAGAGAGAGAAAGAGAGGATCTGTCATTGATCCTGTGGCATTAGCCTTGGCTGCAGTCATAATGAAGCCAGTGCTGTGTGCTCTATTTGTGAGTGTGTAGATGTGTGTGTGTGTGTGTGTGTGTGTGTGTGTGCGTGTATAACTGACAACCCCTGCAAATATCTGCATCTGGAGTGTTTATATCTCAGTGATTAATTATAACTCATGTGGACACAAATAAATCACTCAAAGCGTGTGTGCACATGCATGTGTTTGTGTATTTGTGTGTCTGTGTATCCCCAGACGGTCTTGTGTGAGCATATTTGTAGTGTGTGCATACTGGATGTGTGTGTATCCCCAGATACCTTGTGTGAACATATTGCAGGGTTTGCATTGTCATCGTGTGAGTATACTATGTGTATGTGTTTCCCCAACTTTGAGTGCATGTTTGTGTGTGTGTGTGTGTGTGTGTGTGTGTGTGTGTGTGTGTGTGAGAGAGAGAGAGAGAGAGAGAGAGAGAGAGAGAGAGAGAGAGAGAGAGAGTTTGTGTGAGCAGTGATGAAGCAGGAGAGGCTGCTTGGCGACTCATCCATCATTTTCCCCCCCTGGCCCGCGGTGCCCTCAGAGGAGCGCGGCGCTGTCACGGTGACATTGGGCTCATTTTGGACTAGAAAAATGGTGCATCCGCCCCCCGCGTCAGCCCCCCCCACACACACCCCTCTCCCCCACACCTTCTCCAGCCAACCCGCCAGCTTAGGCGCCGCAGTAACAATCCCTCTACCCGTGTCAGACTCCTTCCCCCCGCCGTCAGCTTTACGTATCCAGTGGAGCAGATTGCTCATCAGAGCCAGCGCTCTATTGGAGGGCCCTTGTTTGTCCGGGGTCGTTTAGTGAGGCTGCTTCAGGTGGGTTGTCACCTTCTCTGACCCTCCCTACCCCCACCCGCTGCTGGATAACCTTGGAAAGGGTGCAGGAGGGGAAGCAGGTGGGGGACGAAAGGGAAGGAATGAGAGCGAGAGCGTCCCGCGGTCTCTCTCCGCCCCGTCCTGCGTCTCTCCCCTCGATGGTAATGTACGGGGTGAGTCAGCATGAGCAGCTGCAGTACAGCGGCCCAGTCGATCTGTTTACGCTTCGTGACTCGGTGCGGTGTGTGTGTGCGCACGGGTCCTCCAACTCTCAGCACTAGCACACATCAGACAGACTTTCAGTCAGTGCTGAGAGTGATAGGTGTCATGGACATGGGGGCATGCTAAACAACCTAGTAACAGACGAGGGATTGAAAAAGAGGTGGCAGATAGTAGAAGATACGCTATTGACGTTTTTCTGCCATTTCTTTACCGCCTATGAAAAAAAGTCAAGTCCAGAAATATTGGGGGATTTTTTTGGGGGGGCGGGGGGGGGTGAATCTGTACAGAAAATTTGAAATAATAATTTTTAAAAAGCAGAAAAATTACTTTTACTCTTAAAACCCTTTTTTTGCATGTGATTTATTTTGAACTTTGATGCTATACATTTGGTTTTAATGCACCAAAACACAAAGGCAGGTGAGTGCTGTGACTGCTTCTGAAGTGGTTTTGGAGGGATTAGTATAGACTACACCGGCTCACTCACCTTGACACCATTGAATTTTTATAATACTCTCCTATCAATCCAAGCTAAAGTCAATGATCTAACATGTCATGATATTAATAATGCATGTTGCTCACCTTGAATGAAGAAGGTTGGTGTCTAGAAGGAATCTCGGGGATCAAAACTATTGCGGATACTACGGAGGAGCAGCTTGTCACTGAAATGAGAAAAGCTGGTCCACCTTAAAGGTCAGTCCATCTTAAGTGAGCCTGGGCCAAAGTTTTCACTAACTTCACTTTAATCAGCAGGTTGCGAGCAAGACACGGGAACTTGGTTTTGGTCTCTCTCTCTCTCTCTCTCTCTCTCTCTCCCTTTCTGGACTGCACACTCACTAACGTTACGCACACCACCTATTACACGCTGAGTTATTCCTTAAAGGAGTATGCTGCTTGTAAAACACAGTTTAAAAAAAAACATAATAAAATTTCATTTGAAAATGAATTCCCCGATGCTTAGGCCAGACCGTGAGGCGTCCAGCGGTGACTATCGGACACGTGCATGTGTAACAATATGTCGTGCAGCCCTAGTGAGACACTTGTATGCTTCTTCTCAGTACCAGATCACTGTGTACTGCTGTAAGTACTACTAAATGCAACACACAGTGCCACTTTCTCTCTCATCAAGAGTTAGAAAGACAGTGAGTGTGACGCATGAATTTACAAATCAATGCTATGTGTGCGGCTGCAGTGCACGGGATCCTCTGAGGATAACCTATACATGGCTGATCATAACAACGATGTTGAACAATCACATTAGTTCATAGTCGTACACACACACGCACACACAGAAAGTTGGTGCTGTTTAACACGTACACACAAAAAGACACAGACTGTGAAGACACTGATAAACGCATACAGACATCGCTCAACCACCAGCTCCCATTATGTAACTGCAGTCAACACATTTTAATGTCATTCCTCCCAAAACGGCACCTTGTTGTTGGAGGGAGGGGGGAGGGAGAGTCGGAAACAGAGGCAGAGAGATAAAAAAAGAAAAGAAAAAAAAGCGATGGGAGAGAGGCATAAAAGGAAAGAACAGCGGGAGACAAGGAGAGACAGAAAGAGGAATATCGGGAGGAAAAAAGGGGTTGAGGGACTGCAGCATGTTTGCCCTCCCCGTTCCTTCCTCCCGTGTCTGCAACTAAAACAGTTGCTAATCAGTCCTGCCACTTCACACACAGAGACAAAGAAAAGCACACATTCACTGAATACGCACAAATCTACTGATTCATCAGCCGAGGCGCACGCAGACGCACATACACAGCTTTTCCTCGGTAAGCCTCCTTTCATAGATAACCTCCCGAGCTGACAATAGCAACAATAGCATAAATCCTGATACCAACAACAACAACAACAACAACAACAGCGATGGACAGCCACGTCCTTCACTCAACCCGCGTCAGCACATTCTCCCCTCTCCGTCTCTTCTCCAAATCTGTATTTTTTTTTTTATTTTAAAAAAGGATCAGTTTCCATGTCAGGCCATGCCGGGTTGGTGGCAGATTGATCAGCCTGTCCTGACGCTGCTGATCAATTGCCATCCGTCCTCTTCTATTGGGGATCTGGTTTCCTCCATTTGCCTGGAGCAGCCTGCCCGGCGACCTCATATTCCCACCTGACCTCACCTTTGCATAAGTCAGAACGAAGGTCATGGTCTGTTATTAATTTGCGTGACCTTGATGACTTTGATGTCCTATTGAGCCACTGAGCAGTGGCGCATCTGTATTGTCTTTCATACAGCACTGAGAATAACTTCCTTCCTGTGCAGGGGATCAATAATGTAGCATAGGCCGTAAGGAATATTACGCCATTTCGCAATAATGACAGGATTCGTGGAGAATATATGCAAGCCAGCCTGGAATCAATAGCTCTAATGTAAATATGAACTCTTCCTTTCCTGTTTCAGTGATGGTGTTGTGGTTTGTTGATGTACATTTCTATACACTGAAGGCAGATTTGTATCTGAGAAATCTGCACTGAAGGCATTTTACTGTGCATGGTTACAAATATTACTTTTCTTTTGAATATCACAGACAAGTATTATGATGCATTGCTCCATGGACTCTTATCACAGCCTCGCACCATGAAGGAATGTTGAATAGCACATTTCAATCATTCTGTCACGGGAGAACTATAATCTTTTTCTTTTGCATGGCATATGTCCTTCCACTTCTAACTAATCCTTATTATGCCTCAGAAGCGAAGGTCATTGTCAAAGCCGAGGGGTGATTAAATTAATCCACTTGTTTTCTGAATCCGATTTACCTCATTTTCCAAACTGGGGAACAATGTACTGGCACAAAGACATCAAGATGATAGTGCGGCACGCATTAAGAAGGAGGGCCCCCGTACGCTGGAGAGGCTTCTATTATCTGTCGACATCATCTGCATCCCATTCTGCATCCCAGCTCTATCAGCGGATTTCTAATGACTGCATTCAAAGCTATCTCTGTCATATGGAGAGCGAGAGTGAAAGTGAGAGGAGGGCACGCGAGTTAAAAGCGGCATGATCTCTCTTATTCATGAATCGATCTGTCGCTGCAGTATAAGCCACTAGCAAAGCAAGGACCGGTGCCCCGGTGAGCAGGAGCCCCACGCTGCGGCCGGCCAGCCTCAGTGAGTTACGCAGTGCAGTGGCATACGATCGACTTCATTAGCCGGTCCCTCCCTTCAAGGGGATGGGTTATTTACTACTGCACCGGGCAACGACAGATGCTGCACAGATATTGTACTATAGTGATTTTCAGATGTGCAAATAGGTGTGTGCAAGTGGGTGAACGTATGCCTGTGTTTCAGAGGCAAAGCTGTTTGTATCAGCAAATCCGGCTTTACCTATGTGATGTATCCTGACTTAGGTATTTTAATTCAGCGGATGCAAAATAAAGCGATAACAACTGCGTCCAATTGTCAGTGAGGGAATATATGTGTGACTGTTTTTTAACTGAAACTCTGCACGTCAGCTCACAAACATTAATACACATCCCCTGCTAATGTGTTATGAATGTGTGTGGCCATCCGTTTGTCACGCAAGTCTGCATTTATGAATATTTGCTTATAGATTTATTAGTGCGTGTGCCTTTCAGTACATTAGCCCAACCATTAGCGCTTCCCTGTCCGATCCGATCACTCTCTTCTGCCTTATCATCACATGGCATGTGAGCCACTAATAGTCGTCGAGGGAAAGGTGGAGAGTTTTTTTTTTAGGTGGGAGTTATTTCCAGTAGCACGAGAGCTTATTGTGATGAGATCATGAGATTGAGTGGCATTACAGCACACTATGATTTCAGTTTTTATCTTGGAAAGCACTCCACTATGCAATTAGAGATGACAATCAGTGTGTGATGGTTGTAAAGTATGTGACATCTAACCCTTTCAAATTTTGCAATTGTAGTATTAAAGTCCAAGGGTAAGGGAAAAAAAAAAATGTTATCGCTTGTTTTGTCCAACACTCTAATACCCAAACATATTCCGTTCACTACTATAGCAGACTAAACACATGAGCAAATATTCAACACTTGCATGCTTAAAAATGTCTCGAATGAACCATTGTCAAAATGGTTCAGCTCTCAGCCTCCCTCTCACAAATTAGCCAGGCATCCCAAATGCGCAGACAAAATGTTTAAGCCCTTTTGTGTGATGAAATGAAATGAACCGACAAACAGTTGCCTAATAAATCAGTTCTGTGTTTGATGTAAGAGGACAAATTGCCGACTGCTAAAGGTTCTGCATAACTGTGTGCACGTTTTACGCTTTGTACCAACACAAAGCCCAAAAATGAGGTAGCCAAGCAACAATTCGGATTAATTCTGCTGCAGAATTGAAACCCACGTGTGTGATTGACTGATTCAAGGACATAATCAGAATTATATTAAATGAAATTGTAACGTTTCATGTCCGAATACAACGTGAGCCTGCAGTATAGAAACCCCAAAACTACTGGAAGGTTGGGCTGGCTTGCAGATTTCTATGGTACAGTGAAGTGTGTCATGAGCAAGCTAGAACAAAACACAGAGAATGAGGATGCCAGAGAGGGAGACAGAGAAAAGAGAGAGAGAGAGAGAGAGAGCGGCAGAAAGAAAGGATGAAAGGGAGAGCGAATGAATGTGGGGCAGACAAATAAACAGACAGCGAGTTAAAAGGGAAAAAATGTGGCTCAAATGAAAAAAGTGCAGATGTTTGAGAGTGTTTAGCAGATCCTGTTGTGCAGCTCTCAGTCAGTCATAATAAACAGGCCTAATGCACAATTAAAAACACCTGGAGCCCCTCCATCACTGATTAAGTCAAGCTTATAATCATTGGGGGGCAACTGCAGTGCAAACCTAATAGCTATGTGTGCGTGTGTGCGTGTGTGTGTGTGCGTGTGTGCGTGTGTGTGTGTGCGTGTGTGCGTGTGTGTTATTCCTCTCCCCTCTGTCAATCCCACAGCTTTGCAAATTAAGGTGTGACCGAGCCAGAATGAGATCTCTCCATAGCCAGGGCAAACACCATAATAGGCATTTCAAACACAGACCCTATTATTTTTCTGTGACGAGCATGCTGCATTATATATGGCGCCGTTGTTTTTTTCATGATCTTTCTTTCGGAAACAACCCCATTTCTGAAGGAAGAAGATTTGAATCATAAAGTTCTTGTCCCTTTGCGTACACGTCTTACTCCTCCGCTCCAAAATAATGGTTACGAATCTGAAAAAAAACTGATTGCCTTTAGGTGAGGAACTGCATGAATGACACTTTTTTTTTAAGAGAAATTGGAGCAGATCGCCTGAGAAGAGCTGTATTTCACTTTTGACAATGAGAGAACTGTTTCAACATCAGACAGAGATTGATAATCCACTGGCAATATTGTTATAATAATAATGTAATATTGTCTGTTTCATGCCATAAACAAGCCATAAACAATGAAAGACATCTCTTGTGTCTGAAAATGGAGAAAAAGTCACAGTTTATAAAATAATGTCTGAGCTATTTGGGGGGAAATGTGATACAACTGGGAAAAACAGAACCTCAGATAGCTGTCCTCATTTTTTAAATCTCTGATGGGGGGTAAACTACACATGAAGTTGGCATAAGTAATGTTTCCCTGCTTTCGCCTGTGGACTGTGCATGAGGTATGTTTACCTTGGACTCATCATGGGGAAGGCCAGAAGCTTATCGTGAAAGCGGCAAAAGCTCACAAACTAAAAGGCGCTTTTATCCTCTCTGTTGTTCTCCAGCTCATATCCAGCACCACATTTCTGCTTGCTTCACAGTTTCTGCTTGTTTATGTAGCCGGCCTGTGGCGGTAGAGAAACTGCAATCAGCAGAACTTTGAAGTATTCCACTTTTCCTTGTTACTGGATTTCTTTCTCCTCTGCAGCCCACCACCCAGGGTTTCTGTGCCTCCAATTCATTTGGCAAGGCAAGTCTGCTAAACAAACCTTTTGAACTCTGGCTCACTAGGGTTCATTTAGACAAGCGAGCAGAGAGAATAATCAATCCTAAAATGTAGCGCACCAATCTAAATATTTTATCACCTCCAATTCTAGATGATGGCTGAGTCTGAAGCAGGGAAGGAGGAACTTTAGCTGAACTACAGTTTCTTGATGAAATGACCGCATCCACCATGATTGAGACTGAAATTAATTATTACAGAGAATTTCATTATAGGAAAAAAAGTGTATGCTCGGGGCGGATTAATCACGGCCCATTTTCTTGCTTTAGTGTTTTCTGGATGACTGTTTGTGATGATGAAGCAATGCTGGTAGTGGCCAGTGTGAGAGCCGATCCTTATCACTCGAGTTCCTGCGGCTTTTGCCAGATGGAGCTCTTGGTGGCAATTTTTGAGCTACAGCATGGTGAAGTAGGAAGTACGACCCACTGATGATAGAGGGCCTTAATGGTTTAAAGTGTTAAACGTAGTCTCCCTACACATTATGGGCTATTAGAATTTATGTTAATTAGCTTGTTTAACAGCCCGGCTGACCTCTTTTGTACTGTCCAATATGTACTTTATTGAATCCTGCTGCCGACAAATGATCACAGGTACTTTAATCAGGGACAAGTATGAGTTTCTTGTATTTTAAGAGTGCTTTTAGCTGATATACCAGACCCCTGAGGATTTCTTTCCTTTTGGTGGGACTATGATGGCATTTGCTCACCCTTTTCCTTTGTGTAAGTTAAAGTACATCTGTCTGGGATCCTGTCTATTCAACTACAGCAGAGTCTGTGGGACTCTGCCTGTCCCTACAAATTATCTCTTGCCCCACCCTGGGAGCTGGAGTGCAATGCTCCATTTGAGTAAGAGAGACACCTCCCCCATTACTCTCGGATTGAGCCTGGCACCCTCACACAGGTCACAGGCGGGGCCGAGTGGAACCGGTTTGTGTGGAAGAAGGGGTGTTTAAGCACATTAATCTGCTCGAAACGGATAAATCTGGTACATTTGAGCAGCTGCACCTGCATCCTAATCAGTCAAGATACCATTTACAAAAGCTCCATTTACAAAAGCAAGTGCATCACCGACATGTCATGGAAAATTAGCTGGGCATACAAATACACAATGACAGCAAAGCCTAAGACTCAGGCATGACTGGTTATAAGATGATTTAGTGAGTGAAAGGCAGTTTTGACTCTCCGAGAGTGCCACTGAAGACAAGCCACAGAGGGTAACAGAGTGTGGTTTATGCTGTTTCATCCCTGCCTATCTCTGAGGAAAAGTAAGGAGACGGGGAGTCTCTTCAAGGTGTGTGCCGTTTCTTATTGAGAGGACGCCAGCGATCTGGTCAATAAAACACCTTTTTTTGTAATAACTCTTACTGTTGTCTCCCTCTTTCCGCCTCTGTCTATTGTTCTGGAAGCAGCATCTTTTATACTGTTTTTGATTTCAGAAATGTAATTTCTGAAATGTATGAAAGCAGTGTCTGCAGCACAGATAGCGAAGAAGCCACACGAGGCCCTGGGGGTGCACCAGATCAAGCTTTGCATATTTGACACAGTTAGTTTTCTCTTAAGTTCTCTGACACCCTGGCTCCACTTCATCTGCATAGCCGCTCATTTTGCTAATTACAATAATGCTAACAATTCAGCAAAGCAGGTGGAAATGAGAATCCCTCGATGTTGGTGAATGTAAATCCTTCTTTTGTTTTTCAAACTCGAGCTGTTCCCCACCGGTCTTAATCATCTTCTCTTTGTAGAAGTGTACTGTTTTCTGCTTATTCTGTTTTTTGTTGACGTAGCAATTCAGATGAACTACAACTTCCAAGAGAGTACATTAGAATTCAGCTCGGTATATTAAGTTGCTAATGAAAACAATAAAGCATGCCATCATTCTTCATGCAGTTGATTTCAGAAGTAAACTCTTTCATACTGAATCCATTTTGTTCGAGGAGAAAAGTTCAGGACGTCACACAGCTGGTATGTTGACATGGAAGGAAGAAGAAGATGAGGGTGTTACCTTGAGAGAAGCTTGTGAAATCCTGGTTGGATTTGCAAAAATGAGGGGCCAGGGGCTGGAGGAATCCGGTTTTCCGAGTCACTGATGGGCCGGGATGGGTTGGGTGCCAGATGTTTGTGGACATGCACGGAATATGGCAAGGCTGGCCGCTGCAGCATGCTGCAAGATGTGCAGAAGCTTGGCACAGCCGAGGCAACCCTGTCTTTGGCACGGTGTGCTTGTGTGCAACGCAGTCGTAGCTCGGTTTCTACCCGCCAGTCTCAGCCCCGACCCTATTAAACATTCCCATGATGTCATTATACTAAACTATTTCACCATCAACCATTTTTCTCTTTCTGTTTCTTCCCCTTTCCTTTTACTTTACTTATGATGTGCTTTATCAGAAAACGTCAGAAGACCTTTTTCTCTCTACCCCAAGGTACGATGTTTATTAGAGGGGTATGATGTTGCTCTAACGTGCGCTTATGAAATAAACAACCTTGTCTTGATTCAGGGAATGGAAAGAGGGGAACTAATCAAGGCAATTACCAATCACTGTCTTGAGTGCAGCTCCTCTCGCTTAATGCTGTATTGGCATCCGGTGGATCTTTGCAATCATCTCAGCAGAGGCTCCTACGTACATAATACTGATTGTCTCTTCCCCCTCAAAGTGCAGAATCAACTATATTGCAGGTAGGTTGAGGTTCAACCGATAGTGGTGTGAAGACGATAGAGTGAATGGAGGTCTATGTCCACGGCCCACATTCACCTTAAAAATATGTCTGCTCGCAAGGTTGTTACGTCCTCTTGGCCCTGTTGCTATTTCATCCTGGGTTTATGGTGCAGCGATTTGCCAACTTGTCACTATCTTGCCTAAGGGGTCAAGCAGAGGGCTTGATCACTGACCTTCCAGGTCTATGCGGCCATGCTTCGTCCACCCGACCGCCCACCGTATCGATGAAGGATGGCCTGTTAGCATCACAGGGAGCACCCACGCGTCCCTGAAGCTGATTAAAACACAGGTTCATGGATGTTATTTACAACACGTCCCTTGTGTGTGTGTGTGTGTGTGTGTGTGTGTGTGTGTGTGTGTGTGTGTGTGTGTGTGTGTGTGTGTGTGTGTGTGTGGGTTTGCCATGTGTGTGTTTGCCGTGTGTTTTGTTTACGTGTACATGCGTCTCAAGGACTCTAGCCCCAGCAGGCTCCTGGCCTCATAACCCCCCACCCCCCCCCCACCGACCCCCCCACCCATCTCCCAGCCGTGCAATGGATCATGTGAGGGAATGAGAAAGAGGAAGAAGGGCCAAGATGGCTGTCATTTCTTTCTGCTGCGTGTGTCACCTCTTTAGCCTTGGTGAATAGCTGTTTGAAGGTTGAAGGCTGCTGACATACACTCAGACCATGATAGGTCACGATGTGTTGTGTTTGTGTGCATGTGTGTGTGTGTGTGTGTGTGTGGGTGCTCGTGATGGTTTTGTGTGGCCTATTAGAACAATTGTATGTGTTTGCACGTGCATGTATGTGTGTGCACCTTGGACGGCATCGCAGCTGATGGCTTGTCACTGATAGTGGCCCCACCGTGAAATGAAGGTCACAGTACTCTCTGGGTTTCATCTGGTGCTCTCATCGGAGTACCGCTGTAGCTGTCAGCTAATGAGACAGCGGAAAGGGAGCAAGGGAAACAGAGGATAGATAAAAGAGCTGAGAGAGAGGGAGATGGTGTGTTAATGAGAGGACAGTGGGGAGAAAAAGGGGGAACAGAAAGTAAATGGGGGAAGAAAACAACAGGGACAAAAGTATGGAGTCAGGAGGTGGACAAAACTAAATGTGCGAGAAATGAGCACAGAGAGGGAAAGAGACAAGAAATGAACTACAGCGCCGAAGAAAAGAGGACATCAGAGAGAGGCAGAGTTGAGCTCATGGGAAAGCAGCAGACAACGAGGACAAGGAGGGGTGGGGGGGGGGAAGCAATGAAAGGCTTGAAGAAATTTGAAAACAAAACTCAAGCCATAAAATGCAGTTCCACGGGGAGATGTTGCAGAAACAGTATGGGAGTGGCCTCATGCAGTCTGCCATGCACCGCACCTTCATCCTGCCATGTCTCCTTTACTTCCCCTCTGTCTCCCTCTGTGTTTCTGTGTGGAACTCACTGTCTTTCGGTTTTGCTCCCTTTTTGACTTCTCCTCTTTTGTCCCCCCCCCCCCCCAGCCCTCCCACACCCATTCCTTTAGAGAGAGCTTCTAGACAGTGCCCTGAGGCCACCGTACTGCGGAATGATAGATTGGGTCGAGGGTGCATGGAAGCGGAGGGGGTTGAGGAGCACTGCGGTGTAGCATGACCGATGGGAACATGCATTATTTTTCCTGGAGGGCCAGAATGTAGTATATCGCCAGCACCCGCTAAAAAGGCCCTCAGCACAGTGAAAGCGGCACTTTTTTAATGGTCATTCTGTAAACCTGAGTCGTGCTATTCATAGCCGTGTGCATTAGCTAGTGGCAGCAACAGAGGAGGATATTGGCAAAATGTTAACATCGGCTCCTTGATGGTTTTCCCAACAACCCTCGTTCTCCACCACAGACTTCAGAGCAGTTAGTGTGTCTGTAAAAGGCTGTTTGTCGAAGACACTACCCAGTGAGTCACCTCCACCATGGGACGTCATCCCACACCCACTTGCCTCCCTGTCATACATCATACATATGCATTGCCTTGGCCACCACTTACCTTAGAATCTCCCTATTTTGTTTTTCCTTCTCTCCCGGATGAGCGCACAAGGTGGAGTCATTTACAAAATGTCCATAAACATCCACCCAGCTGCTCCTCCCGCAATGCTTTTAAATCAGGTCATAATGGTTTTAACTTAAAATCAATATTCTGGGCTGTGAATTTCCAGGGACTTGGTAAAAAACGTCTGTAAATGCCCCTTCCATTACACTGTGCCTGCCGTGCTGTGCATATACTGTAGCCTCGGCCCGACTCATTCATTTATAATGAGTGGGTTATGACTCCCCTGAGTCACGCTGGAGACCAGAATCTTACTGTTCGGTCGACCAGAACCTCCTGTTGGAGCAGGAAGGCAGAGATGTGCCACGTACAGAGTTTAGGAGCTGCTGTAATAGAAGCATCTAGAGCTTAAGAGGGCTGAAAATTACAGTTCTATTTAGCACACAACACATTTGGTTATAATTGCAAATTTATCATCACAGAGCAGGAAAGAACAAAACTCCAGCTGTGGTGTTTATTTGGACTGAAGCTTAATACAACCCATTTGAGTGAATTTCTTAAAGCCTGAATCTGAAAACCCACAGAACAAAAGGCCATGTTTGTCAATGAGGAACAATTACTGTGTCCATCTAAGATCAGTTAAAAATGAACAGGACTGTTATCTTACTTATCTTTGTACATGGTGCGAAGCTCTTTCATTTTAGAGGTGGGCTTCTCTTTCAACATACCCATACAGTACATAATAGCATTTCCTTAATCCTTATAGATGATTGATTTATCATTCTCCAACTAAGAGCTTTGGGATTCATATCATTGCATACTCTTTCATAGCTTCCTAGCTTCATGTTCAGGTCATTAAGGTATAAATTCATAATGAATATTAGGCACTTAAGGAAGCCCACAAGTCTCTTGTCCCACACTTCCACAGGCAATAAGCATAATCTCTTCATGAACATTATATTTAGTACATGTCTGGAATTTTACAGTTAAATTTGTGCTGCTTGATTCATGTAATGTACATGCAAAGCAGTCAGATATGAGTATTTATTGATGACCTCTGTGCTTCCTCGCATGCTTTTCCGTCAGTGAGATTTTCATTCTTCTTTCCTCCAAGCTTTTAAAATGATCTCTACGGACACCTAGGAACTGTTGAGCAGAAAATCAAGGAAACAAGAAATCTGACTTTTAATACAATAATTTCCACAGTAGACAGTATAATAGTCATAATTGTAAGCAATTATAATAATTGTCATAAGAATAGCAGTGGTATTCACCAAGATGCAATCTGCAAGTGTAAAAGAAAACGCCCTCTGCATGGTTCACAATGGAAAAGGTCAGCACTCCTGAACCAGTAGAATCCAACTCAACAGCATTTAAGCCCAATTACTACAAAAAGGATTCCTTTTAATTACGCAGGTTTGCTGTGTATTATACTTGGCACACATGTAAGTGGCCAGGAACTTAATTCTGTGCCTCGTGAGGGGTTACTCAAGTTTCAAGAGCCTTCATTTTATTTTATACACCTCAGTACCTTCATTTGACACCTTCTGTGATTTCCTCTTTTACCAACCAGCAGCACAAGATCGGTTTTGTCGGTAGCATGAGTCGGCTATTTTGGATTAGCTTGAGCTAGTCATTTTCCATACATGCTCTGTCAAGTTCTTTGTTGCTGATATTGTTTGGTTGTTGTTGTTTGATTAGGTTCTAGGTTCAGTATTTACTCTAACATTGTGTCAGAGTGTCGCTACTGCTCATCCCTGCGCCACAACCAATTTCTGTAAAATTCCATTTTATTACATCACATTATCCAGTTGCCTTATCCAATTAGCTCTGTAGGCAAAACAAGTGCCAACCCATTTTATGTTACATGTCAGTAGACAGTACTCATCTGTAAAAGGATGACTCCATATTTCTAATGAAGACGGGACTTAGTGTGAATTAACTGTAGCTTTTGAGAAGTTGAAGGCGCACACACTGCTGTCACAGTCCAGCCATCTCCACTCAGCTTGGATCTTGTGAGAGCCTCTCAGGTGTTTTGGAGTCTGGGAACAGAGGCTTTGTGAGGGGAAGAGGCTGGTGCCAAATGACTAAAACCTAAACACTGTGAGAGCACACTTCATCCCCTGTGTCTCCTGCCGTGTGCTCCTCTATTCTTTCATCTCTCTCTCCCCCTCCCCTGTCACATTCCTGTTTCCCCTCCTTTCTCACCCTCTCCACCATCCTATCCATTTTCAAACCGGCCCTGCTTTTTTATCTTTCTTTCTCCATCTTTCTCTCCCCGGCCCTCCCTCCACCTCCCTCCTCTCCTGCTGTGAACTAGTTAGGCTGCAGAGAACACAGAAGCCTGAGGACAGGACGTCAGGAAGTCAGCTCCCATGAAAGGCAATGGGTCGCCAACATGCCTGTATAAGGCCAGATGACTGGCCAGTGTCGCGTACGCGTTAGTGCGTGCGCATGTTTGTGTTTATCTATGGACGTTTGCATTAATTCACTTACCGCTGTGCACTCTTGAGGGGCGCACAAGAGTTTTTGGGGGTTTGACTTTGTGTATAAGTGTGCCTGCACTCACTAGACTATATGTCATATCAGTGTGCACATGTGTGTGTGTGTCTTTGTGTATCTTTGTGTGACTGCAGCCTAGCAGCAGGCTGACGTGTGCCGTGCAGCCACAGGGACCAAAGGGGTTTTGCTCTCTCTCAGCTAATCCAAACAAAGCTCAGGCTGAGCCAGAAAGAGGAATGTCGGCACTGTTGGTCATAGACGGAAAGGGTCAACCAGTATGAGTGTGTAGGAGGGTTTTAGTGTGTTTGTTGTCTGTGTGTGTGTGTGTGCGTGTGTGTGTGGGTGTGTGTGTGTGTGTGTGTGTGTGTGCGTGTGCATGCGCGTACTTGAGTTTGCCTGCATGCAGCTCAGTATTCTCACCGTGCAGTTGAGGGGAAGAGCTGTGTTAACTTGAAGGAGCCTCTTGGTGGGCGGGCTATTCTTATCCCCAGACTTACCTGATTGCCATCTATAGTCACAGAGAGATGATAAATTCCCTCTTCCTGGAACATATTCAGTCTGCACCAGAATCATACACAAGGGAGTTTTTGAAAAAGAAATCCACATCCACATACACCATAGCAACACTTGTATTTCTTTCAAAATCTATGCGACTCTTTCTTCCTGTGTTTATCCATCTTCTTCATGTGTTTATCTAAGTCTAAGTGCTTGCTCTGAGACATTAGGGTCTGGATACAAAAACAACTCATATTATTTCCTAAAAGTAGAAACCTCATTTACTTTTTTCTTTTTTTTCATTCCAGTAACATTTGCGCAACACATTCTCATTTGGCTCTTTCCTGAGATTCCTCTTGCATTTCAAAACTCAAACCACTGAGAGTGGATCTGCAGTTTCCTCAGGGTGAAATGCAGTCGAGGTTTGGAAACTTGACTGTTTGCTTGAGCCAGAGGGATCATTAGCCGCTTGTCATCAACAGGGCTATTGTATGTCATGGGTTTTCCAGTGAGCTAATGGAGCCCGATGAACACACAAGGGGATTTCACTCACGGCCAACTTACTCTGAAGATCACTAGAAAATGCCAAAGCACACTGCTCCCTTGTCCCTTGAACTTTATTAATAGGGATTTTAATGCATACACCAGCATACAAATGAACAGTTCAGTTGAAGAAATCCGACTCGTTCCCCGAGAAGACATGGCCAAGACTTCTTACAATTGCCATGTATGTGAGTAAACAATAGGAACTCAGAGCTCACTTTACTGCAGTGTGCACCGCTGTGGTCAGGAGGCTATTGTGAAGCCACTAATTTGGCTCAAGTGGCCTCACAATAGCCACATTAGTGTCGCTGTGGTCAAATGGGAGAAAGAGGTTGAAAGGTCTGGTATGGGATGGTCAGTGATGTGATAGAGTGTGCTTGTGTATGCACACAATGAGGGTTTGGAGCCAAATAATTGAAAGGAGAGAATGGTGACATAACAACAGCGACAGAATAAGTATCACTTTCTGATCCAATTTATTTTTTTGAAAATATTTTAAATTCGTTTAGGGATGGATTTTGTCTTCCCCGGTTCTTTGTGAACATAATGGATGTGATGCTGCACACTGTAGGTCTCATCAGGTTATTTCAGTGGCCTTTAATGTCACCGATGCCCTTTTCAGCTTTGTTGGGCTATGTATGTGTGTGTGTCTGTGTGTGTGTGTGTGTGTGTGTGTGTGTGTGTGTGTGTGTGTGTGTGTGTATGAGAGAGAGAAATGGCAAGAGCGTGAATGTGTATGTGTGTGTCTGATTAGTCTCCTTGTGTCCCCGGAGCCCATTGGCTATGGACTTTAAAGCAGCTGTGACTGGTTTGACCTCTGACCTCTGAATGTTTTACTCCCAGGGTACACCCCAGGGTACAGCATTTGCTTCTGCAGACTGGTATTTTTTACTTGACTGTAGTACAGCTGAAGTGTATAATAAGCAGTAAGATCTTTTTGGTCCTGTATATTATTATTTGTACTGCACCACTAAAGTGCAGTGGGACTGTTAATATAAAGCTTTGCAGTGCATCGGGCAGAAGGCCTTTTATTGGATGCTGATAATAATGCAAGCAACATTTTTTTTGGCATAGAAAAACTCAACTTTTACCTTCCATGCACTTTTTTTCACACTCCATTGTGTAGAATTTCTGGCACCGATGAAACAATGCAGCAGTGGAGCAGTCCGTTTACAACGGGGATCGGCTCATTTGCAATGGAACATGTTCAAGCACTTTTAACTATTTGGCGCAGGGTCTGGTGCACTGTATCATAGCTTGGTCCCAGAACTGGAACTAGCTCGAATACAATGTCACGTATTATATTTAAACCCCCTTCCATCCATCCATCCATCCGTCCATCCCAATCATAGCTCTCAGCCACAAGTAACACCGCCATTTCACAAGCAGGCCAATTAAAAGCCAGTGACATTCAGGTGTGGGAGACAGAGTGACATTAAAACTAATTCCTGCTAAAACCCAGTGACATTACAGCAACTGTCGGCCAACTAGAGCGCAGACATTCGCTGACCATCTTTAATCTGCTGCGTTCTTTAGTGAAGAATGCATTGACGAAATTGCCGGTGGGAACTCTATGGCAACGAGCAGCCCTTCAAATGTCATTAGGCATTTTTCTCTGTGCTTTTAGCAGTTGAGATGATCTACGTATACTGTACAGGATAGCTGGAGGATTGAAGGGGAGGGACACGGCCCCCTCCGAGTCGTGATCAGAATCAAAATCCCCTTTGTTACCGAGGACATTAACATGTTAGATGCGTGTGTTTAACACATTATGCATACACAGTGTGGACCTGCATGGTTGTGTTACTTAAAGATATGCATGCTGCGTACGAGTAAAGGGAATTGCACGTTGTGACTGTAGTGACAAGAATACATTATCCATTTAGAATGGATCTGCTCAGAGAGATGGGGAGTCCCCACCCCCAACCCCCGCCTCCTCCTCCTACCCCACCCATTCTCTTGTCACATCCTCGCTCTTGTGCTCATGCAGATGTTATTCCCACCCCTCCTCCCTTCGCATTAGCGTGGGATAGGAGCAAGGCTGTAATAAAGGACATCTCAGGGATGGAGGACATTGGGGCTTGAAGGTCGTACACCGTGGAGTCGGTAGCACATTGCTTAGGGCAGCATTACTCTCTCACTCAAGTGTGCATGCACGCGTGTGTTTACAAATCTGCTAGGTATGCAGAATCAAAGCGTTGTTTATGCGAGTGCACAAATTAATTAGGTATGGATGCTCTATCTAGCGAGTGTATGGGAAGAGAAGAGGACATTCTGGCTCCAAGCTGGATGTGTGTTTGCTCCCAAAGACCTCGCTCCAGGCCAAACCCTTGTGCTCATTAAACCATACAGGAGTAGTCTTCTTCCCCATCACTCCCACACAGGGAGCCTTAATCAGCATGCAATGCAGCCCTGATCGCGCTGCTCACACACCGAATGAACATCTGCATTTACGAGTCCAGCAGATCTCACTTTAATGCACACACACGCACACCATATGATTATGCAGACACACACTGCGCACACACACGCGCACTTAGACTTGCGGTGGTGCCAAATCTCAGGTGGAACGAAAATCCTCTTGTCTCCCAGGCTGACCTCCTCTTCTATCCCCCCTATTAGCCTGGCTTCTCAAGCGGAGCCACAAGTGTCACATCACATCATTCGGAGGCAACACTAATAGAAATATTAATATGGGGAGGATGAGAGAGAAAAGCTCCTTTCTCTCTCTTTTTCCCCTCAGCAAACAGATTAGTACCTAATCCATTAGGGATAAGGGGAGATAAATTGTCCCTGATTGGCTACATTGGGATAAATAAACACATGTCTGTTGCAAATGGATCTACACTGCAGAAGGCAATTTTTATCAAGTCATTTCTTCTCATGTATAGTACTTTCTGAGATAATTGAATTCTGCCAGTGGCAGAACTCCTCTTGTTTTCTAATCAAATGCAGTTTTTTGGTTCAGGAGTTTCTACAATGCATCTTAAGATAAAGTACAATAACATAGATCAATCTCCAAGCTTTAAAGGCGAAATACCACACTCATTTTCAGTTTCATACTTGTATTTTGGGTTTCTACTAGAACATGTTAAGATGCTTTAATGTTTAAAAAAAAAGTTATCATACTGTCCGTCTGACTATACCTGTATTCTCCCTCTGACAGAAACACCCCGTTTTAGTATCTTTAAGCCTCCCTCATGAAGAAAACCCAGACTGCTCTGATTGGCCCGTGAAATGACTGAGTATGAGTAACAAAAACGACTGTGTTATCGTATTTCAGTTTGTGGGTTGGTAGGTATTTCAGATACCCAATTGTATCCGCTTAAGCTCTGAAAAAGTGAGTTTTTCATGAATCGCCCCCTTTTCAGAAAAACAAATGTATTTTTACAGAATGCAAATTAAAGTTCTTTATCCAGTTACAACATGATGAAAAAGACTTTTAACATTGATCTGTTCACGGATCACTTCAGACTCCTGCAGCTTTGGTTGTTCTCCGTCTTTGATATTTCTCTTGGTATAAGGAACTTCTTTGTGGCCTTGGTTTTAACATCTTTGCCTTGATCTCAGCTGTGGTATTTCTGCTCAAAACCCTGATGGCTCTTCAGCTGGAATTAGTGGTTAGCGATGTACCGGGCCAGCATGTGGCAAGTAGGAGGAAAGCTGAAATGTCTGAACAGTTTCTTCTTCTGGACTCGGGGGAGAACATTGTCATCTTCTTGGCACCGGTCCAGCCATGCATGGCACAGGCATTAAGCACTCTCGGCTGAGCAGGCGCCATGCAGGGGCAAAAAGTGTGCTTTCACAGCATTTGCTGTTTGTGCGTGTGTTCTTTATTAGGTCTGGTGTACAGCAAGGCTGAGTGATAAGCGACAAGATAGATGATGGTGGTGGGGGTGGGGCAGTGGAGCTGCTGGTGGTAGTAGCCTCTCCCTCTCAGCCTCGTCCAATACCCATGTGAGAGCAAAGGGATGGAGAATAGGTTTTGAGAGCCATAAGCGGTGCAATTCACAGAAGAGATCAGTCAGAGGGGATGCTGTGTGGCACATTTCCTCTGGAGCAGGGAATCATATACAGCGGGTCTTTTTTTCTATCATTCTTCCTGAAAGGCTCCCAGGTTAGCCAGAGGGATTTGCACTTTTCATTTTATCGAATCATGCATGAAGGTTCTGTTGTAATCTGGACTATTGTCAAGTAATATGTGATGTCCACACCTGCCTCTTTTTAGCCCCACCATAAGAGCGATTCTCACAATTTATGGGAAGGAAAACCTGGTGTAACATGTACGCAGTCCCACCACATTAGATGAGTGCTTATCTCAGGAAGCTTTTAAGAACGTAACTACCCAAAGTCACCTAGACCTGTTAAAACATGTTGCCTAAAGTTTCTTTAACAGAAAAATCAAAGTGACTCCAGAAACAAAACAGACTGTTTGTAAATACCTAAGGTTAGCCATACAGACAGATGTGAATCTAAATCTACACCTGGCCCGCCTAAATCCCTCCTCCAGATAATAATAGCAATGCCAGCATGTCCATGGAAGATTCAGGGTGTTGTTATACGGAGGCCTTCTTCTGACGTAGACATACGTTAACCAGATTGTTGTTATTCGCGTGAGCATGCTGGACTACACGACACACGGACACATAGGCTCAACACCTGTTGGAAAGGCGAGAAAAAAACATGTTCATGGGTTTCATTTTGCTGATTGAAATCTAATTTGTCAGAAGAGAAAGACTACTTGGAAAGAAAAGTTTGAAATGCAGCGGCACTTTTTCATCTATTTGATGTGTCGGTAAAAATGGTAGAGAAAGTGTAGGATGAAAGAATTGCTTCCCTGAGCGAGCAGAACCTTCTGAGTGGCGCGCCCCATAAACCTTTCACTGGTCACGGGCTGTTTTTAACCTTTGTGTGGGATTCAAAATGCCAAAGAGCCAAACGTCTTTCATTAATCTCAAGACAAAAGCTCCTTGCATCAGCACAGCCTGCAGAGTGCCTGCAAAGTGAGAATCATATCCCAAACTTTTAGAGAAAAAAAATCATATACACCACCGGGCCGGGCTGCTTTCACCTCTGTTACAGCACACTGCCTACACTGTTTTGCGCCTGCACCTTGTTCTTTTTTTTTAATTAGAGAGGAAATACTGCCCGAGGGCTAATGCATAAGGGACAAAGCACTTAGCATGTCTGGCCCAAACTAAGATTCTACATTCAGGTTCCTAAAATAAATCCATTTATTGCTCCCTCCTGGGTATGCGTTCTCATGCCTAAAAGGAGCACGATGTTGATTATAGCTGTAGCTGCCACACTCTGTAGACTACCCAAACTTAAGCTGTGTGGCCAAATTTAAATGAAAGAACTGTGGGACATGAATTAGCATAATACACACATGGAGCGGGAAAGAAGGAAGCTCGAAGGTAGAGCCTGAGATGAAGTGACTGCTACTTCTATGAAGCAAAGAATTAAAGTCCCTTTGCCCTCCCCCAAACATCCCCAACCCCCACATCCAGATGCTATCATCTGTTAAATTACTACTTCAACTCAATGACGTATCCTCAGATACACCTCATACGCATTCATCCTAATGTTTAATTCACTTGAAAGTTGAGCACGGGGCATGTTTTCCTTTCTCCCCGCTCCCTCTTTCTCCATGCCCCCGTGGCGATGTCACAGGGGATTAAGTCACGGAGGCCGAGGGACTTGTTTATGATTCATCTGCAGGGAGGCTTGAGCCGGTAGTAGTACCCACAGGGCAGGCAGCTAGCAGGCAACTTCCCCGGCTCCCTCGCTTCCCTGTTCCCTAACAGGACACTGAACACTGAAAAGTGCCTAATGGCCCTCAAAGAGATGACACAGAGGGAGAACTCTTGTAAAGTCAGATTACACATTTCTGGATGATGTAAATCTTTATGACGTAAATCCTGCGTCACGATGTGTAATATTACATTTGGCATTAGTATGAAGTTGTCTGTTATGTATTAATGGATGTTTGTCACATATTATATTTCTAATAGACTGCCTGTCTTGTGGTATTCATTGATCCAGAACATGGTAGAAAGTCAACTTTGTTTAAGAAAATGATGAGGAGGTGGAACACTAAAATACATTAGTTTTCAGTCATTTTTTCCACTGAGGCTCCCTGATCCACTTTTCCAAATTCCTTTGGCAACATTGCTGTGCATCACCAAAACAGATTTCCTGTACTTCAATCACTTTATGAAGAATAAGTAGTCACTGTGACGTTCCCAATTAGTTCCGCCTGATCGTGAGAAATAAATTAAATGACCACGACCTCTTAACAGCGTACTACAGAAACCATGCCAATAGTGGACACAAGCTAAGTGCAACCGAAAGCTGAATAAGACATTTTTTGGCAAAATTAATGTTACAATTAAATTACATGGACTGAAGTTAAGTTTAGCTGTAACACAAAAATGCGGACAATGCCGTGGTAGCGACCTGTCAATCACAAAGTCTTATTTTATCCTAAATTCAATTTACTAAATGAACATCATGCAGTATTGAATAAATCTTGAAACTGGCTATTGAGACTATAAACCCATGATTACAATGTTTACTGAGGTAATAAATCAAGTGAGAAGTAGTGTCATTTTCTCATAGACTTCTATCCAATCAGACTTATTTTTGCAACCAGAGGAGTCGCCTCCTGTTGGCCATTAGAAAGAATGCAGGTTCAAGGCCTTTTTGCATTTGCTTCACTTTTTAGACCTGGATTTTGCCACTTGGGAAAAAAGTGCAGATCATACCATATTATGTTTAAAAAACAACAACAAAATTGTTAGAATCTTTTTTTTTTTATTCTTATGATTTCTCGATTTAGATTAACATTGACTGTAATTTTTACATTTTTTAAGGTTATATGCCTCAAACTAGTGTTTTTTGGCGCATCCAAGGTAGATTCCAATACATCATATGACATTAAAGTCTCCTCCAATCCAGTCTCAACTAATTGCATGTCAGATTTTTAACAACCTGTTGGAGTTGATTAACTTCTGTAGTAGTGTGTTTATTGTGGTAAGGCTTCCTTTTAATAAGGCGCCTCACAGTAGGTAAACCACAAACAGTGTTAAAATTTAGTTGGAAGCACATGCTCAACCACAAAACAAGCTCATCTCATGCCAGGGCTTTCTATTGTTCCACTATAACTAGTCTTCTTTGTTCATAATGAAAATGTTATTAGTGACAAACTACCGTAGAATTGTTTTACTCAACAACGCTGTGCTGGTGTCAAGGAAACATATTACCGCTGTTCATTGGGACTTACTGTCTTCTTTTAATTGCTCTCTTAATTAACTTGTGTCTAGCCTTCGTCTTGTCAGAGGATGCCCGGGCTTGCCATTTAGCAAAAGGTAATGAGATTAACCTCTCGTTGACCAAGCAAATGTAGATTAAACATTATGGCCCAATGAAATGAGCTGGGCCTTATTTACTCATGTGTACAGGCAGGCGACAGGCAGGCGAGCCGCAACTCTCTCAGCGGTAACATAGCTTAAATGTCAAGGGGATAGAGGGGAGTGTGTTTGGCATCAAGTGGCGAGCGTGGCCGACCAGCTGCATGGGGAGGAAGGAGAGAGCAGACAGCGCCGGAAAAATAGTGCCTTATTCTCCCACTCTGCCCCCGCTGTCTGGGGAGGGGCGACTGCAGACAGTCGATGAAAACAGCCACTAATCAGTCAGTCACACTCACACATGTGTTAAGCTCGGCACACGGAGTCCGACACACACCTACACCACCCAGACTCCCCTCTCTGTCTGGTGGCTAATAGCTCGCCTCCTGCGCATGTAGACAGTAGTGGCATTACAAAATGCAGGATTTAACTGCACAACAGCTGCTACCATAGACGGCGAGATGTAATTTGTCATCAACGTTGAATGTCGTTCATGCCGATGTCGTTTGTCGTTGTTTTTTCCGGAAAGGTCATCCTTTTCAAAAGTCCCTATGTCCGCCTTTCCAGAATAAAATGCAATCCTGGAGTTTTTGAACTAAAAAGGGGTCAGCGATTTCAAACGTCTCCGCTTTAGGGGACATGGATGTCACTCTCTGACCGTCACTGTACAATGGCATGACCTCCAGCATAAAGACACACTCATTGGGTGAGCACTCTAACGAGTCGATATAGAAGGAAACAACGTGTGGCGCGTTTAGAGTTTTTTTTCTTTCCTTCCTTAGTCCCAATGAATTCTTGTTGAAAGTTTGAAACATTGCTCAACACTGAGCTCACACTTGCTCACACTGTCTGTGGACACAAACATGAACAGGGAGCCTCAGAGAATTGAAAACAGTGTCATATCCTCTAAGAATTCAGGATTTCTTCTTGACGTGTGCGCTCCACCCTAATATACAACACACGAAACCCTTTATAGGCTACATGATGTTCTACAAGACGCTTAACACTCTTAGAAACCGCATACATTCACAACGGGGCCTTATTCAATTATTATAAAAGGTCATTTTTGGCAGTAAAGCAGTTCAACTATTGTTCAAATCAAAAAAGGCTTAGTGAAGACATGGATTTGTGCCCGACAAAAAATGTCTCTACAGAGGCTTTTGTTTTTACTGTGATCCATATCACATTCTTTATCTAACCACTGTACGATGCTAATAATTCTTGCTCCTCAATTTATGCAGTTTGCCCTCATTTCCGTTGGCACATCAGTTAACAGTTTCCACGCCAACGGCCTACTTTAAACCTCCTCAGCTACAAAAAAAGAACAAAAGAAAGAACAATACAAGGTGACAGATCCCTCCTTGTTTTCAGGCAGACTCTCATTTAACTAAATTCATTTTATCTGTATAAAATTAGGTCTTAGTGAAGAAACCTCTACAGGGACAGTGTGAGCAAATTGCAGATACTTTAGTTGTGACCTTCGCCCCGTTTCCTTCTCACCCAGAGTGTCACTGCAAGCAAATGTCCTTCTGCGAGCCGGAATAAGCTGCCTTGGCCCAGCTAGTGCCGCACCTCGTTTTAATCAGGCTTTGGGGAGTGAAATATGGGCCTGGCGAGCAGGCTGTACCCGAGCTCCATTCATCTGGTTTCAATCTTCTCTCCGCCCTCGGATGTGGCCGCGTGGGCATTCCTTTTCTAGACATTGGGGGGGTGGGAAGAAGTGATGCTGAGCAGCACAGAGGGCAGGCGTATTTGTTTTGAGGAGCGTGTGTGTGTGTGTTTTTTGTATCACTGTTAGGAGACAAGGAATTACTGGTTGCATAAAAAAAAAAAACAGCTTCAAAGTGCTAATGCTTTTGTATGGTCCTCTGAAATGGACAAGAGGATATAAACCATCTACAAGTCATTCAAACCTTTCTTGACTGACCTTTAAGGAGACATATTATGCTCATTTACCAGGTTCCCTTGTATGTTGGGGTTTCTATTAGAATATGTTCACATGCTTTAATATTCAAAAAACATTCTGTGTGTCTCCATATACCTGACTTAGCCCTGTCTGGAACGCTTCGTTTTAGTGACTGTCTCTTTAAGTTACCGTCCTGAAAAAGCCCAGTCTGCTCTGATTGGTCAGCGCTTTCTGGTCTTCCACATCTGCGCTGATGACATCTTCACACAGCGTCACTGCAGTCGGGGACTCACTGTGTGTGTGAGTTTATCGGCAATTCTACCAATGACTTTATAGTTTATCGTTATAATAACCTTATGAAAGTCCAGACGGCTTATTTAAAAGGCACAGTTTCTGAATATGGGCTGTGTGAATTTCTACATGGATTAAGTGTTTTATACAATATTTACAAAGCACCTAAATCTGTTTTTTAACTTAAAAAAACAAAAACATTCTTTCTACAATATGCTACCTTTAATGTGTCCTTTCCTTTATTATTCAAAGTCAAGGTACATGCATTCCACATACATATGCAATATACCACTTGAAGTAAAAGCATAGCCAATTAAAGGCACATGTTCCACGAGGTGTTTTTTATGTATGTGTAGCAGGTGAACAAGGTTAGTGTCCTGCCTGAATTGGCTTAGCTAATCATAAGGACAGATGGTATGTTGGTCCATTAACTCCTCTAAATGAGCCTAAGTGAGGCCTTTCCTGGAAGCCTCTCATCCCCCTGTTGACCTGCCTGGCCATCGTGCAGCCACCACTCTGCCTCTGTCAGCCGCCCCACCCGTCAACACCTCTCAGTGTACAGCTGCCAAAACAGACGTGGCATCTGCTCACCTCTGGGGAAATGGCAGCCATCGACGTGTCCTTCCTAGTCACGGGCTCGGCTGGATAGGTTACCTCTATGTCCTTTGCAGCTGCAGCTGCAGGCTAGGGCTTGAGCGGCTGAAACAATATCATCCTCTCGTTTGCGTATGCGGCGTCCCCTGCTTTGTTATTCTCTGCTTAACCGATGGAGTAAAGTGATATGTCAAATGCATACCACAGGACTGGGGACAGCACTAATATGTCAGTGACGCAGCGCGCTAGAGCTGGGCGGATGGAGAGAGGGAGTTAGCGTCCCGTCTGTTTTCAATTAGCCGGTGAAATGTACAACACGGGAGCTGCTCTGTTGTATTCAGCTCCTATTTTCCCGTGGACCCAGTGCAGCAAATTAGCATCTTTGCTGAGAGAGGCTTTGTGTCTAACCCCAGGTGAACTTGGACTTTAGACAGTGACAAATAATCGCAGTGACCTCAATAATGGAATTTAATCTGTTCGTGCAGAGAGGCGAGGAAGAGGAGGAGGAGAAGAATACGAGGAGCGTCCACACTCACCACACTCGCTTATATATCCATATTGGGGCGATCTTACAATGCTTCCAAAGCTGAGCTGCTCCAAATATAGCTCAAGCTCTGGGTTTGTTTTCCCATTCCCCTTGTTCGTCACGTGTAGCCAAACTTAACCATAGAGCCCACTGTGGTTTTTATTGTCTTTCCACAAGTTGTTAAAGGCTACTTTGAAATACTGTTGGGGTATTGACTTGCATTTAATAAAAGTCATGGGTGTAATACTTTATAGTGCATGAGCTAGATACTATTTGTTAAGTTTTACATCGGTCTCGCGCTATTGCGAAGCATCCATCATCAGAGAAAGCCTGGGTGACCGCGATACATTCTGCTTCCTGTGGTCATACACCTAGTCAGCTCTATTTTCAACCTAATGGACATAAAAAAAATTGCAGATTGCAGCAAAATGGACTTGGCAGCACAAAAGCTTATTAAGTATTGATCCGCTGAGGTCAGTGCCCATGTCCAGCCACTCAAACAAAGAGAGAGGAGTTCGTTCACACGCTTGCCAGCCACAAATTGACATTAGTCCACATAAATAACTAGGGAAATTGAGGAGCATTTTGTGTCCCAGGGGAACTATGTCCACGGTTGCATGATGTGCCAGGGAAAGAGGCAGGAAAAAAAGGTTGTTTATATGTGCACTGTGGGCATTATGGCTGTTTATATCAAAGCTCGCCCATCTGTCCAAACTCCAGCAGTAGTGAGATATGATATCAAACCATACCAATGCCCAACAGGAAAGCTTTAAGTTGAGCAGCAGCAGGCAGACCTGTCTTCTGCAATGTTTTAATGAATACAGCTCATCTTGTTTCTCTCTGCACCATCTGTCAGGCATGCAGGGTCAAAGCAAGAGCTCTTATTCACAAAGCCCTGCCAACAAAAATACCGTAACGCCACACAGACCAAGGAATGAGCTCAGCCCTGGGACAATGCCTTGATGAATAAGGAGGAACTTGAGCATTTTTAGTGCAGAAATGCAAAGAAAGTTTTTCTTTGTGAGGGAGACCAAATTTGATTTCTGTCAAAGCAAATACAATTTCTCGAACCGGATTTGGAGTTGTTTCCGTTTGATAGCCCAAATTGCTGACTTTCCACTTTGAAACCGGGCAGTCCTTTTCTCCTCAGTCTGAGACACAAGCTAGTGAAAATGAGTTTCAGCAAAATGTTCGTGGCAACAGCAGAAAAAAAGAATGAAGCACTTTTCATGCACATCTAAATATGCCAAAGGATTCACTCTCATCTGTCCTCTATTAAAATGTGTTTTCTCAGTGGGGAGACGGCAGGTTTATTCAAGATTCTGTGCAATTGCTGCAGGGAGTGCGTGCCCTTTACCCACACGTACACAACCACACACAGCTTCAGTAACCTTGGTGATGAGTTTCTATAAGACATTAACGCTCCCTTCTCTTTGCTGCATGCTTCTATATAGTCTCAGATTTGATAATGCCCATGCAGAACAAAGTGAATGTGCACACATGCTGCTCTGTTTAGACTTTGCCAGAAGTTGGGAGGAACTGTTGCTGCAGCAAAATGGAGAGGTCACTGTCCAAGCCCCATTTAACTGAAGCGTGTTATCTGGTGCAAAACAGACCATTTGACATTTGGACCTTGTTCAGTCTGAACACATTAAAGGGAGGAAAAATGTCTGGAATAGTGGGTTTTTTTAAGCCGAATGTAACCCTGTAAACGGTTTAACACCACACAAGCTTCTGCAGATTATTCTGCAAGTCGGGCTGAATTCTCTAAGATGCATTGCTGTAATTAACATTTTAAATGGGGACCATCCTTTCCCAAATGATAAATTGTTTGTTAATTTAAAAAAGGAAAAAAAAACATCCAGCCAATGACAATCACTGTTTTCTTGTTGCTAGACAGGAGTTTTAAGTATGTTGCTTGTCCATTTGGTCCTGTTTCTAACTTTTTTCATAAATTTCTTTACAAAAACTGTATAGGGTGGATAAAGTCTCTCTTTTGATTTTCATATAAATATATATATATATATGGGTGTGTGTATGTGTTATTTTTGGAGAATTTGTTTGGAGACCATCCCCAAACCCAGCGCAGTAAACTTAAGTACAAAGTCGGTCAAAGCAAGCGGCGTTTGTCGTACAGGTTGGTGAACGCGTTGCATGGGAGTGAAAGACTTTGACTGTAGCCCTTAACAAGAAGCTCTGTGCTCTTTGGACCAGAAGATTAATGGAGTAACTGGAGCATCTTGGACAGGTACACCCATGAGTGTGGGTGGAGCCACCAGATGTGTCATTGATAAGATGCGTATAGCACTGTAAGCAGGTTTCACTGTCTCTCACTCCCTTGGGGAATGGTGTAATTACCTTTTCTCCCCATCTCCTCCCTGCTTCCTTATTTTGCCGGGAGAAAATGCAGAATACGTTGAGGGAATTAAAAGTGCTTGTCGCAAAACTAATTTTGGATCTATTTTGGGGATCTGTCCCTACTGCTCGACGTGACAGCAATGACGGGGCCATGAAAGGGATGCTAATGAAGGCAATGAGAGCGGCACAAGGTGAACATTTACCACAAGGCCTTACATTATTCAGACCTTAGTGGTATTTCATCTCCCTTTTCCCCATAGCCATTGGTCCTCCCTCTCTTTTGCCATCTGCCTGCCCCCCTCCAAGTTCAAGGGATTATCGTGGACATGATTCCATGTCTTCTTTTCTACCTCAAACCCATCCATTACTGCTCCAGCCAGACTTCTTTGAAGCCCCTCGTCAAAGACGAACAGGAACAGGAAGCCCTTCACTTATAGATGTTTTCAAGCTCCAGATGACTCACTCCTCAAGTAGCCCTCATGGTGCTACAAATAATGGATATAAAAGGGTAACACTGTACTATTTTTATTCTGGCCAAGAAAAGTTGACGCCTCGTTATTAGTTTTCATAAGGAATTGATCATTACTTCATAATTACTTTCCATAATAATGTTTACTAGTAAGCTACCTAGCTCTGGGTGGTGTCATTCATCAATAAATGGTAGCTGCTTGTCAGTTGGATATGCTACTTCCCCCTTGAGGAGACAAAAACATGGCAAGTTGCGGTAAGTTAGTCGGGAAGCAATGACACATTTCTTGTACAATTCTCAAATGAGGGTGGCAAAAAAATCAGTCACATTAAAAAAAATTAGAAGATGAAGGCGTTATTCAGGAAATTGTACGCTATTGCTAATTAGCAGTTAGCTCTTATTTGTTCCTTACTCGTTCCTTGGTAATGACTCTATGTACCTTATTGTAAAGTGTTACCAACAAAAGCTCTGTGTCAGCAGAAGGGAGCATCGGTCGCCGGGTGTGAGGGGAGGAGGATTATGGGATTTTTATCCCTTCAAAGAGTCAGCCTCCAGTCAGGGAAAAAAAAATACAGGCCCTTTGATTTTCACGGGAGCAATATTTTCATGAGTTGGACCTTGAAACTACAAGGAGACTAGTGTAATGTGCCATATGCAAAACATGTGTTTTAATAGGGCATGATAACTTGGTACATTTAAAGAGACTTACCCCTTAAGAAGCTGTAATTAAAAAGCGAGCTGTGGCTGTATGAGTAAAGGACTCTCTCGCAGAATGTGCATCGGGGGTTGTTTTTGTAGGCACTCAACCAGAGGCGGCCTCTTGTCGTTTGAGACATCTGAAGATTTTTTTTGGAGCAAGTCTGTCTCGAAATCCCTAAAGATATCGGGAAAGAGGCGAGGGCAAGACGTCACCTACATGTACTATCTGTGAATCTCTTTGCTTCATTGGTGGCATATATGTTGGCATTTGAATAGCCAATTCAGGTCAGGATTGCTGTACTATTGGTGGGAGCAGATACAGCCTTATAGGCAGCACGCTGAGCTGTGAGTATTTCACTGTTGTCTCATCAGCCCCATGCTCCTCTCAGCATGTCCCCTATTCAGCTAAAAACTAGCTTTATGTCAGCAATAAGAATGGGGGAATTGTATTCATATTTGCCTTGTAGGATTTTGCTAGTTAAATGCATAAAGTCCTATATTTTCAGAGAATGTATATGGAGGTCATAGCCCAAACAATTCTCTCTTTCTCTCTCTGTCTCTCTGTCTCTCTCTCTTTCTTTCTCTCTCCTGCATTTAATCCTGTTCCTTGACCTTGATACACCTGTATTTGGCAGAAGATACGCAGTCCTTTTACATATTGGCAGGGAGATGAATGTTACCTCTGCCTGCTGCAGT
>JACSYO010002159.1:962500-972500 GCA_016806645.1 Ophiodon elongatus
AGTTAGCTAACAGACGGAGCAGCGCTGCTGCAGTATTTCTCCTTAAAACTGCTTCAGCGGCGACTCCAGGTTCTCTGGAGCTTTCGCTGTACCCTGCCGTGAGACTGCTCACACACTCCCTTAAGCTCAAACGAAAGGGCATGTTGTTGTTTCCGACACGTCAGCTCATGGAAGAAAGACAGTCTGCGCTGCATATCTGTCACTCTGAAGTGCTCCTGTTTTCTTTGCAAGTTATCATAAGCCCACTTGTTTTCACCCAGTGATTTTCAAGGCTTCACATCATGAGTTTGAAGTACCTCTGGGCATATTAAGCATCTGTTATATGCTCTCTGTCTTTTACATTGTTTGCTTAAGTCAAACAAAACAACTTGAGTTGCAAATACATGATTTATGTTATTACATTACACTACTTACAGGGACATTTCGTTGGTTTTCCTTTGCTGTGTGTCCGCCTGAAAGCTAGAAAATACACCAAACATGAAATCAGTCGATGGCAGCTGATTCTAGACGTCATCACGATGACAGTGCAACTCTTTTGTTCTAAGTAAAGCATCACCTTGCTGAAAGTCTTTAAAGAGCCTTAACTTGGTTTTGTGTCTCACAGCCTCTTGAGACATTTTTGGTGTAGTAGTGTAATTTGCCTTTTCCTTACCCAAATTGAGGGTGGTATCTGATGATAGACAGAGCGTAAAATCTCACCATCTTCCTGTCGGAAGAAAGAGATTTCCTTTCTCTTTCAAAGTCGTTCACTCATGCGCTGATGTGTTGGTTTGCGCATAGACATGTGAGAAAGAAAAGGAGAAGAGTGTGTGGAGGGGGAAACCGAGGGGCTAGGAATGAAAGAAAGGAGAAAACAAGTGTGTTATGCTTTGATGATTCAGAGGGGCGCTGCCACATTGCGATGAATATTTAACGGGATGATAACATTGAAGGCGCCATTAATTAAAATCAAACGTCTGAAAATTTGATTAGGAAAGAGACTGCGCCTGTAGCTGAATGAATAAATCATTCTTTTGTTCTGCTGTAGGGTCTTGTTGAGAGGGAAAGAGCATCTTGTCAACATTTAGCCTCTGTTAACAAATGTACAGGATACATGTGTTAAAGACACGGAGGGGCGAGAGACGACTCACCAAAGTTCATCTACATGCTTCTAGGAAACTGGCCCCTCAGATTTTCTCTGTGCTGACCTGCGACTATAGTCACTCGCAACTCCGGGTATTACCATAGCAACAGCAGTGTCACAGACCTGGTAACATTTTATTTTCCAAAAACTTTAAAACAATGAAAGTACGCTGCTTAAAGTTGAAATTCTCAACTTTTCACAAATTATCATCCTTTTTTTGGAAAATACCAACAGCAGTGTAATACTAGGGTTTACTGTATGTTGTTGATTTTCAATGCAGCAAAATGCAAAATTGCTGCCCAGTACACAATTTTGAACACAGGTATACTTTATTGGAATTTATTCACATGACAATTGTGGCCCACGGAGCTGATACATTTTCATGAAATAGTATAAGTGAAGAGTGTCTCCAACAATAGCAAATATACAGAATATGTATTTTTCTGTATTTCCTTGTCTTCTGTATTTATTCTACTATTCTGATAGATATATAAATAATATATGAGGCTAATTGAACACATAATGGACAACAGGTATAAAACAAAACCTAAGTGCCTTGAATGTTTGAATGTTAACAAAAAACTCTTGGTTTGTGTGAAATCTGGTCCAAATAATCCTAAACAATCCCTCCTTTATCATCATCTGTTTTACCAAAGTATCATGTATGATATAGAAATAAGATACATAAACAAAGAACTGATATTCTAGAGTCCAGGCAGAGTCGAGGTTCTGTTACACTCAATATATTTCATCTAATGACTCCTATCTGTTAAAAACAACTAGGGTAGGTAGAAGCGCTCCATGTCTGCATACAGTATTTTCAACTTTCATCAAATAAACACACCACCTCGTTTTAATTGCAAACTATGCCAACAGCCTCTGGCCATTTTCTAAATTCCTCACACTCACCGGCACTTTCACTATCTCTATTGCTGTCATAAGTATGTGTTCAGAGTACACCCAGACATAACCAGGAGCATGAACACACTTGTAGTGCGGTCTATACTCACGTGTATGTGAGTAATAAATGAGTTCATGAAGGCAGCTGAAGTGTGCCCATAGGCAGGTGCTTTTTAAAAATATGCCCCACTTTGTGTAGGTGCTAGGGTCGTGTCGCTCTGTGCCTGTAGCTGTGGCACACTAATGTATGTCTGTTTGCATTCATAGTGGGTTTCTACTACTATGTGTGTGTGTGTGTGTGTGGGTGTGTGGGTGTGTGCGCGTGTGTGTTTGTAAATGGCCAGTCGTCACCTGTGATCACAGCAGGTACCCCTGTTTCTTAGGCCCTGATGCACTGTGGCACCGCCATTTAGCAGTCCCCATCTGCAGGCTCTCACTTGCCCTGAGTAATAGGCCACTGTGACAGCTGTGTTTGTTTGTGTTTGTGGATGTAGTTGGAGAGAGAGAGAGGCAAAGAGAGGGAGATAGGGAAAGAGAAACAATGAGAGTATATAGAAATATGCCATATAAAGACATTAATAGGCAGAGATGAGAAAATTAAAGCTTTCCAGTTCAGGTTTACAGATGTTAGATGTCTGCAGTGACGGTTCACATCAACAGATTTTGTTTTTGAAGACCATGTCTTTGCAAACATCAATGAACCGTGTGCTAAAAATAAAAATCACAAACTGCAACACAAACATCCTTTTTCTGCCTAATTTTAGTTTTGTTTCAAAGTTCTAAAAAAGATACACGTCATCTGATTGTTGTTTCTTTTGGGTTTTCTATGTTTATCTATTTTGTAATTTAGACAAAATGCAAAAGTTCTCTGATAAGCAAATCCCATATGAAGACTTACCCATATAGACAGTATATGCATCTGAATCTAAATATACACACACACATACTGTGTGTATGTTTGTTTCTACCCTGTATGTGTGAGGTGCACACACACACACACACATATGAACAAACAGTCCTGACTCCAATACTCAATAGCTGTTCATTGTGAACATTAAACGGAGAGATCTAGAGAGATCCACTCCCCCGGGTCATGACACAGGCCAGCTAGCCAACATGCTAATGTATGCAAATTCTTTGATGCAGCAAGCGCTATACACTGAAATAGCTCAGTGCACTCAAGATTAATGGTTCATGCCATGCTGCAAAACTTTGGCAACCAATTTTAAGATAACAGTATCACATCATGAAACAAAGGAATAACTTTTGTTTATTTGCGGCTGAAATAATTTGAAGGAAAAGTGGCTGAACAAATTAAACTAATGAACACCTCTATTGGTTTGCATAACCTCACAGTTCAATAAAAAGGCAACAATAAGATCCAGATCTGACCAACCACCTAACATGACACAAGGCCTATTTTTTGTCTATTTTCATTGAAATCTGTTCTGTAGGTGTTTTTTTTTTTTTTTTATTTCTCTTGTTAAAAAAAACATAATCATTTTTTTGGGGTGGTTGAGACATTTGTTTAGTTTTCAATCCTTTTATTTTAGCCAGAGCGCTGACATCACATCAGTGCCACTGTGGGTACTTTAATCTTTTATCTCAGTACCAGAATAGATTTTTATTTGGTCAATTTGACAGCTCCGACTCGTAGAAAGAGCATAAGGAGATAACAGAGCACACAGATAATCAGCTAAATGAACACTGGCAGGATACTGGCTTTCCAGCAAACGCGTTCATTTGTAAAATATTATTTCCCAAGTGTTAATTAAAAAGTGATTGTTAGCAATGTTACCCATGAGTGCTGGTATTTTCTCAACACTGTTTACCCAGTGAGGGACTAGGTGGATTTTTGGAGCCGTACGTGCGCCATCATTAGTTATGTAATTTTGAATGTTGATGGCAGGCTACCAGTCAAATATATCAAGGGTATTACTGTTGGGACATAGACATTACAGTAAATTAACCAACCCTGTTGTTAAGTAATATGAAAGCCTTATTTAGGGGATTGGTTGCATTAATTAGATGAATACTGACATCACCAACAACTAAATGCTAGTTTACCGTCACTAATGCCGAAGGAGGCACTGGGAGCTTGTCACACAAGAGTGTTTTGTATTTAATCAGAATAGTCGATGAATGCAGTACAATGTTTAAAGTGTTTCTCTGATTCTCTTCTCTTCGATGTACCTAGATCATTACCTTCTTTGGGGGCCAGGTGTACACCAATGAGGCGACGAGCAGCGAGGCCAGCCGTCTGTCCTTCGCTGGGGAGTACCTGGGCGGAGACGCCTCCCTGCTGATCAGTGACCTGCTGCTGACCGACTCCGGGGAATACTATTGTAAAGTCAAGACTGGGGGAAAGTACCACTGGAGCCAGGTCAACCTCATTGTGCTGGGTGAGTGTTGTCAGACACATTGTAACAGACACACACTCAGGTTATGAAGAGACCCAAACCCATTTATACATGCACACACATATATATACATACACACACACACACACACACGCACACACACAGAAGACCTAGTCATTGGATCATTAGCCTGGCACATTTCCTCCGTCATGCTGACTGTCCTAATGATTCAATTTGATTCAGACAGTGTGATTTGATTTTGCTCATGCTGTTTGGGTTCGTTTGGATTGGTTTGTTGATGAGGTGAGACCAGAGACATGCGACTGGGTCTAGAAGAGCATGATTGATTGTGTTAGGGTCTGAGTTACATGGACAAGTATCAAGATAAATGCTTTATGTGCCAATGTAGCACAGCCTAATACATGTCCTCTATGAAATCTGTGAGAAAACAGACCCTGCTCTAAGTTTGAGGGTACTTTCTGAAACAAAGTTTATTAGTTGAAAACAACATTGAAAAAAGTCATCAATGTAAAGACTGATAAGCTAAGTCGTGTCTTAGCTCTTGCAACGACAGTAAAGCCTGTTTGGGTCTCTACATTGTATCCCCTTCTTTTGCTTTTTTGTTTTCCTCATTTGCCCAATATACAGCTGGATCTAAATGGCTTAGCTTTACAACTAGCTCAATGGTAACATGTGTCTCTCCCTGAGTGTCTCAAATAGCTAAACAACTCTGAAGGACAGACAGCAAAAGGGGAGCGGCTGCACCACAAAAGCCAGCCACAAAGTCCAGCGGGAGGAGCAAGAGCGTTCTCAATGTCAGAAAAGCAGGCGATTTATTAAAACATCATGGGAGATTACTTCAACCCGCGGTTATTGGTTTTCTAATGGAACAGTCTGTTAATCCTCTTGCGCTCACTCTCCTCTCTCTTCCATAAAGACATTTCAGTGAGTTAGTGCCTCGGTTTTTACAAATTGCCCTCAGCTTCGCGGTGACACTTTCGATTTTGAGAGAGACGAACATTTGCATTTTTCTCCCGCTCCCCACGCTAAGATAATAGCTTGGCAGCCAAGCTGGTAGCTTGCTTGGCATGAGCCGGTGTGGGAGTGTATTTGTGTGCACGCCAGGGTTTATGCGTGCCTCCAGTGGCTGGGTTTGTGTTTACGTGCGAGCTTGCGTGGTAACGCCTCCACCGTTCCTGTTACAGAGTGTGTCCAGTTGCATGTACAGACGTTTTGACTGAGTGTGTTTGAGTGTGTGTGTGTTGTCTTTTTGTGTGTGTGTGTGTGTGTGTGTGTGTGTGGACAAACACAGGTGTCTTTGTATTTGTGTGTGTCTGTGGCTCCAACTGCTTGTGCTGCAGTTGGGCCTAACTGACCCTGACAAAGCTGCGAGATACCCACACGGATGAGGACGGGATGGAGAAAAAAGAGGGTTAGACAGACAAAGGCGCATAAGCTATCAGGATGTATGTACCGTTTACTAACAGCTCTCTGCATTTTAGCATTACAGAGTTATTACAGACTTATACTGCAACAGTAAATACACAAGAGTCGACGTCTCTAATATGACAGCATAACAAAAACACAAAATAGTTGTTTAAATATAGCTCACCACTGATCTAAAAATACATCACTTGGGGGGGAGGAAACTGTGTGTTGTTTTCCTGCTTTTATGGCTGTGCAGTGCCTCTCAGCGTGCATCTAAACAGAGCAGCTGCACAGGCCTCAGCAGGCACCAGCTATGCTGTACTGTGCCTCCAGCAACTGGACTTTGACCAAAACCCTTTGACCTGTGGAGAACATATTACCACAAGCGTCCACAGCCAGCTTTTGGGGTCACATTGATCCATTCCCTATGGGCCTGTTGTTTTTCTGCATGTGTCACACCAGCGCGAAGAAATGACTGCGATGCTACATTAACCCCGTATTAGAAATGGCTAAACATAGACATATTCTAATAAAGTTTACAATGCATGTTAAACATTTCATCTTTGTGCGATGTGACAAGCCATTTTTGTTTTTATTAGGTCACTTTATTTTATGTGTTGTTTTAATATGCGGCTTTACATTGTGGAGTAATAGCATTACTAACCTAACCATTGACAATGAATGGAAGATGTATTTTGTCAACTCGTAGAATATTTGTTTGAACTTTTAAGCTTTATTTTATGATAGCAATAACAGTTCCAAATGTGGAGATGTGTCTATATTCCCATGCAATCACACGGGCCAATTTCAGTAATTTAAGTCAGTAGAACAACTACAGTGCCTGTTTTTGATACTGCTACAAATTAATCTTTGTAGCACTAGCTCTGTCTAATTAAATGATTACATATCCACAAATTAAATTAGTAGTATGTAAATTTAGATGAATTTATTTGCCATATTTTGTAATTATTTGTTTTATTTTAAATTACACTTATTACTGATACAGTACATGTAAAAATTAACTATTTACTTTTCTTAATTTTGTTTGCTTGTTCGGTCATCACCATAGGTAAAAAGCATCTAAATGGTTCAAATGTAATGCAAAACTCAAAATTATAAGTACATCTGTACCAATGTGACAAAGGACTAAACATTGTCTTGTTTGTATTCAAATGTTTCTGATGCCCACGCTTTCTTACAGTCAAACCCTCCAAGCCGAGATGCTGGATGGATGGCAAACTCCTGGAGGGCAGTGACGTCAAGCTGAGCTGCAAGTCCAGCGATGGTTCTGACCCCATCAACTACAAGTGGGAGCGAGTACTGGACAAAGGCAAGAGTCTGGGCAAGTTGCCAAACCTGGCACTGATAGGTAAGGGAAATAATTGGCACTACACTGATGTGCTGATTCATCATTCAAGCCCTCTGCAGAGTAATGCTACGAAGATTCATGTTCATATTAGTGATTTTTATAGGCTGCATTCATCCGAGGAAGTCTTTTGCTGAGCACGCTGCCTTTCCTTCGTCTCCTCCCAACTTCACGTTCATACATTTGCAAACACTGACACCCACGTCCGCCCGGTGCAACGACATCCTCCTGGTGGCTCTCTGAACTCATTCACCAGATCATTAGAGTCCCAATTAGACCACTGCTTTTGCATGCCTTTCTTATCTTGAGACCAGTGCCAGTTGGTCCATCAGCGAAAGACCACATTATGCATACAACGTATTTTTTTTCTCTCCAGGAAATCAAACAGAAAACAGCCCTGTGATTTCTAGTTGTACTCTGTTGGGATGAGTTATATAAACACAAGGATCCCAGCCGATACTGACATCTGATGAGGATGTCCGTGACGTTGAAATGTCAGCCTGGCTCAAGTGAATTATACCTGCATGCATTAAGTCAGTGGAAACTGAGTGTTTTCTTGGATTGTGTGTGAAGTGGAGAAAATCAAAGGTATAATACACAGAACTGCTCTGGCAGTTCCCACTACATTCTGCACCAAAAAAAAAAAAAAACATTGGCTCAGTAGGAGCCCTGAGGCACACTTTATTCACATGGTGTGGATTCTGGCATTCTTCTTGGATCATAACCAGACATATCCGCCTTTAAATAGCAACAGAGACAGTTTATAGCAGAAAAGCTAATGGTAGGCCAACTCTCCCTACTGTGTATTCTCTAAACCCGCATAAACATCCCCGGGGTGCCGACCTCTCTCTGTCTCAGTTTTCCCTCCAGTGTTCAATTGGCATCTGTGACGGCACGTGCCCAGACAAAAAAAACTAAAATTAATGACCTCAACCAAACAACACCTGTTCAGTCTAATTAGTTTTCATTGGACGATAACACACAGCGTCAGCAGCCATTATTTATGGGTCTGGTGAAAGGTAATATCACATGGTTGTCATTGGCGGGATGATTAAATATCCCATGAGGCCGTGGGGCTCCATCGCTCTCTCAGACACGCTCCTGCTACTCTCCTCAAGTCCTCCTCAGTGTGTTGGGCCTCGTTCTTAAATAAACACTCCATCAACATTTCTCCCCCTCTCTCTCTCTCTCTCTCTCTCTCTCTCTCTCTCTCTCTCTCTCTACCTCCCGCTACTATCTCTCTTTCTTCAACCATAAAATACATTCTCTCAAGTCCTGCAAATGTAACCGACGTTGTGGATAAACACGCAGGAATGCTCAACAATATCCAGCAGACTCAAAATGGTTATTTCTTTGGATTCCCCAGATCTCAAGAACCCAGAGCTTGTGACTCTGCGGAATCTCACCATGGACAGCACAGGAGTCTACAGGTGCATGGCAAGCAATGACGTGGGAGAGGAAAACTGCACCGTTGAGGTCACAATGCAACGTGAGTTTTGGGGAGGGAAGGGAGGGTCGATCTGGCAGCGTCCGCCTCGCACCAAACTGCCACACTGATTGATGGTTATTGTTTCAAATACTGCAGCTGGAAATGCATTTATTCCTCTCTCTCTGCCTTTTCCATCCTCACACTCTCAACCTCCCCATCCTCCCCTCCCCATCCTCCCCTCCCCATTCTCCCCTCCAGTGCTCTAACACTATAGGGACTGCACTAAACTTAAACTGGTGGCTACTGGTCACCACCTATGCTCCAACCGTTATGTTTCACTGTCACACTAACACATTTCCTGAGAGGCCCAGGACGGTTGGGGTCAGGTGTGGAGAAAGTGACACATATCGTAGCTCAGCAGAAACAGTTTGATGGCCCTGGTGTTAAATTGAATTTGTGGCACAAATGCAGGGAGTGTTGGGGGTATTTCCAGTGAATGAGCAAGGACCATAAGTATTTGTGAATGATGAATAATATGTGACAGTAAGTGACTCTATCTCTCATCACTCATCACTTCCTCTTCTCCGTTCACAGATGTGAGGGATGTAGGTATGGTAGCGGGTGCAGTGGTGGGGATATCCCTCGGTGTCCTCATTGTCATATTAATCATCTGGCTCGTCTTCCGCAAGAAAGAGAAAAAGAAGTACGAAGAGGAGGAGACTCCAAATGAGATCAGGTTCAAGCATTTTCTTTTCTTCCGTCACTGGTTCCCTTTTCTTTGCTATTTTGTGCTAGTTAAAAATACTAGTTGTGTGAGTTCAAATGCATGCTAATGGATATGTATGAATATGTGGGGTTATGAGTACAGCTACTCATGCATGTGTTTCTGTATGTGTTCTTTCATCTGCCTCAATCATTTAAGGCCAGTTACATTCTTCGATTATCTCCAATACAACAACCATGTATTAGCTGATGCAATATCTCATGCACAAACAAGGAACCTCAGGTGAGGGAGACGGAGGCATGTGCAGTGTAAGGAGACCGAAAAGAGATATCTTGCGACAATACAATTATAGGCTAACTCAGCCACCTGGGGCCGGGGGCTGGTAGGCCATATGATATACATACTGGATGCAAGGTTGGCAGGTGAGCCATAAAAAAGCCAAAGCAGACAAATGAGGAAGTTAATGTTACAATTAAACTTTTAGGTCGAAATTTCTCTTGCCATTTTATGCAGGTCACTGTCCCAGACTAGACTAAATAATTCCCTAGAATTAAAGTGTGAGAGTAAAACATTTTTATGTCTGAGTGTGCTATTGCATTGGAACTCAGTCTGAGTACAAATCTGTAGAGGGGCAAAAAAAGGATATTGGTCATTAATAATTGATATACCA